>JAVIAB010000125.1:62446734-62734628 GCA_032433765.1 Megaustenia siamemsis | reverse complement strand
GCGAGAGTGAGAGCGATAGCGAAAGAGACAGATATGGAGAGGGAGAGAGAGAAATAGCGAGAGAGAATAGCGAGAGCGAAAGAGACAGAGATGGAGACGGAGAGAGAGAGATAGCGAGAGAGAGATAGCGAGAGCGAAAGAGACAGAGGATGGAGAGGGAGCGAGAAAGAGATAGCAAGGGAGAGATAGCGAGAGAGACAGAGATGGAGAGGGAGAGAGAACGAGCGAGAGCGAAAGAGACAGCGAAGGAGAGGTAGAGTGAGAGATAGCGAGAGCGAAAGAGACAGAGATGGAAAGGGAGAGAGAGAGATATAGCGAGAGCGAAAGAGACAGAGATGGAGAGAGAGCGATGGAGAGAGAGAGAGATAGCGAGAGAGATAGAGACAGCGATGGAGAGGGAGAGTAGAAAGATAGCGAGAGCGAAAGAGACAGAGATGGAGAGAGAGAGATAGTGAGGGCGAAAAGAGACAGAGATGGAGAAGGAGAGAGAACGAGCGAGAGCGAAAGAGACAGCGATGGAGAGGGAGAGTGAGAGATAGCGAGAGAGATAGCGAGAGCGAAAGAGACAGAGATGGAAAGGAGAGAGAGAGAGAGATAGCGAGAGCGAAGAGAGCGATGGAGGGGAGAGAGATAGCGAGAGCGAGAGCGAAAGAGACAGAGATGGAGAGGGAGAGAGAACGAGCGAGAGCGAAAGAGACAGAGATGGAGAGGGAGAGTGAGAGAGAGCGATGGAGAGAAGAGAGATAGAGTCAGCTAAGGAGAGGAGAGAGAGATAGCGAGAGCGATAGCGAAAGAGACAGAGATGGAGAGGGAGAGAGAGAAATAGCGAGAGAGAGATAGCGAGAGCGAAAGAGACAGAGATGGAGAGGGAGCGAGAGAGAGATAGAAAAAGAGAATAGCGAGAGAGACGAGATGAGAGGGAGAAAGAGAACGAGCGAGAGCGAAAGAGACAGCGATGGAAGGTAGAAGAGAGAGATAGCGAGAGCGAAAGAGACAGAGATGGAGAGAGAGCGATGGAGAGGGAGAGAGATAGCGAGAGAGATAGAGACAGCGATGGAGAGGGAGAGTAGAAAGATAGCGATAGCGATAGCTAGAGCGAAAGAGACAGAGATGGAGAGAGAGAAATAGTGAGGGCGAAAGAGACAGAGATGGAAAAGGAGAGAGATCGAGCGAGAGCGAAAGAGACAGCGATGGAGAGGGAGAGTGAGAGATAGCGAGAGCGAAAGAGACAGAGATGGAAAGGAGAGAGAGAGATAGCGAGAGCGAAAGAGAGCGATGGAGAGGGAGAGAGATAGCGAGAGCAAAAGAGACAGATGGAGAGGGAGAGAGAACGAGAGAGAACGAGCGAGAGCGAAAGAGACATCGATGGAGAGGGAGAGTGAGAGATAGCGAGAGAGATAGCGAGCGCGAAAGAGACAGAGATGGAAAGGGCGAGAGAGAGAGAGAGATAGCGAGAGCGAAAGAGACAGAGATGGAGATGGAGCGAGATAGAGAGAGAGCGATGGAGAGGGAGGGATAGAGACAGCGATGGAGAGGGAGAGAGATATAGCGATAGCGAAAGAGACAGAGAGGGATAGCGAGAGAGAAATAGCGAGAGCGAAAGAGACAGAGATGGAGAGGGAGCGAGAGAGAGAGCGATGGAGATGGAGAGAGAACGAGAGCGAACGAGCAAGAGCGAAAGAGACAGCGATGGAGAGGGAGAGAGAGAGATCACGCGATAGCGAGAGAGAAAGAGACAGAGATGGAAAGGGAGAGAGAGATAGCGAGAGAGAGATAGCGAGAGAGACAGAGATTGAGAGGGAGAGAGAACGAGAGAGAACGTGCGAGAGCGAAAGAGACAGAGATGGAGAGGGAGCGAGAGAGAGAGCGATGGAGAGGGAGAGAGATAGCGATAGAGAGGGAGTGAGATAGTGAGAGAGACAGAAATGGAGAGGGAGCGAGACAGAGATAGCAAGGGAGAGATTGCGAGAGAGACAGAGATGGAGAGGGAGAGAGAACGAGCGAGAGCGAAAGAGACAGCGATGGAGAGGTAGAGTGAGAGATGGCGAGAGCGAAAGAGACAGAGATGGAAAGGAGAGAGAGAGAGCGAGAGCGAAAGAGACAGAGATGGAGAGAGAGCGATGGAGAGGGAGAGAGATAGCGAGAGAGATAGAGACAGCGATGGAGAGGGAGAGTAGAAAGATAGCGATAGCGATAGCTAGAGCGAAAGAGACAGAGATGGAGAGAGAGAGATAGTGAGGGCGAAAGAGACAGAGATGGAGAAGGAGAGAGAACGAGCGAGAGCGAAAGAGACAGCGATGGAGAGGGAGAGTGAGAGATAGCGAGAGCGAAAGAGACAGAGATGGAAAGAGAGAGAGAGAGATAGCGAGAGCGAAAGAGAGCGATGGAGAGGGAGAGAGATAGCGAGAGCGAAAGAGACAGATGGAGATTGAGAGAAACGAGAGAGAACGAGCGAGAGCGAAAGAGACAGCGATGGAGAGGGAGAGTGAGAGATAGCGAGAGAGATAGCGGCGCGAAAGAGACAGAGATGGAAAGGGAGAGAGAGAGAGATAGCGAGAGCGAAAGAGACAGAGATGGAGATGGAGCGAGAGAGAGAGAGAGAACGATGGAGAGGGGGGATAGAGACAGCGATGGAGAGGGAGAGAGAGATAGCGATAGCGAAAGAGACAGAGAGGGATAGCGAGAGAGAAATAGCGAAAGCGAAAGAGACAGAGATGGAGAGGGAGCGAGAGAGAGAGAGAGCGATGGAGATGGAGAGAGAACGAGAGCGAACGAGCAAGAGTGAAAGAGACAGCGATGGAGAGGGAGAAGAGAGATCACGAGAGCGATAGCGAGATAGAAAGAGACAGAGATGGAACGGGAGAGAGAGATAGCGAGAGAGAGATAGCGAGAGAGACAGAGATTGAGAGGGAGAGAGAACGAGAGAGAACGTGCGAGAGCGAAAGTGACAGAGATGGAAAGAGATAGAGATAGCGAGAGCGAAAGAGACAGAGATGGAGAGGGAGCGAGAGAGAGAGAGCGATGGAGAGGGAGAGAGATAGCGATGGAGAGGGAGTGAGATAGTGAGAGAGACAGAGAAGGAGAGGGAGAAGGAGAGAGAACGAGCGAGAACGAAAGAGACAGCGATGGAGAGGGAGAGAGAGATAGCGAGAGAGAGAGATAGCGAGAGCGAAAGAGACAGAGATGCAGAGGGAAAGAGAGAGATAGCGAGAGCAAAAGAGACAGAGATGGAGATTGAGAGTGAGAGAGAGCGATGGAGAGGAAGAGAGATAGAGACAGCTAAGGAGAGGGAGAGAGAGATAGCGAGAGCGAGAGCGATAGCGAAAGAGACAGAGATGGAGAGGGAGAGAGAGATAGCGAGAGAGAGATAGCGAGAGCGAAAGAGACAGAGTTGGAGAGGGAGCGAGAGAGATAGAAAGAGAGAGATAGCGAGAGAGACAGAGATGGAGAGGGAGAGAGAACGAGAGAGAACGAGCGAGAGCGAAAGAGACAGCGATGGAGAGGGAGAGAGAGACATAGCGAGAGTGAGAGCGATAGCGAAGCGACAGATATGGAGAGGGAGAGAGAGAAATAGCGAGAGAGAGATAGCGAGAGCGAAAGAGACAGAGATGGAGACGGAGAGAGAGAGATAGCGAGAGAGAGATAGCGAGAGCGAAAGAGACAGAGGGATGGAGAGGGAGCGAGAGAGAGATAGCAAGGAGAGATAGCGAGAGAGACAGAGATGGGGAGGGAGAGACGAGCGAGAGCGAAAGAGACAGCGATGGAGAGGTAGAGTGAGAGATAGCGAGAGCGAGAGCGAAAGAGACAGAGATGGAAAGGAAGAGAGAGAGATAGCGAGAGCGAAAGAGACAGAGATGGAGAGAGAGCGATGGAGAGGGAGAGAGATAGCGAGAGAGATAGAGACAGCGATGGAGAGGGAGAGTAGAAAGATAGCGAGAGCGAAAGAGACAGAGATGGAGAGAGAGAGATAGTGAGGGCGAAAGAGACAGAGATGGAGAAGGAGAGAGAACGAGCGAGAGCGAAAGAGACAGCGATGGAGAGGGAGAGTGAGAGATAGCGAGAGAGATAGCGAGAGCGAAAGAGACAGAGATGGAAAGTGAGAGAGAGAGAGATAGCGAGAGCGAAAGAGAGCGATGGAGGAGAGAGATAGCGAGAGCGAAAGAGAGCGATGGAGGGAGAGAGATAGCGAGAGCGAGAGCGAAAGAGACAGAGATGGAGAGGGAGAGAGACGAGCGAGAGCGAAAGAGACAGAGATGGAGAGGGAGAGTGAGAGAGAGCGATGGAGAGGAAGAGAGATAGAGACAGCTAAGGAGAGGGAGAGAGAGATAGCGAGAGCGATAGCGAAAGAGACAGAGATGGAGAGGGAGAGAGAGATAGCGAGAGAGAGATAGCGAGAGCGAAAGAGACAGAAATGGAGAGGGAGCGAGAGAGATAGCAAGTGAGAGATAGCGAGAGAGACAGAGATGGAGAGGGAGAGAGAACGAGCGAGAGCGAAAGAGACAGCGAAGGAGAGGTAGAGTGAGAGATAGCGAGAGCGAAAGAGACAGAGATGGAAAGGGAGAGAGAGAGATAGCGAGAGCGAAAGAGACAGAGATGGAGAGAGAGCGATGGAGAGGGAGAGAGATAGCGAGAGAGATAGAGACAGCGATGGAGAGGGAGAGTAGAAAGATAGCGAGAGCGAAAGAGACAGAGATGGAGAGAGAGAGATAGTGAGGGCGAAAAGAGACAGAGATGGAGAAGGAGAGAGAACGAGCGAGAGCGAAAGAGACAGCGATGGAGAGGGAGAGTGAGAGATAGCGAGAGAGATAGCGAGAGCGAAAGAGACAGAGATGGAAAGGGAGAGAGAGAGAGAGATAGCGAGAGCGAAAGAGAGCGATGGAGGGAGAGAGATAGCGAGAGCGAGAGCGAAAGAGACAGAGATGGAGAGGGAGAGAGAACGAGCGAGAGCGAAAGAGACAGAGATGGAGAGGGAGAGTGAGAGAGAGCGATGGAGAGGAAGAGAGATAGAGTCAGCTAAGGAGAGGGAGAGAGAGATAGCGAGAGCGATAGCGAAAGAGACAGAGATGGAGAGGGAGAGAGAGAAATAGCGAGAGAGAGATAGCGAGAGCGAAAGAGACAGAGATGGAGAGGGAGCGAGAGAGAGATAGAAAAAGAGAGATAGCGAGAGAGACAGAGATGGAGAGGGAGAGAGAACGAGCGAGAGCGAAAGAGACAGCGATGGAGAGGTAGAGTGAGAGATGGCGAGAGCGAAAGAGACAGAGATGGAAAGGAGAGAGAGAGAGAGCGAGAGCGAAAGAGACAGAGATGGAGAGAGAGCGATGGAGAGGGAGAGAGATAGCGAGAGAGATAGAGACAGCGATGGAGAGGGAGAGTAGAAAGATAGCGATAGCGATAGCTAGAGCGAAAGAGACAGAGATGGAGAGAGAGAAATAGTGAGGGCGAAAGAGACAGAGATGGAAAAGGAGAGAGATCGAGCGAGAGCGAAAGAGACAGCGATGGAGAGGGAGAGTGAGAGATAGCGAGAGCGAAAGAGACAGAGATGGAAAGGGAGAGAGAGAGATAGCGAGAGCGAAAGAGAGCGATGGAGAGGGAGAGAGATAGCGAGAGCGAAAGAGACAGATGGAGAGGGAGAGAGAACGAGAGAGAACGAGCGAGAGCGAAAGAGACATCGATGGAGAGGGAGAGTGAGAGATAGCGAGAGAGATAGCGAGAGCGAAAGAGACAGAGATGGAAGGGAGAGAGAGAGAGATAGCGAGAGCGAAAGAGAGCGATGGAGGGAGAGAGATAGCGAGAGCGAAAGAGAGCGATGGAGGGAGAGAGATAGCGAGAGCGAGAGCGAAAGAGACAGAGATGGAGAGGGAGAGAGAACGAGCGAGAGCGAAAGAGACAGAGATGGAGAGGGAGAGTGAGAGAGAGCGATGGAGAGGAGAGAGAAAGAGACAGCGAAGGAGAGGGAGAGAGAGATAGCGAGAGCGATAGCGAAAGAGACAGAGATGGAGAGGGAGAGAGAGATAGCGAGAGAGAGATAGCGAGAGCGAAAGAGACAGAGATGGAGAGGGAGCGAGAGAGAGATAGCAAGTGAGAGATAGCGAGAGAGACAGAGATGGAGAGGGAGAGAGAACGAGCGAGAGCGAAAGAGACAGCGATGGAGAGGTAGAGTGAGAGATAGCGAGAGCGAAAGAGACAGAGATGGAAAGAAAGAGAGAGAGATAGCGAGAGCGAAAGAGACAGAGATGGAGAGAGAGCGATGGAGAGGGAGAGAGATAGCGAGAGAGATAGAGACAGCGATGGAGAGGGAGAGTAGAAAGATAGCGAGAGCGAAAGAGACAGAGATGGAGAGAGAGAGATAGTGAGGGCGAAAGAGACAGAGATGGAGAAGGAGAGAGAACGAGCGAGAGCGAAAGAGACAGCGATGGAGAGGGAGAGTGAGAGATAGCGAGAGAGATAGCGAGAGCGAAAGAGACAGAGATGGAAAGGAGAGAGAGAGAGATAGCGAGAGCGAAAGAGAGCGATGGAGGAGAGAGATAGCGAGAGCGAGAGCGAAAGAGACAGAGATGGAGAGGGAGAGAGAACGAGCGAGAGCGAAAGAGACAGAGATGGAGAGGGAGAGTGAGAGAGAGCGATGGAGAGGAGAGAGATAGAGACAGCGAAGGAGAGGGAGAGAGAGATAGCGAGAGCGATAGCGAAAGAGACAGAGATGGAGAGGAGAGAGAGAGATAGCGAGAGAGATAGCGAGAGCGAAAGAGACAGAGATGGAGAGGGAGCGAGAGAGAGATAGAAAAGAGAGATAGCGAGAGAGACAGAGATGGAGAGGGAGAGAGAACGAGCGAGAGCGAAAGAGACAGCGATGGAGAGGTAGAGAGAGAGATAGCGAGAGCGAAAGAGACAGAGATGGAAAGGGAGAGAGAGAGAGAGCGAGAGCGAAAGAGACAGAGATGGAGAGAGAGCGATGGAGAGGGAGAGAGATAGCGAGAGAGATAGAGACAGCGATGGAGAGGGAGAGAGAAAGATAGCGATAGCGATAGCTAGAGCGAAAGAGACAGAGATGGAGAGAGAGAATAGTGAGGGCGAAAGAGACAGAGATGGAGAAGGAGAGAGATCGAGCGAGAGCGAAAGAGACAGCGATGGAGAGGGAGAGTGAGAGATAGCGAGAGCGAAAGAGACAGAGATGAAAGGGAGAGAGAGAGATAGCGAGAGCGAAAGAGAGCGATGGAGAGGGAGAGAGATAGCGAGAGCGAAAGAGACAGATGGAGAGGGAGAGAGAACGAGAGAGAACGAGCGAGAGCGAAAGAGACAGCGATGGAGAGGGAGAGTGAGAGATAGCGAGAGAGATAGCGAGCGCGAAAGAGACAGAGATGGAGAGGGAGAGAGAGAGAGCGATGAGAGGGAGGGAAAGAGACAGCGATGGAGAGGGAGAGAGAGATAGCGAGAGCGAAAGAGACAGAGAGGGAGGGAGAGAGAGATAGCGAGAGCGAAAGAGACAGAGATGGAGAGGAGCGATGGAGGGGAGAGAGATAGCGAGAGAGATAGAGACAGCGATGGAGAGGGAGAGTAGAAAGATAGCGATAGCGATAGCTAGAGCGAAAGAGACAGAGATGGAGAGAGAGAAATAGTGAGGCGAAAGAGACAGAGATGGAAAAGGAGAGAGATCGAGCGAGAGCGAAAGAGACAGCGATGGAGAGGGAGAGTGAGAGATAGCGAGAGCGAAAGAGACAGAGATGGAAAGAGAGAGAGAGATAGCGAGAGCGAAAGAGAGCGATGGAGAGGGAGAGAGATAGCGAGAGCAAAAGAGACATATGGAGAGGGAGAGAGAACGAGAGAGAACGAGCGAGAGCGAAAGAGACAGCGATGGAGAGGGAGAGTGAGAGATAGCGAGAGAGATAGCGAGCGAAAGAGACAGAGATGGAAAGGGCGAGAGAGAGAGAGCGATGAGAGGGAGGGAATAGAGACAGCGATGGAGAGGGAGAGAGAGATAGCGATAGCGAAAGATACAGAGAGGGATAGCGAGAGAGAAATAGCGAGAGCGAAAGAGACAGAGATGGAGAGGGAGCGAGAGAGAGAGCGATGGAGATGGAGAGAGAACGAGAGCGAACGAGCAAGAGCGAAAGAGACAGCGATGGAGAGGGAGAGAGAGAGATCACGCGATAGCGAGAGAGAAAGAGACAGAGATGGAAAGGGAGAGAGAGATAGCGAGAGAGAGATAGCGAGAGAGACAGAGATTGAGAGGGAGAGAGACGAGAGAGAACGTGCGAGAGCGAAAGTGACAGAGATGGAAAGAGATAGAGATAGCGAGAGCGAAAGAGACAGAGATGGAGAGGGAGCGAGAGAGAGAGAGCGATGGAGAGGAGAGAGATAGCGATGGAGAAGGAGTGAGATAGTGAGAGAGACAGAGAAGGAGAGGGAGAAGGAGAGAGAACGAGCGAGAACGAAAGAGACAGCGATGGAGAGGGAGAGAGAGATAGCGAGAGAGAGATAGCGAGAGCGAAAGAGACAGAGATGCAGGGAAAGAGAGAGATAGCGAGAGCAAAGAGACAGAGATGGAGATTGAGAGTGGAGAGAAGCGATGGAGAGGAAGAGAGATAGAGACAGCTAAGGAGAGGGAGTGAGAGATAGCGAGAGCGAGAGCGATAGCGAAAGAGACAGAGATGGAGAGGGAGAGAGAGATAGCGAGAGAGAGATAGCGAGAGCGAAAGAGACAGAGTTGGAGAGGGAGAGAGAGAAATAGCGAGAGAGAGATAGCGAAAGCGAAAGAGACAGAGATGGAGACGGAGAGAGAGAGATAGCGAGAGAGAGATAGCGAGAGCGAAAGAGACAGAGGGATGGCGAGGGAGCGAGAAAGAGATAGCAAGTGAGAGATAGCGAGAGAGACAGAGATGGAGAGGGAGAGAGAACGAGCGAGAGCGAAAGAGACAGCGAAGGAGAGGTAGAGTTAGAGATAGCGAGAGCGAAAGAGACAGAGATGGAAAGGGAGAGAGAGAGATAGCGAGAGCGAAAGAGACAGAGATGGAGAGAGAGCGATGGAGAGAGAGAGAGATAGCGAGAGAGATAGAGACAGCGATGGAGAGGGAGAGTAGAAAGATAGCGAGAGCGAAAGAGACAGAGATGGAGAGAGAGAGATAGTGAGGGCGAAAAGAGACAGAGATGGAGAAGGAGAGAGAACGAGCGAGAGCGAAAGAGACAGCGATGGAGAGGGAGAGTGAGAGATAGCGAGAGAGCGAGAGCGAAAGAGACAGAGATGGAAAGGGAGAGAGAGAGAGAGATAGCGAGAGCGAAAGAGAGCGATGGAGGGAGAGAGATAGCGAGAGCGAGAGCGAAAGAGACAGAGATGGAGAGGGAGAGAGAACGAGCGAGAGCGAAAGAGACAGAGATGGAGAGGGAGAGTGAGAGAGAGCGATGGAGAGGAAGAGAGATAGAGTCAGCTAAGGAGAGGGAGAGAGAGATAGCGAGAGCGATAGCGAAAGAGACAGAGATGGAGAGGGAGAGAGAAATAGCGAGAGAGAGATAGCGAGAGCGAAAGAGACAGAGATGGAGAGGGAGCGAGAGAGAGATAGAAAGAGAGAGATAGCGAGAGAGACAGAGATGGAGAGGAGAGAGAACGAGCGAGAGCGAAAGAGACAGCGATGGAGAGGTAGAGTGAGAGATGGCGAGAGCGAAAGAGACAGAGATGGAAAGGGAGAGAGAGAGAGAGAGCGAGAGCGAAAGAGACAGAGATGGAGAGAGAGCGATGGAGAGGAGAGAGATAGCGAGAGAGATAGAGACAGCGATGGAGAGGGAGAGTAGAAAGATAGCGATAGCGATAGCTAGAGCGAAAGAGACAGAGATGGAGAGAGAGAAATAGTGAGGGCGAAAGAGACAGAGATGGAAAAGGAGAGAGATCGAGCGAGAGCGAAAGAGACAGCGATGGAGAGGGAGAGTGAGAGATAGCGAGAGCGAAAGAGACAGAGATGGAAAGGGAGAGAGAGAGATAGCGAGAGCGAAAGAGAGCGATGGAGAGGGAGAGAGATAGCGAGAGCAAAAGAGACATATGGAGAGGGAGAGAGAACGAGAGAGAACGAGCGAGAGCGAAAGAGACATCGATGGAGAGGGAGAGTGAGAGATAGCGAGAGAGATAGCGAGCGCGAAAGAGACAGAGATGGAAAGGGCGAGAGAGAGAGAGAGATAGCGAGAGCGAAAGAGACAGAGATGGAGATGGAGCGAGATAGAGAGAGAGCGATGGAGAGGGAGGGGATAGAGACAGCGATGGAGAGGGAGAGAGATATAGCGATAGCGAAAGATACAGAGAGGGATAGCGAGAGAGAAATAGCGAGAGCGAAAGAGACAGAGATGGAGAGGGAGCGAGAGAGAGAGCGATGGAGATGGAGAGAGAACGAGAGCGAACGAGCAAGAGCGAAAGAGACAGCGATGGAGAGGGAGAGAGAGAGATCACGCGATAGCGAGAGAGAAAGAGACAGAGATGGAAAGGGAGAGAGAGATAGCGAGAGAGAGATAGCGAGAGAGACAGAGATTGAGAGGAGAGAGAACGAGAGAGAACGTGCGAGAGCGAAAGAGACAGAGATGGAGAGGGAGCGAGAGAGAGAGCGATGGAGAGGGAGAGAGATAGCGATAGAGAGGGAGTGAGATAGTGAGAGAGACAGAAATGGAGAGGGAGCGAGACAGAGATAGCAAGGGAGAGATTGCGAGAGAGACAGAGATGGAGAGGGAGAGAGAACGAGCGAGAGCGAAAGAGACAGCGATGGAGAGGTAGAGTGAGAGATGGCGAGAGCGAAAGAGACAGAGATGGAAAGGGAGAGAGAGAGAGCGAGAGCGAAAGAGACAGAGATGGAGAGAGAGCGATGGAGAGGGAGAGAGATAGCGAGAGAGATAGAGACAGCGATGGAGAGGGAGAGTAGAAAGATAGCGATAGCGATAGCTAGAGCGAAAGAGACAGAGATGGAGAGAGAGAGATAGTGAGGGCGAAAGAGACAGAGATGGAGAAGGAGAGAGAACGAGCGAGAGCGAAAGAGACAGCGATGGAGAGGGAGAGTGAGAGATAGCGAGAGCGAAAGAGACAGAGATGGAAAGAGAGAGAGAGATAGCGAGAGCGAAAGAGAGCGATGGAGAGGGAGAGAGATAGCGAGAGCGAAAGAGACAGATGGAGATTGAGAGAGAACGAGAGAGAACGAGCGAGAGCGAAAGAGACAGCGATGGAGAGGGAGAGTGAGAGATAGCGAGAGAGATAGCGGCGCGAAAGAGACAGAGATGGAAAGGGAGAGAGAGAGAGATAGCGAGAGCGAAAGAGACAGAGATGGAGATGGAGCGAGAGAGAGAGAGAGAACGATGGAGAGGGAGGGGATAGAGACAGCGATGGAGAGGGAGAGAGAGATAGCGATAGCGAAAGAGACAGAGAGGGATAGCGAGAGAGAAATAGCGAAAGCGAAAGAGACAGAGATGGAGAGGGAGCGAGAGAGAGAGAGCGATGGAGATGGAGAGAGAACGAGAGCGAACGAGCAAGAGTGAAAGAGACAGCGATGGAGAGGGAGAGAGAGAGATCACGAGAGCGATAGCGAGATAGAAAGAGACAGAGATGGAACGGGAGAGAGAGATAGCGAGAGAGAGATAGCGAGAGAGACAGAGATTGAGAGGGAGAGAGAACGAGAGAGAACGTGCGAGAGCGAAAGTGACAGAGATGGAAAGAGATAGAGATAGCGAGAGCGAAAGAGACAGAGATGGAGAGGGAGCGAGAGAGAGAGAGCGATGGAGAGGGAGAGAGATAGCGATGGAGAGGGAGTGAGATAGTGAGAGAGACAGAGAAGGAGAGGGAGAAGGAGAGAGAACGAGCGAGAACGAAAGAGACAGCGATGGAGAGGGAGAGAGAGATAGCGAGAGAGAGAGATAGCGAGAGCGAAAGAGACAGAGATGCAGAGGGAAAGAGAGAGATAGCGAGAGCAAAAGAGACAGAGATGGAGATTGAGAGTGAGAGAGAGCGATGGAGAGGAAGAGAGATAGAGACAGCTAAGGAGAGGGAGAGAGAGATAGCGAGAGCGAGAGCGATAGCGAAAGAGACAGAGATGGAGAGGGAGAGAGAGAGAGAGAGAGAAATAGAGATAGCGAGAGAGACAGAGATGGAGAGGGAGAGAGAACGAGCGAGAGCGAAAGAGACAGAGATGGAGAGGAGAGAGAGAGATGGCGAGAGCGAAAGAGACAGAGATGGAAAGGGAGAGAGAGAGAGAGCGAGAGCGAAAGAGACAGAGATGGAGAGGAGATGAGAGGGAGAGAGATAGCGAGAGAGATAGAGACAGCGATGGAGAGGGAGAGAGAAAGATAGCGAGAGCGATAGCTAGAGCGAAAGAGACAGAGATGGAGAGAGAGAGATAGTGAGGCGAAAGAGACAGAGATGGAAAGGAGAGAGATCGAGCGAGAGCGAAAGAGACAGCGATGGAGAGGGAGAGTGAGAGATAGCGAGAGCGAAAGAGACAGAGATGGAAAGGGAGAGAGAGAGATAGCGAGAGCGAAAGAGAGCGATGGAGAGGGAGAGAGATAGCGAGAGCGAAAGAGACAGATGGAGATGGAGAGAGAACGAGAGAGAACGAGCGAGAGCGAAAGAGACAGCGATGGAGAGGGAGAGTGAGAGATAGCGAGAGAGATAGCGAGAGCGAAAGAGACAGAGATGGAAAGGGCGAGAGAGAGAGAGCGATGAGAGGGAGGGATAGAGACAGCGATGGAGAGGGAGAGAGAGATAGCGATAGCGAAAGAGACAGAGAGGGATAGCGAGAGAGAATAGCGAGAGCGAAAGAGACAGAGATGGAGAGGGAGCGAGAGAGAGAGCGATGGAGATGGAGAGAGAACGAGAGCGAACGAGCAAGAGCGAAAGAGACAGCGATGGAGAGGAGAGAGAGAGATCACGCGATAGCGAGAGAGAAAGAGACAGAGATGGAAGGGAGAGAGAGATAGCGAGAGAGAGATAGCGAGAGAGACAGAGATTGAGAGGGAGAGAGAACGAGAGAGAACGTGCGAGAGCGAAGAGACAGAGATGGAGAGAGAGAGAGATAGCGAGAGCGAAAGAGACAGAGATGGAGAGGAGAGTGAGAGAGAGCGATGGAGAGGAAGAGAGATAGAGACAGCTAAGGAGAGGGAGAGAGAGATAGCGAGAGCGAGAGCGATAGCGAAAGAGACAGAGATGGAGAGGGAGAGAGAGATAGCGAGAGAGAGATAGCGAGAGCGAAAGAGACAGAGATGGAGAGGGAGAGAGAGAAATAGCGAGAGAGAGATAGCGAAAGCGAAAGAGACAGAGATGGAGACGGAGAGAGAGAGATAGCGAGAGAGAGATAGCGAGAGCGAAAGAGACAGAGGGATGGAGAGGGAGCGAGAGAGAGATAGCAAGTGAGAGATAGCGAGAGAGACAGAGATGGAGAGGGAGAGAGAACGAGCGAGAGCGAAAGAGACAGCGAAGGAGAGGTAGAGTGAGAGATAGCGAGAGCGAAAGAGACAGAGATGGAAAGGGAGAGAGAGAGATAGCGAGAGCGAAAGAGACAGAGATGGAGAGAGAGCGATGGAGAGAGAGAGAGATAGCGAGAGAGATAGAGACAGCGATGGAGAGGGAGAGTAGAAAGATAGCGAGAGCGAAAGAGACAGAGATGGAGAGAGAGAGATAGTGAGGGCGAAAAGAGACAGAGATGGAGAAGGAGAGAGAACGAGCGAGAGCGAAAGAGACAGCGATGGAGAGGGAGAGTGAGAGATAGCGAGAGAGATAGCGAGAGCGAAAGAGACAGAGATGGAAAGGGAGAGAGAGAGAGAGATAGCGAGAGCGAAAGAGAGCGATGGAGGGAGAGAGATAGCGAGAGCGAGAGCGAAAGAGGCAGAGATGGAGAGGGAGAGAGAACGAGCGAGAGCGAAAGAGACAGAGATGGAGAGGGAGAGTGAGAGAGAGCGATGGAGAGGAAGAGAGATAGAGTCAGCTAAGGAGAGGGAGAGAGAGATAGCGAGAGCGATAGCGAAAGAGACAGAGATGGAGAGGGAGAGAGAGAAATAGCGAGAGAGAGATAGCGAGAGCGAAAGAGACAGAGATGGAGAGGGAGCGAGAGAGAGATAGAAAAAGAGAGATAGCGAGAGAGCCAGAGATGGAGAGGGAGAGAGAACGAGCGAGAGCGAAAGAGACAGCGATGGAGAGGTAGAGTGAGAGATGGCGAGAGCGAAAGAGACAGAGATGGAAAGGGAGAGAGAGAGAGAGAGAGCGAGAGCGAAAGAGACAGAGATGGAGAGAGAGCGATGGAGAGGGAGAGAGATAGCGAGAGAGATAGAGACAGCGATGGAGAGGGAGAGTAGAAAGATAGCGATAGCGATAGCTAGAGCGAAAGAGACAGAGATGGAGAGAGAGAAATAGTGAGGGCGAAAGAGACAGAGATGGAAAAGGAGAGAGATCGAGCGAGAGCGAAAGAGACAGCGATGGAGAGGGAGAGTGAGAGATAGCGAGAGCGAAAGAGACAGAGATGGAAAGGGAGAGAGAGATAGCGAGAGCGAAAGAGAGCGATGGAGAGGGAGAGAGATAGCGAGAGCAAAAGAGACAGATGGAGAGGGAGAGAGAACGAGAGAGAACGAGCGAGAGCGAAAGAGACATCGATGGAGAGGGAGAGTGAGAGATAGCGAGAGAGATAGCGAGCGCGAAAGAGACAGAGATGAAAGGGCGAGAGAGAGAGAGAGATAGCGAGAGCGAAAGAGACAGAGATGGAGATGGAGCGAGAGAGAGAGAGCGATGGAGAGGGAGGGGATAGAGACAGCGATGGAGAGGGAGAGAGATATAGCGATAGCGAAAGATACAGAGAGGGATAGCGAGAGAGAAATAGCGAGAGCGAAAGAGACAGAGATGGAGAGGGAGCGAGAGAGAGAGCGATGGAGATGGAGAGAGAACGAGAGCGAACGAGCAAGAGCGAAAGAGACAGCGATGGAGAGGGAGAGAGAGAGATCACGCGATAGCGAGAGAGAAAGAGACAGAGATGGAAAGGGAGAGAGAGATAGCGAGAGAGAGATAGCGAGAGAGACAGAGATTGAGAGGGAGAGAGAACGAGAGAGAACGTGCGATAGCGAAAGAGACAGAGATGGAGAGGGAGCGAGAGAGAGAGCGATGGAGAGGGAGAGAGATAGCGATAGAGAGGGAGTGAGATAGTGAGAGAGACAGAAATGGAGAGGGAGCGAGACAGAGATAGCAAGGGAGAGATTGCGAGAGAGACAGAGATGGAGAGGGAGAGAGAACGAGCGAGAGCGAAAGAGACAGCGATGGAGAGGTAGAGTGAGAGATGGCGAGAGCGAAAGAGACAGAGATGGAAAGGGAGAGAGAGAGAGCGAGAGCGAAAGAGACAGAGATGGAGAGAGAGCGATGGAGAGGGAGAGAGATAGCGAGAGAGATAGAGACAGCGATGGAGAGGGAGAGTAGAAAGATAGCGATAGCGATAGCTAGAGCGAAAGAGACAGAGATGGAGAGAGAGAGATAGTGAGGGCGAAAGAGACAGAGATGGAGAAGGAGAGAGAACGAGCGAGAGCGAAAGAGACAGCGATGGAGAGGGAGAGTGAGAGATAGCGAGAGCGAAAGAGACAGAGATGGAAAGAGAGAGAGAGAGATAGCGAGAGCGAAAGAGAGCGATGGAGAGGGAGAGAGATAGCGAGAGCGAAAGAGACAGATGGAGATTGAGAGAGAACGAGAGAGAACGAGCGAGAGCGAAAGAGACAGCGATGGAGAGGGAGAGTGAGAGATAGCGAGAGAGATAGCGGCGCGAAAGAGACAGAGATGGAAAGGGAGAGAGAGAGAGATAGCGAGAGCGAAAGAGACAGAGATGGAGATGGAGCGAGAGAGAGAGAGAGAACGATGGAGAGGGAGGGGATAGAGACAGCGATGGAGAGGGAGAGAGAGATAGCGATAGCGAAAGAGACAGAGAGGGATAGCGAGAGAGAAATAGCGAAAGCGAAAGAGACAGAGATGGAGAGGGAGCGAGAGAGAGAGAGCGATGGAGATGGAGAGAGAACGAGAGCGAACGAGCAAGAGTGAAAGAGACAGCGATGGAGAGGGAGAAGAGAGATCACGAGAGCGATAGCGAGATAGAAAGAGACAGAGATGGAACGGGAGAGAGAGATAGCGAGAGAGAGATAGCGAGAGAGACAGAGATTGAGAGGGAGAGAGAACGAGAGAGAACGTGCGAGAGCGAAAGTGACAGAGATGGAAAGAGATAGAGATAGCGAGAGCGAAAGAGACAGAGATGGAGAGGGAGCGAGAGAGAGAGAGCGATGGAGAGGGAGAGAGATAGCGATGGAGAGGGAGTGAGATAGTGAGAGAGACAGAGAAGGAGAGGGAGAAGGAGAGAGAACGAGCGAGAACGAAAGAGACAGCGATGGAGAGGGAGAGAGAGATAGCGAGAGAGAGAGATAGCGAGAGCGAAAGAGACAGAGATGCAGAGGGAAAGAGAGAGATAGCGAGAGCAAAAGAGACAGAGATGGAGATTGAGAGTGAGAGAGAGCGATGGAGAGGAAGAGAGATAGAGACAGCTAAGGAGAGGGAGAGAGAGATAGCGAGAGCGAGAGCGATAGCGAAAGAGACAGAGATGGAGAGGGAGCGAGAGAGAGATAGAAAAAGAGAGATAGCGAGAGAGCCAGAGATGGAGAGGGTGAGAGAACGAGCGAGAGCGAAAGAGACAGCGATGGAGAGGTAGAGTGAGAGATGGCGAGAGCGAAAGAGACAGAGATGGAAAGGGAGAGAGAGAGAGAGCGAGAGCGAAAGAGACAGAGATGGAGAGAGAGCGATGGAGAGGGAGAGAGATAGCGAGAGAGATAGAGACAGCGATGGAGAGGGAGAGTAGAAAGATAGCGATAGCGATAGCTAGAGCGAAAGAGACAGAGATGGAGAGAGAGAAATAGTGAGGGCGAAAGAGACAGAGATGGAAAAGGAGAGAGATCGAGCGAGAGCGAAAGAGACAGCGATGGAGAGGGAGAGTGAGAGATAGCGAGAGCGAAAGAGACAGAGATGGAAAGGAGAGAGAGAGATAGCGAGAGCGAAAGAGAGCGATGGAGAGGGAGAGAGATAGCGAGAGCAAAAGAGACATATGGAGAGGGAGAGAGAACGAGAGAGAACGAGCGAGAGCGAAAGAGACATCGATGGAGAGGGAGAGTGAGAGATAGCGAGAGAGATAGCGAGCGCGAAAGAGACAGAGATGGAAAGGGCGAGAGAGAGAGAGCGATGAGAGGGAGGGAATAGAGACAGCGATGGAGAGGGAGAGAGAGATAGCGATAGCGAAAGATACAGAGAGGGATAGCGAGAGAGAAATAGCGAGAGCGAAAGAGACAGAGATGGAGAGGGAGCGAGAGAGAGAGCGATGGAGATGGAGAGAGAACGAGAGCGAACGAGCAAGAGCGAAAGAGACAGCGATGGAGAGGGAGAGAGAGAGATCACGCGATAGCGAGAGAGAAAGAGACAGAGATGGAAAGGGAGAGAGAGATAGCGAGAGAGAGATAGCGAGAGAGACAGAGATTGAGAGGGAGAGAGAACGAGAGAGAACGTGCGAGAGCGAAAGAG
This sequence comes from Megaustenia siamemsis, assembly GCA_032433765.1. Taxonomy (NCBI): domain Eukaryota; kingdom Metazoa; phylum Mollusca; class Gastropoda; order Stylommatophora; family Ariophantidae; genus Megaustenia; species Megaustenia siamemsis. The sequence goes on along the minus strand of JAVIAB010000125.1, from coordinate 62,717,095 downwards.
ACAGAGATGGAAAGAGATAGAGATAGCGAGAGCGAAAGAGACAGAGATGGAGATTGAGAGTGAGAGAGAGCGATGGAGAGGAAGAGAGATAGAGACAGCTAAGGAGAGGAGTGAGAGATAGCGAGAGCGAGAGCGATAGCGAAAGAGACAGAGATGGAGAGGGAGAGAGAGATAGCGAGAGAGAGATAGCGAGAGCGAAAGAGACAGAGTTGGAGAGGGAGAGAGAGAAATAGCGAGAGAGAGATAGCGAAAGCGAAAGAGACAGAGATGGAGAGAGGAGAGAGAGAGAGAGATAGCGAGAGAGAGATAGCGAGAGCGAAAGAGACAGAGGGATGGCGAGGGAGCGAGAAAGAGATAGCAAGTGAGAGATAGCGAGAGAGACAGAGATGGAGAGGAGAGAGAACGAGCGAGAGCGAAAGAGACAGCGAAGGAGAGGTAGAGTTAGAGATAGCGAGAGCGAAAGAGACAGAGATGGAAAGGGAGAGAGAGAGATAGCGAGAGCGAAAGAGACAGAGATGGAGAGAGAGCGATGGAGAGAGAGAGAGATAGCGAGAGAGATAGAGACAGCGATGGAGAGGGAGAGTAGAAAGATAGCGAGAGCGAAAGAGACAGAGATGGAGAGAGAGAGATAGTGAGGGCGAAAAGAGACAGAGATGGAGAAGGAGAGAGAACGAGCGAGAGCGAAAGAGACAGCGATGGAGAGGGAGAGTGAGAGATAGCGAGAGAGTTGCGAGAGCGAAAGAGACAGAGATGGAAAGGGAGAGAGAGAGAGAGATAGCGAGAGCGAAAGAGAGCGATGGAGGGAGAGAGATAGCGAGAGCGAGAGCGAAAGAGGCAGAGATGGAGAGGGAGAGAGAACGAGCGAGAGCGAAAGAGACAGAGATGGAGAGGGAGAGTGAGAGAGAGCGATGGAGAGGAAGAGAGATAGAGTCAGCTAAGGAGAGGGAGAGAGAGATAGCGAGAGCGATAGCGAAAGAGACAGAGATGGAGAGGGAGAGAGAGAAATAGCGAGAGAGAGATAGCGAGAGCGAAAGAGACAGAGATGGAGAGGGAGCGAGAGAGAGATAGAAAAAGAGAGATAGCGAGAGAGCCAGAGATGGAGAGGGAGAGAGAACGAGCGAGAGCGAAAGAGACAGCGATGGAGAGGTAGAGTGAGAGATGGCGAGAGCGAAAGAGACAGAGATGAAAGGGAGAGAGAGAGAGAGAGAGCGAGAGCGAAAGAGACAGAGATGGAGAGAGAGCGATGGAGAGGGAGAGAGATAGCGAGAGAGATAGAGACAGCGATGGAGAGGGAGAGTAGAAAGATAGCGATAGCGATAGCTAGAGCGAAAGAGACAGAGATGGAGAGAGAGAATAGTGAGGGCGAAAGAGACAGAGATGGAAAAGGAGAGAGATCGAGCGAGAGCGAAAGAGACAGCGATGGAGAGGGAGAGTGAGAGATAGCGAGAGCGAAAGAGACAGAGATGGAAAGGGAGAGAGAGAGATAGCGAGAGCGAAAGAGAGCGATGGAGAGGGAGAGAGATAGCGAGAGCAAAAGAGACATATGGAGAGGGAGAGAGAACGAGAGAGAACGAGCGAGAGCGAAAGAGACATCGATGGAGAGGGAGAGTGAGAGATAGCGAGAGAGATAGCGAGCGCGAAAGAGACAGAGATGGAAAGGGCGAGAGAGAGAGAGAGATAGCGAGAGCGAAAGAGACAGAGATGGAGATGGAGCGAGATAGAGAGAGAGCGATGGAGAGGGAGGGGATAGAGACAGCGATGGAGAGGGAGAGAGATATAGCGATAGCGAAAGATACAGAGAGGGATAGCGAGAGAGAAATAGCGAGAGCGAAAGAGACAGAGATGGAGAGGGAGCGAGAGAGAGAGCGATGGAGATGGAGAGAGAACGAGAGCGAACGAGCAAGAGCGAAAGAGACAGCGATGGAGAGGGAGAGAGAGAGATCACGCGATAGCGAGAGAGAAAGAGACAGAGATGGAAAGGGAGAGAGAGATAGCGAGAGAGAGATAGCGAGAGAGACAGAGATTGAGAGGGAGAGAGAACGAGAGAGAACGTGCGATAGCGAAAGAGACAGAGATGGAGAGGGAGCGAGAGAGAGAGCGATGGAGAGGGAGAGAGATAGCGATAGAGAGGGAGTGAGATAGTGAGAGAGACAGAAATGGAGAGGGAGCGAGACAGAGATAGCAAGGGAGAGATTGCGAGAGAGACAGAGATGGAGAGGGAGAGAGAACGAGCGAGAGCGAAAGAGACAGCGATGGAGAGGTAGAGTGAGAGATGGCGAGAGCGAAAGAGACAGAGATGGAAAGGGAGAGAGAGAGAGCGAGAGCGAAAGAGACAGAGATGGAGAGAGAGCGATGGAGAGGGAGAGAGATAGCGAGAGAGATAGAGACAGCGATGGAGAGGGAGAGTAGAAAGATAGCGATAGCGATAGCTAGAGCGAAAGAGACAGAGATGGAGAGAGAGAGATAGTGAGGGCGAAAGAGACAGAGATGGAGAAGGAGAGAGAACGAGCGAGAGCGAAAGAGACAGCGATGGAGAGGGAGAGTGAGAGATAGCGAGAGCGAAAGAGACAGAGATGGAAAGAGAGAGAGAGAGATAGCGAGAGCGAAAGAGAGCGATGGAGAGGGAGAGAGATAGCGAGAGCGAAAGAGACAGATGGAGATTGAGAGAGAACGAGAGAGAACGAGCGAGAGCGAAAGAGACAGCGATGGAGAGGGAGAGTGAGAGATAGCGAGAGAGATAGCGGCGCGAAAGAGACAGAGATGGAAAGGGAGAGAGAGAGAGAGATAGCGAGAGCGAAAGAGACAGAGATGGAGATGGAGCGAGAGAGAGAGAGAGAACGATGGAGAGGGAGGGGATAGAGACAGCGATGGAGAGGGAGAGAGAGATAGCGATAGCGAAAGAGACAGAGAGGGATAGCGAGAGAGAAATAGCGAGAGCGAAAGAGACAGAGATGGAGAGGGAGCGAGAGAGAGAGAGCGATGGAGATGGAGAGAGAACGAGAGCGAACGAGCAAGAGTGAAAGAGACAGCGATGGAGAGGGAGAAAGAGAGATCACGAGAGCGATAGCGAGATAGAAAGAGACAGAGATGGAACGGGAGAGAGAGATAGCGAGAGAGAGATAGCGAGAGAGACAGAGATTGAGAGGGAGAGAGAACGAGAGAGAACGTGCGAGAGCGAAAGTGACAGAGATGGAAAGAGATAGAGATAGCGAGAGCGAAAGAGACAGAGATGGAGAGGGAGCGAGAGAGAGAGAGCGATGGAGAGGGAGAGAGATAGCGATGGAGAGGGAGTGAGATAGTGAGAGAGACAGAGAAGGAGAGGGAGAAGGAGAGAGAACGAGCGAGAACGAAAGAGACAGCGATGGAGAGGGAGAGAGAGATAGCGAGAGAGAGAGATAGCGAGAGCGAAAGAGACAGAGATGCAGAGGGAAAGAGAGAGATAGCGAGAGCAAAAGAGACAGAGATGGAGATTGAGAGTGAGAGAGAGCGATGGAGAGGAGAGAGATAGAGACAGCTAAGGAGAGGGAGAGAGAGATAGCGAGAGCGAGAGCGATAGCGAAAGAGACAGAGATGGAGAGGGAGCGAGAGAGAGATAGAAAAAGAGAGATAGCGAGAGAGCCAGAGATGGAGAGGGTGAGAGAACGAGCGAGAGCGAAAGAGACAGCGATGGAGAGGTAGAGTGAGAGATGGCGAGAGCGAAAGAGACAGAGATGGAAAGGGAGAGAGAGAGAGAGCGAGAGCGAAAGAGACAGAGATGGAGAGAGAGCGATGGAGAGGGAGAGAGATAGCGAGAGAGATAGAGACAGCGATGGAGAGGGAGAGTAGAAAGATAGCGATAGCGATAGCTAGAGCGAAAGAGACAGAGATGGAGAGAGAGAAATAGTGAGGGCGAAAGAGACAGAGATGGAAAGGAGAGAGATCGAGCGAGAGCGAAAGAGACAGCGATGGAGAGGGAGAGTGAGAGATAGCGAGAGCGAAAGAGACAGAGATGGAAAGGGAGAGAGAGAGATAGCGAGAGCGAAAGAGAGCGATGGAGAGGGAGAGAGATAGCGAGAGCAAAGAGACATATGGAGAGGGAGAGAGAACGAGAGAGAACGAGCGAGAGCGAAAGAGACATCGATGGAGAGGGAGAGTGAGAGATAGCGAGAGAGATAGCGAGCGCGAAAGAGACAGAGATGGAAAGGCGAGAGAGAGAGAGCGATGAGAGGGAGGGATAGAGACAGCGATGGAGAGGGAGAGAGAGATAGCGATAGCGAAAGATACAGAGAGGGATAGCGAGAGAGAAATAGCGAGAGCGAAAGAGACAGAGATGGAGAGGGAGCGAGAGAGAGAGCGATGGAGATGGAGAGAGAACGAGAGCGAACGAGCAAGAGCGAAAGAGACAGCGATGGAGAGGGAGAGAGAGAGATCACGCGATAGCGAGAGAGAAAGAGACAGAGATGGAAAGGGAGAGAGAGATAGCGAGAGAGAGATAGCGAGAGAGACAGAGATTGAGAGGGAGAGAGAACGAGAGAGAACGTGCGAGAGCGAAAGTGACAGAGATGGAAAGAGATAGAGATAGCGAGAGCGAAAGAGACAGAGATGGAGAGGGAGCGAGAGAGAGAGAGCGATGGAGAGGGAGAGAGATAGCGATGGAGAAGGAGTGAGATAGTGAGAGAGACAGAGAAGGAGAGGAGAAGGAGAGAGAACGAGCGAGAACGAAAGAGACAGCGATGGAGAGGGAGAGAGAGATAGCGAGAGAGAGAGATAGCGAGAGCGAAAGAGACAGAGATGCAGAGGGAAAGAGAGAGATAGCGAGAGCAAAAGAGACAGAGATGGAGATTGAGAGTGAGAGAGAGCGATGGAGAGGAAGAGAGATAGAGACAGCTAAGGAGAGGGAGTGAGAGATAGCGAGAGCGAGAGCGATAGCGAAAGAGACAGAGATGGAGAGGGAGAGAGAGATAGCGAGAGAGAGATAGCGAGAGCGAAAGAGACAGAGTTGGAGAGGGAGAGAGAGAAATAGCGAGAGAGAGATAGCGAGAGCGAAAGAGACAGAGATGGAGACGGAGAGAGAGAGATAGCGAGAGAGAGATAGCGAGAGCGAAAGAGACAGAGGGATGGCGAGGGAGCGAGAAAGAGATAGCAAGTGAGAGATAGCGAGAGAGACAGAGATGGAGAGGGAGAGAGAACGAGCGAGAGCGAAAGAGACAGCGAAGGAGAGGTAGAGTTAGAGATAGCGAGAGCGAAAGAGACAGAGATGGAAAGGGAGAGAGAGAGATAGCGAGAGCGAAAGAGACAGAGATGGAGAGAGAGCGATGGAGAGAGAGAGAGATAGCGAGAGAGATAGAGACAGCGATGGAGAGGGAGAGTAGAAAGATAGCGAGAGCGAAAGAGACAGAGATGGAGAGAGAGAGATAGTGAGGGCGAAAAGAGACAGAGATGGAGAAGGAGAGAGAACGAGCGAGAGCGAAAGAGATAGCGATGGAGAGGGAGAGTGAGAGATAGCGAGAGAGATAGCGAGAGCGAAAGAGACAGAGATGGAAAGGGAGAGAGAGAGAGAGATAGCGAGAGCGAAAGAGAGCGATGGAGGGAGAGAGATAGCGAGAGCGAGAGCGAAAGAGACAGAGATGGAGAGGGAGAGAGAACGAGCGAGAGCGAAAGAGACAGAGATTGAGAGGGAGAGTGAGAGAGAGCGATGGAGAGGAAGAGAGATAGAGTCAGCTAAGGAGAGGGAGAGAGATAGCGAGAGCGATAGCGAAAGAGACAGAGATGGAGAGGGAGAGAGAGAAATAGCGAGAGAGAGATAGCGAGAGCGAAAGAGACAGAGATGGAGAGGGAGCGAGAGAGAGATAGAAAAAGAGAGATAGCGAGAGAGCAGAGATGGAGAGGGAGAGAGAACGAGCGAGAGCGAAAGAGACAGCGATGGAGAGGTAGAGTGAGAGATGCGAGAGCGAAAGAGACAGAGATGAAAGGGAGAGAGAGAGAGAGAGAGCGAGAGCGAAAGAGACATCGATGGAGAGGGAGAGTGAGAGATAGCGAGAGAGATAGCGAGCGCGAAAGAGACAGAGATGGAAAGGGCGAGAGAGAGAGAGAGATAGCGAGAGCGAAAGAGACAGAGATGGAGATGGAGCGAGATAGAGAGAGAGCGATGGAGAGGGAGGGGATAGAGACAGCGATGGAGAGGGAGAGAGATATAGCGATAGCGAAAGATACAGAGAGGGATAGCGAGAGAGAAATAGCGAGAGCGAAAGAGACAGAGATGGAGAGGGAGCGAGAGAGAGAGCGATGGAGATGGAGAGAGAACGAGAGCGAACGAGCAAGAGCGAAAGAGACAGCGATGGAGAGGGAGAGAGAGAGATCACGCGATAGCGAGAGAGAAAGAGACAGAGATGGAAAGGGAGAGAGAGATAGCGAGAGAGAGATAGCGAGAGAGACAGAGATTGAGAGGGAGAGAGAACGAGAGAGAACGTGCGATAGCGAAAGAGACAGAGATGGAGAGGGAGCGAGAGAGAGAGCGATGGAGAGGGAGAGAGATAGCGATAGAGAGGGAGTGAGATAGTGAGAGAGACAGAAATGGAGAGGGAGCGAGACAGAGATAGCAAGGGAGAGATTGCGAGAGAGACAGAGATGGAGAGGGAGAGAGAACGAGCGAGAGCGAAAGAGACAGCGATGGAGAGGTAGAGTGAGAGATGGCGAGAGCGAAAGAGACAGAGATGGAAAGGGAGAGAGAGAGAGCGAGAGCGAAAGAGACAGAGATGGAGAGAGAGCGATGGAGAGGGAGAGAGATAGCGAGAGAGATAGAGACAGCGATGGAGAGGGAGAGTAGAAAGATAGCGATAGCGATAGCGATAGCTAGAGCGAAAGAGACAGAGATGGAGAGAGAGAGATAGTGAGGGCGAAAGAGACAGAGATGGAGAAGGAGAGAGAACGAGCGAGAGCGAAAGAGACAGCGATGGAGAGGGAGAGTGAGAGATAGCGAGAGCGAAAGAGACAGAGATGGAAAGAGAGAGAGAGAGATAGCGAGAGCGAAAGAGAGCGATGGAGAGGGAGAGAGATAGCGAGAGCGAAAGAGACAGATGGAGATTGAGAGAGAACGAGAGAGAACGAGCGAGAGCGAAAGAGACAGCGATGGAGAGGGAGAGTGAGAGATAGCGAGAGAGATAGCGGCGCGAAAGAGACACAGATGGAAAGGGAGAGAGAGAGAGAGATAGCGAGAGCGAAAGAGACAGAGATGGAGATGGAGCGAGAGAGAGAGAGAGAACGATGGAGAGGGAGGGGATAGAGACAGCGATGGAGAGGGAGAGAGAGATAGCGATAGCGAAAGAGACAGAGAGGGATAGCGAGAGAGAAATAGCGAAAGCGAAAGAGACAGAGATGGAGAGGGAGCGAGAGAGAGAGAGCGATGGAGATGGAGAGAGAACGAGAGCGAACGAGCAAGAGTGAAAGAGACAGCGATGGAGAGGGAGAAAGAGAGATCACGAGAGCGATAGCGAGATAGAAAGAGACAGAGATGGAACGGGAGAGAGAGATAGCGAGAGAGAGATAGCGAGAGAGACAGAGATTGAGAGGGAGAGAGAACGAGAGAGAACGTGCGAGAGCGAAAGTGACAGAGATGGAAAGAGATAGAGATAGCGAGAGCGAAAGAGACAGAGATGGAGAGGGAGCGAGAGAGAGAGAGCGATGGAGAGGGAGAGAGATAGCGATGGAGAGGGAGTGAGATAGTGAGAGAGACAGAGAAGGAGAGGGAGAAGGAGAGAGAACGAGCGAGAACGAAAGAGACAGCGATGGAGAGGGAGAGAGAGATAGCGAGAGAGAGAGATAGCGAGAGCGAAAGAGACAGAGATGCAGAGGGAAAGAGAGAGATAGCGAGAGCAAAAGAGACAGAGATGGAGATTGAGAGTGAGAGAGAGCGATGGAGAGGAAGAGAGATAGAGACAGCTAAGGAGAGGGAGAGAGAGATAGCGAGAGCGAGAGCGATAGCGAAAGAGACAGAGATGGAGAGGGAGAGAGAGATAGCGAGAGAGAGATAGCGAGAGCGAAAGAGACAGAGTTGGAGAGGAGCGAGAGAGATAGAAAGAGAGAGATAGCGAGAGAGACAGAGATGGAGAGGGAGAGAGAACGAGAGAGAACGAGCGAGAGCGAAAGAGACAGCGATGGAGAGGGAGAGAGAGACATAGCGAGAGTGAGAGCGATAGCGAAGCGACAGATATGGAGAGGGAGAGAGAGAAATAGCGAGAGAGAGATAGCGAGAGCGAAAGAGACAGAGATGGAGACGGAGAGAGAGATAGCGAGAGAGAGATAGCGAGAGCGAAAGAGACAGAGGGATGGAGAGGGAGCGAGAGAGAGATAGCAAGGGAGAGATAGCGAGAGAGACAGAGATGGGGGGGAGAGACGAGCGAGAGCGAAAGAGACAGCGATGGAGAGGTAGAGTGAGAGATAGCGAGAGCGAGAGCGAAAGAGACAGAGATGGAAAGGAAGAGAGAGAGATAGCGAGAGCGAAAGAGACAGAGATGGAGAGAGAGCGATGGAGAGGGAGAGAGATAGCGAGAGAGATAGAGACAGCGATGGAGAGGGAGAGTAGAAGATAGCGAGAGCGAAAGAGACAGAGATGGAGAGAGAGAGATAGTGAGGGCGAAAAGAGACAGAGATGGAGAAGGAGAGAGAACGAGCGAGAGCGAAAGAGACAGCGATGGAGAGGGAGAGTGAGAGATAGCGAGAGAGATAGCGAGAGCGAAAGAGACAGAGATGGAAAGTGAGAGAGAGAGAGATAGCGAGAGCGAAAGAGAGCGATGGAGGGAGAGAGATAGCGAGAGCGAAAGAGAGCGATGGAGGGAGAGAGATAGCGAGAGCGAGAGCGAAAGAGACAGAGATGGAGAGGGAGAGAGAACGAGCGAGAGCGAAAGAGACAGAGATGGAGAGGGAGAGTGAGAGAGAGCGATGGAGAGGAAGAGAGATAGAGACAGCTAAGGAGAGGGAGAGAGAGATAGCGAGAGCGATAGCGAAAGAGACAGAGATGGAGAGGGAGAGAGAGATAGCGAGAGAGAGATAGCGAAAGCGAAAGAGACAGAAATGGAGAGGGAGCGAGACAGAGATAGCAAGTGAGAGATAGCGAGAGAGACAGAGATGGAGAGGGAGAGAGAACGAGCGAGAGCGAAAGAGACAGCGAAGGAGAGGTAGAGTGAGAGATAGCGAGAGCGAAAGAGACAGAGATGGAAAGAAAGAGAGAGAGATAGCGAGAGCGAAAGAGACAGAGATGGAGAGAGAGCGATGGAGAGGGAGAGAGATAGCGAGAGAGATAGAGACAGCGATGGAGAGGGAGAGTAGAAAGATAGCGAGAGCGAAAGAGACAGAGATGGAGAGAGAGAGATAGTGAGGGCGAAAAGAGACAGAGATGGAGAAGGAGAGAAAACGAGCGAGAGCGAAAGAGACAGCGATGGAGAGGGAGAGTGAGAGATAGCGAGAGAGATAGCGAGAGCGAAAGAGACAGAGATGGAAAGGGAGAGAGAGAGAGAGATAGCGAGAGCGAAAGAGAGCGATGGAGGGAGAGAGATAGCGAGAGCGAGAGCGAAAGAGGCAGAGATGGAGAGGGAGAGAGAACGAGCGAGAGCGAAAGAGACAGAGATGGAGAGGAGAGTGAGAGAGAGCGATGGAGAGGAAGAGAGATAGAGTCAGCGAAGGAGAGGGAGAGAGAGATAGCGAGAGCGATAGCGAAAGAGACAGAGATGGAGAGGGAGAGAGAACGAGCGAGAGCGAAAGAGACAGAGATGGAGAGGGAGAGTGAGAGAGAGCGATGGAGAGGAAGAGAGATAGAGTCAGCTAAGGAGAGGGAGAGAGAGATAGCGAGAGCGATAGCGAAAGAGACAGAGATGGAGAGGGAGAGAGAGAATAGCGAGAGAGAGATAGCGAGAGCGAAAGAGACAGAGATGGAGAGGGAGCGAGAGAGAGATAGAAAAGAGAGATAGCGAGAGAGCCAGAGATGGAGAGGGTGAGAGAACGAGCGAGAGCGAAAGAGACAGCGATGGAGAGGTAGAGTGAGAGATGGCGAGAGCGAAAGAGACAGAGATGGAAAGGGAGAGAGAGAGAGAGCGAGAGCGAAAGAGACAGAGATGGAGAGAGAGCGATGGAGAGGGAGAGAGATAGCGAGAGAGATAGAGACAGCGATGGAGAGGGAGAGTAGAAAGATAGCGATAGCGATAGCTAGAGCGAAAGAGACAGAGATGGAGAGAGAGAAATAGTGAGGGCGAAAGAGACAGAGATGGAAAAGGAGAGAGATCGAGCGAGAGCGAAAGAGACAGCGATGGAGAGGGAGAGTGAGAGATAGCGAGAGCGAAAGAGACAGAGATGGAAAGGGAGAGAGAGAGATAGCGAGAGCGAAAGAGAGCGATGGAGAGGGAGAGAGATAGCGAGAGCGAAAGAGACATATGGAGAGGGAGAGAGAACGAGCGAGAGCGAAAGAGACATCGATGGAGAGGGAGAGTGAGAGATAGCGAGAGAGATAGCGAGCGCGAAAGAGACAGAGATGGAAAGGGCGAGAGAGAGAGAGCGATGAGAGGGAGGGAATAGAGACAGCGATGGAGAGGGAGAGAGAGATAGCGATAGCGAAAGATACAGAGAGGGATAGCGAGAGAGAAATAGCGAGAGCGAAAGAGACAGAGATGGAGAGGGAGCGAGAGAGAGAGCGATGGAGATGGAGAGAGAACGAGAGCGAACGAGCAAGAGCGAAAGAGACAGCGATGGAGAGGGAGAGAGAGAGATCACGCGATAGCGAGAGAGAAAGAGACAGAGATGGAAAGGGAGAGAGATAGCGAGAGAGAGATAGCGAGAGAGACAGAGATTGAGAGGGAGAGAGAACGAGAGAGAACGTGCGAGAGCGAAAGTGACAGAGATGGAAAGAGAGAGATAGCGAGAGCGAAAGAGACAGAGATGGAGAGGGAGCGAGAGAGAGAGAGCGATGGAGAGGGAGAGAGATAGCGATGGAGAAGGAGTGAGATAGTGAGAGAGACAGAGAAGGAGAGGAGAAGGAGAGAGAACGAGCGAGAACGAAAGAGACAGCGATGGAGAGGGAGAGAGAGATAGCGAGAGAGAGAGATAGCGAGAGCGAAAGAGACAGAGATGCAGAGGGAAAGAGAGAGATAGCGAGAGCAAAAGAGACAGAGATGGAGATTGAGAGTGAGAGAGAGCGATGGAGAGGAAGAGAGATAGAGACAGCTAAGGAGAGGGAGTGAGAGATAGCGAGAGCGAGAGCGATAGCGAAAGAGACAGAGATGGAGAGGGAGAGAGAGATAGCGAGAGAGAGATAGCGAGAGCGAAAGAGACAGAGATGGAGAGGGAGCGAGAGAGATAGAAAGAGAGAGATAGCGAGAGAGACAGAGATGGAGAGGGTGAGAGACGAGAGAGAACGAGCGAGAGCGAAAGAGACAGCGATGGAGAGGGAGAGAGAGACATAGCGAGAGTGAGAGCGATAGCGAAGCGACAGATATGGAGAGGGAGAGAGAGAAATAGCGAGAGAGAGATAGCGAGAGCGAAAGAGACAGAGATGGAGACGGAGAGAGAGAGATAGCGAGAGAGAGATAGCGAGAGCGAAAGAGACAGAGGGATGGAGAGGGAGCGAGAGAGAGATAGCAAGGGAGAGATAGCGAGAGAGACAGAGATGGGAGGGAGAGACGAGCGAGAGCGAAAGAGACAGCGATGGAGAGGTAGAGTGAGAGATAGCGAGAGCGAGAGCGAAAGAGACAGAGATGGAAAGGAAGAGAGAGAGATAGCGAGAGCGAAAGAGACAGAGATGGAGAGAGAGCGATGGAGAGGGAGAGAGATAGCGAGAGAGATAGAGACAGCGATGGAGAGGGAGAGTAGAAAGATAGCGAGAGCGAAAGAGACAGAGATGGAGAGAGAGAGATAGTGAGGGCGAAAAGAGACAGAGATGGAGAAGGAGAGAGAACGAGCGAGAGCGAAAGAGACAGCGATGGAGAGGGAGAGTGAGAGATAGCGAGAGAGATAGCGAGAGCGAAAGAGACAGAGATGGAAAGTGAGAGAGAGAGAGATAGCGAGAGCGAAAGAGAACGATGGAGGGAGAGAGATAGCGAGAGCGAAAGAGAGCGATGGAGGGAGAGAGATAGCGAGAGCGAGAGCGAAAGAGACAGAGATGGAGAGGGAGAGAGAACGAGCGAGAGCGAAAGAGACAGAGATGGAGAGGGAGAGTGAGAGAGAGCGATGGAGAGGAAGAGAGATAGAGACAGCTAAGGAGAGGGAGAGAGAGATAGCGAGAGCGATAGCGAAAGAGACAGAGATGGAGAGGGAGAGAGAGATAGCGAGAGAGAGATAGCGAGAGCGAAAGAGACAGAGATGGAAAGGGAGAGAGAGAGAGAGATAGCGAGAGCGAAAGAGAGCGATGGAGGGAGAGAGATAGCGAGAGCGAGAGCGAAAGAGGCAGAGATGGAGAGGGAGAGAGAACGAGCGAGAGCGAAAGAGACAGAGATGGAGAGGGAGAGTGAGAGAGAGCGATGGAGAGGAAGAGAGATAGAGACAGCTAAGGAGAGGGAGAGAGAGATAGCGAGAGCGATAGAGAAGAGAAGAGAGAGAGATGGAGAGAGAGAGAGAACGAGCGAGAGCGAAAGAGACAGAGATGGAGAGGGAGAGTGAGAGAGAGCGATGGAGAGGAAGAGAGATAGAGTCAGCTAAGGAGAGGGAGAGAGAGATAGCGAGAGCGATAGCGAAAGAGACAGAGATGGAGAGGGAGAGAGAGAAATAGCGAGAGAGAGATAGCGAGAGCGAAAGAGACAGAGATGGAGAGGGAGCGAGAGAGAGATAGAAAAAGAGAGATAGCGAGAGAGCCAGAGATGGAGAGGGTGAGAGAACGAGCGAGAGCGAAAGAGACAGCGATGGAGAGGTAGAGTGAGAGATGGCGAGAGCGAAAGAGACAGAGATGGAAAGGGAGAGAGAGAGAGAGCGAGAGCGAAAGAGACAGAGATGGAGAGAGAGCGATGGAGAGGGAGAGAGATAGCGAGAGAGATAGAGACAGCGATGGAGAGGGAGAGTAGAAAGATAGCGATAGCGATAGCTAGAGCGAAAGAGACAGAGATGGAGAGAGAGAAATAGTGAGGGCGAAAGAGACAGAGATGGAAAAGGAGAGAGATCGAGCGAGAGCGAAAGAGACAGCGATGGAGAGGGAGAGTGAGAGATAGCGAGAGCGAAAGAGACAGAGATGGAAAGGGAGAGAGAGAGATAGCGAGAGCGAAAGAGAGCGATGGAGAGGGAGAGAGATAGCGAGAGCAAAAGAGACAGATGGAGAGGGAGAGAGAACGAGAGAGAACGAGCGAGAGCGAAAGAGACATCGATGGAGAGGGAGAGTGAGAGATAGCGAGAGAGATAGCGAGCGCGAAAGAGACAGAGATGGAAAGGGCGAGAGAGAGAGAGCGATGAGAGGGAGGGAATAGAGACAGCGATGGAGAGGGAGAGAGAGATAGCGATAGCGAAAGATACAGAGAGGGATAGCGAGAGAGAAATAGCGAGAGCGAAAGAGACAGAGATGGAGAGGGAGCGAGAGAGAGAGCGATGGAGATGGAGAGAGAACGAGAGCGAACGAGCAAGAGCGAAAGAGACAGCGATGGAGAGGGAGAGAGAGAGATCACGCGATAGCGAGAGAGAAAGAGACAGAGATGGAAAGGGAGAGAGATAGCGAGAGAGAGATAGCGAGAGAGACAGAGATTGAGAGGGAGAGAGAACGAGAGAGAACGTGCGAGAGCGAAAGTGACAGAGATGGAAAGAGATAGAGATAGCGAGAGCGAAAGAGACAGAGATGGAGAGGGAGCGAGAGAGAGAGAGCGATGGAGAGGGAGAGAGATAGCGATGGAGAAGGAGTGAGATAGTGAGAGAGACAGAGAAGGAGAGGGAGAAGGAGAGAGAACGAGCGAGAACGAAAGAGACAGCGATGGAGAGGGAGAGAGAGATAGCGAGAGAGAGAGATAGCGAGAGCGAAAGAGACAGAGATGCAGAGGGAAAGAGAGAGATAGCGAGAGCAAAAGAGACAGAGATGGAGATTGAGAGTGAGAGAGAGCGATGGAGAGGAAGAGAGATAGAGACAGCTAAGGAGAGGGAGTGAGAGATAGCGAGAGCGAGAGCGATAGCGAAAGAGACAGAGATGGAGAGGGAGAGAGAGATAGCGAGAGAGAGATAGCGAGAGCGAAAGAGACAGAGTTGGAGAGGGAGCGAGAGAGATAGAAAGAGAGAGATAGCGAGAGAGACAGAGATGGAGAGGGAGAGAGTACGAGAGAGAACGAGCGAGAGCGAAAGAGACAGCGATGGAGAGGGAGAGAGAGACATAGCGAGAGTGAGAGCGATAGCGAAGCGACAGATATGGAGAGGAGAGAGAGAGATAGCGAGAGAGAGATAGCGAGAGCGAAAGAGACAGAGGATGGAGAGGGAGCGAGAGAGAGATAGCAAGGGAGAGATAGCGAGAGAGACAGAGATGGGGAGGGAGAGACGAGCGAGAGCGAAAGAGACAGCGATGGAGAGGTAGAGTGAGAGATAGCGAGAGCGAGAGCGAAAGAGACAGAGATGGAAAGGAAGAGAGAGAGATAGCGAGAGCGAAAGAGACAGAGATGGAGAGAGAGCGATGGAGAGGGAGAGAGATAGCGAGAGAGATAGAGACAGCGATGGAGAGGGAGAGTAGAAAGATAGCGAGAGCGAAAGAGACAGAGATGGAGAGAGAGAGATAGTGAGGGCGAAAGAGACAGAGATGGAGAAGGAGAGAGAACGAGCGAGAGCGAAAGAGACAGCGATGGAGAGGGAGAGTGAGAGATAGCGAGAGAGATAGCGAGAGCGAAAGAGACAGAGATGGAAAGTGAGAGAGAGAGAGATAGCGAGAGCGAAAGAGAACGATGGAGGGAGAGAGATAGCGAGAGCGAAAGAGAGCGATGGAGGGAGAGAGATAGCGAGAGCGAGAGCGAAAGAGACAGAGATGGAGAGGGAGAGAGAACGAGCGAGAGCGAAAGAGACAGAGATGGAGAGGGAGAGTGAGAGAGAGCGATGGAGAGGAAGAGAGATAGAGACAGCTAAGGAGAGGGAGAGAGAGATAGCGAGAGCGATAGCGAAAGAGACAGAGATGGAGAGGGAGAGAGAGATAGCGAGAGAGAGATAGCGAGAGCGAAAGAGACAGAGATGGAAAGGGAGAGAGAGAGAGAGATAGCGAGAGCGAAAGAGAGCGATGGAGGGAGAGAGATAGCGAGAGCGAGAGCGAAAGAGGCAGAGATGGAGAGGGAGAGAGAACGAGCGAGAGCGAAAGAGACAGAGATGGAGAGGGAGAGTGAGAGAGAGCGATGGAGAGGAAGAGAGATAGAGTCAGCGAAGGAGAGGGAGAGAGAGATAGCGAGAGCGATAGCGAAAGAGACAGAGATGGAGAGGGAGAGAGAACGAGCGAGAGCGAAAGAGACAGAGATGGAGAGGGAGAGTGAGAGAGAGCGATGGAGAGGAAGAGAGATAGAGTCAGCTAAGGAGAGGGAGAGAGAGATAGCGAGAGCGATAGCGAAAGAGACAGAGATGGAGAGGGAGAGAGAGAAATAGCGAGAGAGAGATAGCGAGAGCGAAAGAGACAGAGATGGAGAGGGAGCGAGAGAGAGATAGAAAAGAGAGATAGCGAGAGAGACAGAGATGGAGAGGGAGAGAGAACGAGCGAGAGCGAAAGAGACAGCGATGGAGAGGTAGAGTGAGAGATGGCGAGAGCGAAAGAGACAGAGATGGAAAGGGAGAGAGAGAGAGAGCGAGAGCGAAAGAGACAGAGATGGAGAGAGAGCGATGGAGAGGGAGAGAGATAGCGAGAGAGATAGAGACAGCGATGGAGAGGGAGAGTAGAAAGATAGCGATAGCGATAGCTAGAGCGAAAGAGACAGAGATGGAGAGAGAGAAATAGTGAGGGCGAAAGAGACAGAGATGGAAAAGAGAGAGATCGAGCGAGAGCGAAAGAGACAGCGATGGAGAGGGAGAGTGAGAGATAGCGAGAGCGAAAGAGACAGAGATGGAAAGGGAGAGAGAGAGATAGCGAGAGCGAAAGAGAGCGATGGAGAGGGAGAGAGATAGCGAGAGCAAAAGAGACATATGGAGAGGGAGAGAGAACGAGAGAGAACGAGCGAGAGCGAAAGAGACAGCGATGGAGAGGGAGAGTGAGAGATAGCGAGAGAGATAGCGAGCGCGAAAGAGACAGAGATGGAAAGGGCGAGAGAGAGAGAGCGATGAGAGGGAGGGAATAGAGACAGCGATGGAGAGGGAGAGAGAGATAGCGATAGCGAAAGATACAGAGAGGGATAGCGAGAGAGAAATAGCGAGAGCGAAAGAGACAGAGATGGAGAGGGAGCGAGAGAGAGAGCGATGGAGATGGAGAGAGAACGAGAGCGAACGAGCAAGAGCGAAAGAGACAGCGATGGAGAGGGAGAGAGAGAGATCACGCGATAGCGAGAGAGAAAGAGACAGAGATGGAAAGGGAGAGAGATAGCGAGAGAGAGATAGCGAGAGAGACAGAGATTGAGAGGGAGAGAGAACGAGAGAGAACGTGCGAGAGCGAAAGTGACAGAGATGGAAAGAGATAGAGATAGCGAGAGCGAAAGAGACAGAGATGGAGAGGGAGCGAGAGAGAGAGAGCGATGGAGAGGGAGAGAGATAGCGATGGAGAAGGAGTGAGATAGTGAGAGAGACAGAGAAGGAGAGGGAGAAGGAGAGAGAACGAGCGAGAACGAAAGAGACAGCGATGGAGAGGGAGAGAGAGATAGCGAGAGAGAGAGATAGCGAGAGCGAAAGAGACAGAGATGCAGAGGGAAAGAGAGAGATAGCGAGAGCAAAAGAGACAGAGATGGAGATTGAGAGTGAGAGAGAGCGATGGAGAGGAAGAGAGATAGAGACAGCTAAGGAGAGGGAGAGAGAGATAGCGAGAGCGAGAGCGATAGCGAAAGAGACAGAGATGGAGAGGGAGAGAGAGATAGCGAGAGAGAGATAGCGAGAGCGAAAGAGACAGAGTTGGAGAGGGAGCGAGAGAGATAGAAAGAGAGAGATAGCGAGAGAGACAGAGATGGAGAGGGAGAGAGACGAGAGAGAACGAGCGAGAGCGAAAGAGACAGCGATGGAGAGGGAGAGAGAGACATAGCGAGAGTGAGAGCGATAGCGAAGCGACAGATATGGAGAGGGAGAGAGAGAAATAGCGAGAGAGAGATAGCGAGAGCGAAAGAGACAGAGATGGAGACGGAGAGAGAGAGATAGCGAGAGAGAGATAGCGAGAGCGAAAGAGACAGAGGGATGGAGAGGGAGCGAGAGAGAGATAGCAAGGGAGAGATAGCGAGAGAGACAGAGATGGGGAGGGAGAGACGAGCGAGAGCGAAAGAGACAGCGATGGAGAGGTAGAGTGAGAGATAGCGAGAGCGAGAGCGAAAGAGACAGAGATGGAAAGGAAGAGAGAGAGATAGCGAGAGCGAAAGAGACAGAGATGGAGAGAGAGCGATGGAGAGGGAGAGAGATAGCGAGAGAGATAGAGACAGCGATGGAGAGGGAGAGTAGAAAGATAGCGAGAGCGAAAGAGACAGAGATGGAGAGAGAGAGATAGTGAGGGCGAAAAGAGACAGAGATGGAGAAGGAGAGAGAACGAGCGAGAGCGAAAGAGACAGCGATGGAGAGGGAGAGTGAGAGATAGCGAGAGAGATAGCGAGAGCGAAAGAGACAGAGATGGAAAGTGAGAGAGAGAGAGATAGCGAGAGCGAAAGAGAACGATGGAGGGAGAGAGATAGCGAGAGCGAAAGAGAGCGATGGAGGGAGAGAGATAGCGAGAGCGAGAGCGAAAGAGACAGAGATGGAGAGGGAGAGAGAACGAGCGAGAGCGAAAGAGACAGAGATGGAGAGGGAGAGTGAGAGAGAGCGATGGAGAGGAAGAGAGATAGAGACAGCTAAGGAGAGGGAGAGAGAGATAGCGAGAGCGATAGCGAAAGAGACAGAGATGGAGAGGGAGAGAGAGATAGCGAGAGAGAGATAGCGAAAGCGAAAGAGACAGAAATGGAGAGGGAGCGAGACAGAGATAGCAAGGGAGAGATTGCGAGAGAGACAGAGATGGAGAGGGAGAGAGAACGAGCGAGAGCGAAAGAGACAGCGAAGGAGAGGTAGAGTGAGAGATAGCGAGAGCGAAAGAGACAGAGGTGGAAAGGGAGAGAGAGAGAGCGAGAGCGAAAGAGACAGAGATGGAGAGAGAGCGATGGAGAGGGAGAGAGATAGCGAGAGAGATAGAGACAGCGATGGAGAGGGAGAGTAGAAAGATAGCGATAGCGATAGCTAGAGCGAAAGAGACAGAGATGGAGAGAGAGAAATAGTGAGGGCGAAAGAGACAGATGGAGAAGGAGAGAGATCGAGCGAGAGCGAAAGAGACAGCGATGGAGAGGGAGAGTGAGAGATAGCGAGAGCGAAAGAGACAGAGATGGAAAGGGAGAGAGAGAGATAGCGAGAGCGAAAGAGAGCGATGGAGAGGGAGAGAGATAGCGAGAGCGAAAGAGAGCGATGGAGAGGGAGAGAGATAGCGAGAGCGAAAGAGACAGATGGAGAGGGAGAGAGAACGATAGAGAACGAGCGAGAGCGAAAGAGACATCGATGGAGAGGGAGAGTGAGAGATAGCGAGAGAGATAGCGAGCGCGAAAGAGACAGAGATGGAAAGGGCGAGAGAGAGAGAGAGATAGCGAGAGCGAAAGAGACAGAGATGGAGATGGAGCGAGAGAGAGAGAGCGATGGAGAGGGAGGGGATAGAGACAGCGATGGAGAGGGAGAGAGAGATAGCGATAGCGAAAGAGACAGAGAGGGATAGCGAGAGAGAAATAGCGAGAGCGAAAGAGACAGAGATGGAGAGGGAGCGAGAGAGAGAGCGATGGAGATGGAGAGAGAACGAGAGCGAACGAGCAAGAGCGAAAGAGACAGCGATGGAGAGGGAGAGAGAGAGATCACGAGAGCGATAGCGAGAGAGAAAGAGACAGAGATGGAACGGGAGAGAGAGATAGCGAGAGAGAGATAGCGAGAGAGACAGAGATTGAGAGGGAGAGAGAACGAGAGAGAACGTGCGAGAGCGAAAGAGACAGAGATGGAGAGGGAGCGAGAGAGAGAGAGCGATGGAGAGGGAGAGAGATAGCGATAGAGAGGGAGTGAGATAGTGAGAGAGACAGAAATGGAGAGGGAGCGAGACAGAGATAGCAAGGGAGAGATTGCGAGAGAGACAGAGATGGAGAGGGAGAGAGAACGAGCGAGAGCGAAAGAGACAGCGATGGAGAGGTAGAGTGAGAGATGGCGAGAGCGAAAGAGACAGCGATGGAAAGGGAGAGAGAGAGAGAGCGAGAGCGAAAGAGACAGAGATGGAGAGAGAGCGATGGAGAGGGAGAGAGATAGCGAGAGAGATAGAGACAGCGATGGAGAGGGAGAGTAGAAAGATAGCGATAGCGATAGCTAGAGCGAAAGAGACAGAGATGGAGAGAGAGAGATAGTGAGGGCGAAAGAGACAGAGATGGAGAAGGAGAGAGAACGAGCGAGAGCGAAAGAGACAGCGATGGAGAGGGAGAGTGAGAGATAGCGAGAGCGAAAGAGACAGAGATGGAAAGAGAGAGAGAGAGATAGCGAGAGCGAAAGAGAGCGATGGAGAGGGAGAGAGATAGCGAGAGCGAAAGAGACAGATGGAGATTGAGAGAGAACGAGAGAGAACGAGCGAGAGCGAAAGAGACAGCGATGGAGAGGGAGAGTGAGAGATAGCGAGAGAGATAGCGGCGCGAAAGAGACAGAGATGGAAAGGGAGAGAGAGAGAGATAGCGAGAGCGAAAGAGACAGAGATGGAGATGGAGCGAGAGAGAGAGAGAGAACGATGGAGAGGGAGGGGATAGAGACAGCGATGGAGAGGGAGAGAGAGATAGCGATAGCGAAAGAGACAGAGAGTGATAGCGAGAGAGAAATAGCGAAAGCGAAAGAGACAGAGATGGAGAGGGAGCGAGAGTGAGAGCGATGGAGATGGAGAGAGAACGAGAGCGAACGAGCAAGAGTGAAAGAGACAGCGATGGAGAGGGAGAGAGAGATCACGAGAGCGATAGCGAGATAGAAAGAGACAGAGATGGAACGGGAGAGAGAGATAGCGAGAGAGAGATAGCGAGAGAGACAGAGATTGAGAGGGAGAGAGAACGAGAGAGAACGTGCGAGAGCGAAAGTGACAGAGATGGAAAGAGATAGAGATAGCGAGAGCGAAAGAGACAGAGATGGAGAGGGAGCGAGAGAGAGAGAGCGATGGAGAGGGAGAGAGATAGCGATGGAGAGGGAGTGAGATAGTGAGAGAGACAGAGAAGGAGAGGGAGAAGGAGAGAGAACGAGCGAGAACGAAAGAGACAGCGATGGAGAGGGAGAGAGAGATAGCGAGAGAGAGAGATAGCGAGAGCGAAAGAGACAGAGATGCAGAGGGAAAGAGAGAGATAGCGAGAGCAAAAGAGACAGAGATGGAGATTGAGAGTGAGAGAGAGCGATGGAGAGGAAGAGAGATAGAGACAGCTAAGGAGAGGGAGAGAGAGATAGCGAGAGCGAGAGCGATAGCGAAAGAGACAGAGATGGAGAGGGAGAGAGAGAGATAGCGAGAGAGAGATAGCGAGAGCGAAAGAGACAGAGTTGGAGAGGGAGCGAGAGAGATAGAAAGAGAGAGATAGCGAGAGAGACAGATGGAGAGGGAGAGAGAACGAGAGAGAACGAGCGAGAGCGAAAGAGACAGCGATGGAGAGGGAGAGAGAGACATAGCGAGAGTGAGAGCGATAGCGAAGCGACAGATATGGAGAGGGAGAGAGAGAAATAGCGAGAGAGAGATAGCGAGAGCGAAAGAGACAGAGATGGAGACGGAGAGAGAGAGATAGCGAGAGAGAGGTAGCGAGAGCGAAAGAGACAGAGGGATGGAGAGGGAGCGAGAGAGAGATAGCAAGGGAGAGATAGCGAGAGAGACAGAGATGGGGAGGGAGAGACGAGCGAGAGCGAAAGAGACAGCGATGGAGAGGTAGAGTGAGAGATAGCGAGAGCGAGAGCGAAAGAGACAGAGATGGAAAGGAAGAGAGAGAGATAGCGAGAGCGAAAGAGACAGAGATGGAGAGGGCGAGAGAGAGAGAGAGATAGCGAGAGCGAAAGAGACAGAGATGGAGATGGAGCGAGAGAGAGAGAGCGATGGAGAGGGAGGGGATAGAGACAGCGATGGAGAGGGAGAGAGAGATAGCGATAGCGAAAGAGACAGAGAGGGATAGCGAGAGAGAAATAGCGAAAGCGAAAGAGACAGAGATGGAGAGGGAGCGAGAGAGAGAGCGATGGAGATGGAGAGAGAACGAGAGCGAACGAGCAAGAGTGAAAGAGACAGCGATGGAGAGGGAGAGAGAGAGATCACGAGAGCGATAGCGAGAGAGAAAGAGACAGAGATGGAACGGGAGAGAGAGATAGCGAGAGAGAGATAGCGAGAGAGACAGAGATTGAGAGGGAGAGAGAACGAGAGAGAACGTGCGAGAGCGAAAGAGACAGAGATGGAGAGGGAGCGAGAGAGAGAGAGCGATGGAGAGGGAGAGAGATAGCGATAGAGAGGGAGTGAGATAGTGAGAGAGACAGAAATGGAGAGGGAGCGAGACAGAGATAGCAAGGGAGAGATTGCGATAGAGACAGAGATGGAGAGGGAGAGAGAACGAGCGAGAGCGAAAGAGACAGCGATGGAGAGGTAGAGTGAGAGATGGCGAGAGCGAAAGAGACAGCGATGGAAAGGGAGAGAGAGAGAGCGAGAGCGAAAGAGACAGAGATGGAGAGAGAGCGATGGAGAGGGAGAGAGATAGCGAGAGAGATAGAGACAGCGATGGAGAGGGAGAGTAGAAAGATAGCGATAGCGATAGCTAGAGCGAAAGAGACAGAGATGGAGAGAGAGAGATAGTGAGGGCGAAAGAGAAAGAGATGGAGAAGGAGAGAGAACGAGCGAGAGCGAAAGAGACAGCGATGGAGAGGGAGAGTGAGAGATAGCGAGAGCGAAAGAGACAGAGATGGAAAGAGAGAGAGAGAGATAGCGAGAGCGAAAGAGAGCGATGGAGAGGGAGAGAGATAGCGAGAGCGAAAGAGACAGATGGAGATTGAGAGAGAACGAGAGAGAACGAGCGAGAGCGAAAGAGACAGCGATGGAGAGGGATAGTGAGAGATAGCGAGAGAGATAGCGGCGCGAAAGAGACAGAGATGGAAAGGGAGAGAGAGAGAGAGATAGCGAGAGCGAAAGAGACAGAGATGGAGATGGAGCGAGAGAGAGAGAGAGAACGATGGAGAGGGAGGGGATAGAGACAGCGATGGAGAGGGAGAGAGAGATAGCGATAGCGAAAGAGACAGAGAGGGATAGCGAGAGAGAAATAGCGAAAGCGAAAGAGACAGAGATGGAGAGGGAGCGAGAGTGAGAGCGATGGAGATGGAGAGAGAACGAGAGCGAACGAGCAAGAGCGAAAGAGACAGCGATGGAGAGGGAGAGAGAGAGATCACGAGAGCGATAGCGAGATAGAAAGAGAGATGGAACGGGAGAGAGAGATAGCGAGAGAGAGATAGCGAGAGAGACAGAGATTGAGAGGGAGAGAGAACGAGAGAGAACGTGCGAGAGCGAAAGTGACAGAGATGGAAAGAGATAGAGATAGCGAGAGCGAAAGAGACAGAGATGGAGAGGGAGCGAGAGAGAGAGAGCGATGGAGAGGGAGAGAGATAGCGATGGAGAGGGAGTGAGATAGTGAGAGAGACAGAGAAGGAGAGGGAGAAGGAGAGAGAACGAGCGAGAACGAAAGAGACAGCGATGGAGAGGGAGAGAGAGATAGCGAGAGAGAGAGATAGCGAGAGCGAAAGAGACAGAGATGCAGAGGGAAAGAGAGAGATAGCGAGAGCAAAAGAGACAGAGATGGAGATTGAGAGTGAGAGAGAGCGATGGAGAGGAAGAGAGATAGAGACAGCTAAGGAGAGGGAGAGAGAGATAGCGAGAGCGAGAGCGATAGCGAAAGAGACAGAGATGGAGAGGGAGAGAGAGATAGCGAGAGAGAGATAGCGAGAGCGAAAGAGACAGAGTTGGAGAGGGAGCGAGAGAGATAGAAAGAGAGAGATAGCGAGAGAGAAATAGCGAAAGCGAAAGAGACAGAGATGGAGAGGGAGCGAGAGAGAGAGCGATGGAGATGGAGAGAGAACGAGAGCGAACGAGCAAGAGCGAAAGAGACAGCGATGGAGAGGGAGAGAGAGAGATCACGAGAGCGATAGCGAGATAGAAAGAGACAGAGATGGAACGGGAGAGAGAGATAGCGAGAGAGAGATAGCGAGAGAGACAGAGATTGAGAGGGAGAGAGAACGAGAGAGAACGTGCGAGAGCGAAAGAGACAGAGATGGAGAGGGAGCGAGAGAGAGAGAGCGATGGAGAGGGAGAGAGATAGCGATAGAGAGGGAGTGAGATAGTGAGAGAGACAGAAATGGAGAGGGAGCGAGACAGAGATAGCAAGGGAGAGATTGCGATAGAGACAGAGATGGAGAGGGAGAGAGAACGAGCGAGAGCGAAAGAGACAGCGATGGAGAGGTAGAGTGAGAGATGGCGAGAGCGAAAGAGACAGCGATGGAAAGGGAGAGAGAGAGAGCGAGAGCGAAAGAGACAGAGATGGAGAGAGAGCGATGGAGAGGGAGAGAGATAGCGAGAGAGATAGAGACAGCGATGGAGAGGGAGAGTAGAAAGATAGCGATAGCGATAGCTAGAGCGAAAGAGACAGAGATGGAGAGAGAGAGATAGTGAGGGCGAAAGAGAAAGAGATGGAGAAGGAGAGAGAACGAGCGAGAGCGAAAGAGACAGCGATGGAGAGGGAGAGTGAGAGATAGCGAGAGCGAAAGAGACAGAGATGGAAAGAGAGAGAGAGAGATAGCGAGAGCGAAAGAGAGCGATGGAGAGGGAGAGAGATAGCGAGAGCGAAAGAGACAGATGGAGATTGAGAGAGAACGAGAGAGAACGAGCGAGAGCGAAAGAGACAGCGATGGAGAGGGAGAGTGAGAGATAGCGAGAGAGATAGCGGCGCGAAAGAGACAGAGATGGAAAGGGAGAGAGAGAGAGAGATAGCGAGAGCGAAAGAGACAGAGATGGAGATGGAGCGAGAGAGAGAGAGAGAACGATGGAGAGGGAGGGGATAGAGACAGCGATGGAGAGGGAGAGAGAGATAGCGATAGCGAAAGAGACAGAGAGGGATAGCGAGAGAGAAATAGCGAAAGCGAAAGAGACAGAGATGGAGAGGGAGCGAGAGTGAGAGCGATGGAGATGGAGAGAGAACGAGAGCGAACGAGCAAGAGTGAAAGAGACAGCGATGGAGAGGGAGAGAGAGAGATCACGAGAGCGATAGCGAGATAGAAAGAGAGATGGAACGGGAGAGAGAGATAGCGAGAGAGAGATAGCGAGAGAGACAGAGATTGAGAGGGAGAGAGAACGAGAGAGAACGTGCGAGAGCGAAAGTGACAGAGATGGAAAGAGATAGAGATAGCGAGAGCGAAAGAGACAGAGATGGAGAGGGAGCGAGAGAGAGAGAGCGATGGAGAGGGAGAGAGATAGCGATGGAGAGGGAGTGAGATAGTGAGAGAGACAGAGAAGGAGAGGGAGAAGGAGAGAGAACGAGCGAGAACGAAAGAGACAGCGATGGAGAGGGAGAGAGAGATAGCGAGAGAGAGAGATAGCGAGAGCGAAAGAGACAGAGATGCAGAGGGAAAGAGAGAGATAGCGAGAGCAAAAGAGACAGAGATGGAGATTGAGAGTGAGAGAGAGCGATGGAGAGGAAGAGAGATAGAGACAGCTAAGGAGAGGGAGAGAGAGATAGCGAGAGCGAGAGCGATAGCGAAAGAGACAGAGATGGAGAGGGAGAGAGAGATAGCGAGAGAGAGATAGCGAGAGCGAAAGAGACAGAGTTGGAGAGGGAGCGAGAGAGATAGAAAGAGAGAGATAGCGAGAGAGACAGAGATGGAGAGGGAGAGAGAACGAGAGAGAACGAGCGAGAGCGAAAGAGACAGCGATGGAGAGGGAGAGAGAGACATAGCGAGAGTGAGAGCGATAGCGAAGCGACAGATATGGAGAGGGAGAGAGAGAAATAGCGAGAGAGAGAGATAGCGAGAGCGAAAGAGACAGAGATGGAGACGGAGAGAGAGAGATAGCGAGAGAGAGATAGCGAGAGCGAAAGAGACAGAGGGATGGAGAGGGAGCGAGAGAGAGATAGCAAGGGAGAGATAGCGAGAGAGACAGAGATGGGGAGGGAGAGACGAGCGAGAGCGAAAGAGACAGCGATGGAGAGGTAGAGTGAGAGATAGCAATAGCGAGAGCGAAAGAGACAGAGATGGAAAGGAAGAGAGAGAGATAGCGAGAGCGAAAGAGACAGAGATGGAGAGAGAGCGATGGAGAGGGAGAGAGATAGCGAGAGAGATAGAGACAGCGATGGAGAGGGAGAGTAGAAAGAAAGCGATAGCGAAAGAGACAGAGATGGAGAGAGAGAGATAGTGAGGGCGAAAAGAGACAGAGATGGAGAAGGAGAGAGAACGAGCGAGAACGAAAGAGACAGCGATGGAGAGGGAGAGAGAGATAGCGAGAGAGAGAGATAGCGAGAGCGAAAGAGACAGAGATGCAGAGGGAAAGAGAGAGATAGCGAGAGCAAAAGAGACAGAGATGGAGATTGAGAGTGAGAGAGAGCGATGGAGAGGAAGAGAGATAGAGACAGCTAAGGAGAGGGAGAGAGAGATAGCGAGAGCGAGAGCGATAGCGAAAGAGACAGAGATGGAGAGGGAGAGAGAGATAGCGAGAGAGAGATAGCGAGAGCGAAAGAGACAGAGTTGGAGAGGGAGCGAGAGAGATAGAAAGAGAGAGATAGCGAGAGAGACAGAGATGGAGAGGGAGAGAGAACGAGAGAGAACGAGCGAGAGCGAAAGAGACAGTAATGGAGAGGGAGAGAGAGACATAGCGAGAGTGAGAGCGATAGCGAAGCGACAGATATGGAGAGGGAGAGAGAGAAATAGCGAGAGAGAGATAGCGAGAGCGAAAGAGACAGAGATGGAGACGGAGAGAGAGAGATAGCGAGAGAGAGATAGCGAGAGCGAAAGAGACAGAGGGATGGAGAGGGAGCGAGAGAGAGATAGCAAGGGAGAGATAGCGAGAGAGACAGAGATGGGGAGGGAGAGACGAGCGAGAGCGAAAGAGACAGCGATGGAGAGGTAGAGTGAGAGATAGCGAGAGCGAGAGCGAAAGAGACAGAGATGGAAAGGAAGAGAGAGAGATAGCGAGAGCGAAAGAGACAGAGATGGAGAGAGAGCGATGGAGAGGGAGAGAGATAGCGAGAGAGATAGAGACAGCGATGGAGAGGGAGAGTAGAAAGATAGCGAGAGCGAAAGAGACAGAGATGGAGAGAGAGAGATAGTGAGGGCGAAAAGAGACAGAGATGGAGAAGGAGAGAGAACGAGCGAGAGCGAAAGAGACAGCGATGGAGAGGGAGAGTGAGAGATAGCGAGAGAGATAGCGAGAGCGAAAGAGACAGAGATGGAAAGTGAGAGAGAGAGAGATAGCGAGAGCGAAAGAGAACGATGGAGGGAGAGAGATAGCGAGAGCGAAAGAGAGCGATGGAGGGAGAGAGATAGCGAGAGCGAGAGCGAAAGAGACAGAGATGGAGAGGGAGAGAGAACGAGCGAGAGCGAAAGAGACAGAGATGGAGAGGGAGAGTGAGAGAGAGCGATGGAGAGGAAGAGAGATAGAGACAGCTAAGGAGAGGGAGAGAGAGATAGCGAGAGCGATAGCGAAAGAGACAGAGATGGAGAGGGAGAGAGAGATAGCGAGAGAGAGATAGCGAAAGCGAAAGAGACAGAAATGGAGAGGGAGCGAGACAGAGATAGCAAGGGAGAGATTGCGAGAGAGACAGAGATGGAGAGGGAGAGAGAACGAGCGAGAGCGAAAGAGACAGCGAAGGAGAGGTAGAGTGAGAGATAGCGAGAGCGAAAGAGACAGAGGTGGAAAGGGAGAGAGAGAGAGCGAGAGCGAAAGAGACAGAGTTGGAGAGAGAGCGATGGAGAGGGAGAGAGATAGCGAGAGAGATAGAGACAGCGATGGAGAGGGAGAGTAGAAAGATAGCGATAGCGATAGCTAGAGCGAAAGAGACAGAGATGGAGAGAGAGAAATAGTGAGGGCGAAAGAGACAGATGGAGAAGGAGAGAGATCGAGCGAGAGCGAAAGAGACAGCGATGGAGAGGGAGAGTGAGAGATAGCGAGAGCGAAAGAGACAGAGATGGAAAGGGAGAGAGAGAGATAGCGAGAGCGAAAGAGAGCGATGGAGAGGGAGAGAGATAGCGAGAGCGAAAGAGAGCGATGGAGAGGGAGAGAGATAGCGAGAGCGAAAGAGACAGATGGAGAGGGAGAGAGAACGATAGAGAACGAGCGAGAGCGAAAGAGACATCGATGGAGAGGGAGAGTGAGAGATAGCGAGAGAGATAGCGAGCGCGAAAGAGACAGAGATGGAAAGGGCGAGAGAGAGAGAGAGATAGCGAGAGCGAAAGAGACAGAGATGGAGATGGAGCGAGAGAGAGAGAGCGATGGAGAGGGAGGGGATAGAGACAGCGATGGAGAGGGAGAGAGAGATAGCGATAGCGAAAGAGACAGAGAGGGATAGCGAGAGAGAAATAGCGAAAGCGAAAGAGACAGAGATGGAGAGGGAGCGAGAGAGAGAGCGATGGAGATGGAGAGAGAACGAGAGCGAACGAGCAAGAGTGAAAGAGACAGCGATGGAGAGGGAGAGAGAGAGATCACGAGAGCGATAGCGAGATAGAAAGAGACAGAGATGGAACGGGAGAGAGAGATAGCGAGAGAGAGATAGCGAGAGAGACAGAGATTGAGAGGGAGAGAGAACGAGAGAGAACGTGCGAGAGCGAAAGAGACAGAGATGGAGAGGGAGCGAGAGAGAGAGAGCGATGGAGAGGGAGAGAGATAGCGATAGAGAGGGAGTGAGATAGTGAGAGAGACAGAAATGGAGAGGGAGCGAGACAGAGATAGCAAGGGAGAGATTGCGATAGAGACAGAGATGGAGAGGGAGAGAGAACGAGCGAGAGCGAAAGAGACAGCGATGGAGAGGTAGAGTGAGAGATGGCGAGAGCGAAAGAGACAGCGATGGAAAGGGAGAGAGAGAGAGAGCGAGAGCGAAAGAGACAGAGATGGAGAGAGAGCGATGGAGAGGGAGAGAGATAGCGAGAGAGATAGAGACAGCGATGGAGAGGGAGAGTAGAAAGATAGCGATAGCGATAGCTAGAGCGAAAGAGACAGAGATGGAGAGAGAGAGATAGTGAGGGCGAAAGAGACAGAGATGGAGAAGGAGAGAGAACGAGCGAGAGCGAAAGAGACAGCGATGGAGAGGGAGAGTGAGAGATAGCGAGAGCGAAAGAGACAGAGATGGAAAGAGAGAGAGAGAGATAGCGAGAGCGAAAGAGAGCGATGGAGAGGGAGAGAGATAGCGAGAGCGAAAGAGACAGATGGAGATTGAGAGAGAACGAGAGAGAACGAGCGAGAGCGAAAGAGACAGCGATGGAGAGGGAGAGTGAGAGATAGCGAGAGAGATAGCGGCGCGAAAGAGACAGAGATGGAAAGGGAGAGAGAGAGAGATAGCGAGAGCGAAAGAGACAGAGATGGAGATGGAGCGAGAGAGAGAGAGAGAACGATGGAGAGGGAGGGGATAGAGACAGCGATGGAGAGGGAGAGAGAGATAGCGATAGCGAAAGAGACAGAGAGTGATAGCGAGAGAGAAATAGCGAAAGCGAAAGAGACAGAGATGGAGAGGGAGCGAGAGTGAGAGCGATGGAGATGGAGAGAGAACGAGAGCGAACGAGCAAGAGTGAAAGAGACAGCGATGGAGAGGGAGAGAGAGATCACGAGAGCGATAGCGAGATAGAAAGAGACAGAGATGGAACGGGAGAGAGAGATAGCGAGAGAGAGATAGCGAGATAGACAGAGATTGAGAGGGAGAGAGAACGAGAGAGAACGTGCGAGAGCGAAAGTGACAGAGATGGAAAGAGATAGAGATAGCGAGAGCGAAAGAGACAGAGATGGAGAGGGAGCGAGAGAGAGAGAGCGATGGAGAGGGAGAGAGATAGCGATGGAGAGGGAGTGAGATAGTGAGAGAGACAGAGAAGGAGAGGGAGAAGGAGAGAGAACGAGCGAGAACGAAAGAGACAGCGATGGAGAGGGAGAGAGAGATAGCGAGAGAGAGAGATAGCGAGAGCGAAAGAGACAGAGATGCAGAGGGAAAGAGAGAGATAGCGAGAGCAAAAGAGACAGAGATGGAGATTGAGAGTGAGAGAGAGCGATGGAGAGGAAGAGAGACAGAGACAGCTAAGGAGAGGGAGAGAGAGATAGCGAGTGCGAGAGCGATAGCGAAAGAGACAGAGATGGAGAGGGAGAGAGAGAGATAGCGAGAGAGAGATAGCGAGAGCGAAAGAGACAGAGTTGGAGAGGGAGCGAGAGAGATAGAAAGAGAGAGATAGCGAGAGAGACAGATGGAGAGGGAGAGAGAACGAGAGAGAACGAGCGAGAGCGAAAGAGACAGCGATGGAGAGGGAGAGAGAGACATAGCGAGAGTGAGAGCGATAGCGAAGCGACAGATATGGAGAGGGAGAGAGAGAAATAGCGAGAGAGAGATAGCGAGAGCGAAAGAGACAGAGATGGAGACGGAGAGAGAGAGATAGCGAGAGAGAGGTAGCGAGAGCGAAAGAGACAGAGGGATGGAGAGGGAGCGAGAGAGAGATAGCAAGGGAGAGATAGCGAGAGAGACAGAGATGGGGAGGGAGAGACGAGCGAGAGCGAAAGAGACAGCGATGGAGAGGTAGAGTGAGAGATAGCGAGAGCGAGAGCGAAAGAGACAGAGATGGAAAGGAAGAGAGAGAGATAGCGAGCGCGAAAGAGACAGAGATGGAAAGGGCGAGAGAGAGAGAGAGATAGCGAGAGCGAAAGAGACAGAGATGGAGATGGAGCGAGAGAGAGAGAGCGATGGAGAGGGAGGGGATAGAGACAGCGATGGAGAGGGAGAGAGAGATAGCGATAGCGAAAGAGACAGAGAGGGATAGCGAGAGAGAAATAGCGAAAGCGAAAGAGACAGAGATGGAGAGGGAGCGAGAGAGAGAGCGATGGAGATGGAGAGAGAACGAGAGCGAACGAGCAAGAGTGAAAGAGACAGCGATGGAGAGGGAGAGAGAGAGATCACGAGAGCGATAGCGAGATAGAAAGAGACAGAGATGGAACGGGAGAGAGAGATAGCGAGAGAGAGATAGCGAGAGAGACAGAGATTGAGAGGGAGAGAGAACGAGAGAGAACGTGCGAGAGCGAAAGAGACAGAGATGGAGAGGGAGCGAGAGAGAGAGAGCGATGGAGAGGGAGAGAGATAGCGATAGAGAGGGAGTGAGATAGTGAGAGAGACAGAAATGGAGAGGGAGCGAGACAGAGATAGCAAGGGAGAGATTGCGATAGAGACAGAGATGGAGAGGGAGAGAGAACGAGCGAGAGCGAAAGAGACAGCGATGGAGAGGTAGAGTGAGAGATGGCGAGAGCGAAAGAGACAGCGATGGAAAGGGAGAGAGAGAGAGCGAGAGCGAAAGAGACAGAGATGGAGAGAGAGCGATGGAGAGGGAGAGAGATAGCGAGAGAGATAGAGACAGCGATGGAGAGGGAGAGTAGAAAGATAGCGATAGCGATAGCTAGAGCGAAAGAGACAGAGATGGAGAGAGAGAGATAGTGAGGGCGAAAGAGAAAGAGATGGAGAAGGAGAGAGAACGAGCGAGAGCGAAAGAGACAGCGATGGAGAGGGAGAGTGAGAGATAGCGAGAGCGAAAGAGACAGAGATGGAAAGAGAGAGAGAGAGATAGCGAGAGCGAAAGAGAGCGATGGAGAGGGAGAGAGATAGCGAGAGCGAAAGAGACAGATGGAGATTGAGAGAGAACGAGAGAGAACGAGCGAGAGCGAAAGAGACAGCGATGGAGAGGGATAGTGAGAGATAGCGAGAGAGATAGCGGCGCGAAAGAGACAGAGATGGAAAGGGAGAGAGAGAGAGAGATAGCGAGAGCGAAAGAGACAGAGATGGAGATGGAGCGAGAGAGAGAGAGAGAACGATGGAGAGGGAGGGGATAGAGACAGCGATGGAGAGGGAGAGAGAGATAGCGATAGCGAAAGAGACAGAGAGGGATAGCGAGAGAGAAATAGCGAAAGCGAAAGAGACAGAGATGGAGAGGGAGCGAGAGTGAGAGCGATGGAGATGGAGAGAGAACGAGAGCGAACGAGCAAGAGTGAAAGAGACAGCGATGGAGAGGGAGAGAGAGAGATCACGAGAGCGATAGCGAGATAGAAAGAGAGATGGAACGGGAGAGAGAGATAGCGAGAGAGAGATAGCGAGAGAGACAGAGATTGAGAGGGAGAGAGAACGAGAGAGAACGTGCGAGAGCGAAAGTGACAGAGATGGAAAGAGATAGAGATAGCGAGAGCGAAAGAGACAGAGATGGAGAGGGAGCGAGAGAGAGAGAGCGATGGAGAGGGAGAGAGATAGCGATGGAGAGGGAGTGAGATAGTGAGAGAGACAGAGAAGGAGAGGGAGAAGGAGAGAGAACGAGCGAGAACGAAAGAGACAGCGATGGAGAGGGAGAGAGAGATAGCGAGAGAGAGAGATAGCGAGAGCGAAAGAGACAGAGATGCAGAGGGAAAGAGAGAGATAGCGAGAGCAAAAGAGACAGAGATGGAGATTGAGAGTGAGAGAGAGCGATGGAGAGGAAGAGAGATAGAGACAGCTAAGGAGAGGGAGAGAGAGATAGCGAGAGCGAGAGCGATAGCGAAAGAGACAGAGATGGAGAGGGAGAGAGAGATAGCGAGAGAGAGATAGCGAGAGCGAAAGAGACAGAGTTGGAGAGGGAGCGAGAGAGATAGAAAGAGAGAGATAGCGAGAGAGAAATAGCGAAAGCGAAAGAGACAGAGATGGAGAGGGAGCGAGAGAGAGAGCGATGGAGATGGAGAGAGAACGAGAGCGAACGAGCAAGAGTGAAAGAGACAGCGATGGAGAGGGAGAGAGAGAGATCACGAGAGCGATAGCGAGATAGAAAGAGACAGAGATGGAACGGGAGAGAGAGATAGCGAGAGAGAGATAGCGAGAGAGACAGAGATTGAGAGGGAGAGAGAACGAGAGAGAACGTGCGAGAGCGAAAGAGACAGAGATGGAGAGGGAGCGAGAGAGAGAGAGCGATGGAGAGGGAGAGAGATAGCGATAGAGAGGGAGTGAGATAGTGAGAGAGACAGAAATGGAGAGGGAGCGAGACAGAGATAGCAAGGGAGAGATTGCGATAGAGACAGAGATGGAGAGGGAGAGAGAACGAGCGAGAGCGAAAGAGACAGCGATGGAGAGGTAGAGTGAGAGATGGCGAGAGCGAAAGAGACAGCGATGGAAAGGGAGAGAGAGAGAGCGAGAGCGAAAGAGACAGAGATGGAGAGAGAGCGATGGAGAGGGAGAGAGATAGCGAGAGAGATAGAGACAGCGATGGAGAGGGAGAGTAGAAAGATAGCGATAGCGATAGCTAGAGCGAAAGAGACAGAGATGGAGAGAGAGAGATAGTGAGGGCGAAAGAGAAAGAGATGGAGAAGGAGAGAGAACGAGCGAGAGCGAAAGAGACAGCGATGGAGAGGGAGAGTGAGAGATAGCGAGAGCGAAAGAGACAGAGATGGAAAGAGAGAGAGAGAGATAGCGAGAGCGAAAGAGAGCGATGGAGAGGGAGAGAGATAGCGAGAGCGAAAGAGACAGATGGAGATTGAGAGAGAACGAGAGAGAACGAGCGAGAGCGAAAGAGACAGCGATGGAGAGGGATAGTGAGAGATAGCGAGAGAGATAGCGGCGCGAAAGAGACAGAGATGGAAAGGGAGAGAGAGAGAGAGATAGCGAGAGCGAAAGAGACAGAGATGGAGATGGAGCGAGAGAGAGAGAGAGAACGATGGAGAGGGAGGGGATAGAGACAGCGATGGAGAGGGAGAGAGAGATAGCGATAGCGAAAGAGACAGAGAGGGATAGCGAGAGAGAAATAGCGAAAGCGAAAGAGACAGAGATGGAGAGGGAGCGAGAGTGAGAGCGATGGAGATGGAGAGAGAACGAGAGCGAACGAGCAAGAGTGAAAGAGACAGCGATGGAGAGGGAGAGAGAGAGATCACGAGAGCGATAGCGAGATAGAAAGAGAGATGGAACGGGAGAGAGAGATAGCGAGAGAGAGATAGCGAGAGAGACAGAGATTGAGAGGGAGAGAGAACGAGAGAGAACGTGCGAGAGCGAAAGTGACAGAGATGGAAAGAGATAGAGATAGCGAGAGCGAAAGAGACAGAGATGGAGAGGGAGCGAGAGAGAGAGAGCGATGGAGAGGGAGAGAGATAGCGATGGAGAGGGAGTGAGATAGTGAGAGAGACAGAGAAGGAGAGGGAGAAGGAGAGAGAACGAGCGAGAACGAAAGAGACAGCGATGGAGAGGGAGAGAGAGATAGCGAGAGAGAGAGATAGCGAGAGCGAAAGAGACAGAGATGCAGAGGGAAAGAGAGAGATAGCGAGAGCAAAAGAGACAGAGATGGAGATTGAGAGTGAGAGAGAGCGATGGAGAGGAAGAGAGATAGAGACAGCTAAGGAGAGGGAGAGAGAGATAGCGAGAGCGAGAGCGATAGCGAAAGAGACAGAGATGGAGAGGGAGAGAGAGATAGCGAGAGAGAGATAGCGAGAGCGAAAGAGACAGAGTTGGAGAGGGAGCGAGAGAGATAGAAAGAGAGAGATAGCGAGAGAGACAGAGATGGAGAGGGAGAGAGAACGAGAGAGAACGAGCGAGAGCGAAAGAGACAGCGATGGAGAGGGAGAGAGAGACATAGCGAGAGTGAGAGCGATAGCGAAGCGACAGATATGGAGAGGGAGAGAGAGAAATAGCGAGAGAGAGAGATAGCGAGAGCGAAAGAGACAGAGATGGAGACGGAGAGAGAGAGATAGCGAGAGAGAGATAGCGAGAGCGAAAGAGACAGAGGGATGGAGAGGGAGCGAGAGAGAGATAGCAAGGGAGAGATAGCGAGAGAGACAGAGATGGGGAGGGAGAGACGAGCGAGAGCGAAAGAGACAGCGATGGAGAGGTAGAGTGAGAGATAGCAATAGCGAGAGCGAAAGAGACAGAGATGGAAAGGAAGAGAGAGAGATAGCGAGAGCGAAAGAGACAGAGATGGAGAGAGAGCGATGGAGAGGGAGAGAGATAGCGAGAGAGATAGAGACAGCGATGGAGAGGGAGAGTAGAAAGAAAGCGATAGCGAAAGAGACAGAGATGGAGAGAGAGAGATAGTGAGGGCGAAAAGAGACAGAGATGGAGAAGGAGAGAGAACGAGCGAGAACGAAAGAGACAGCGATGGAGAGGGAGAGAGAGATAGCGAGAGAGAGAGATAGCGAGAGCGAAAGAGACAGAGATGCAGAGGGAAAGAGAGAGATAGCGAGAGCAAAAGAGACAGAGATGGAGATTGAGAGTGAGAGAGAGCGATGGAGAGGAAGAGAGATAGAGACAGCTAAGGAGAGGGAGAGAGAGATAGCGAGAGCGAGAGCGATAGCGAAAGAGACAGAGATGGAGAGGGAGAGAGAGATAGCGAGAGAGAGATAGCGAGAGCGAAAGAGACAGAGTTGGAGAGGGAGCGAGAGAGATAGAAAGAGAGAGATAGCGAGAGAGACAGAGATGGAGAGGGAGAGAGAACGAGAGAGAACGAGCGAGAGCGAAAGAGACAGTAATGGAGAGGGAGAGAGAGACATAGCGAGAGTGAGAGCGATAGCGAAGCGACAGATATGGAGAGGGAGAGAGAGAAATAGCGAGAGAGAGATAGCGAGAGCGAAAGAGACAGAGATGGAGACGGAGAGAGAGAGATAGCGAGAGAGAGATAGCGAGAGCGAAAGAGACAGAGGGATGGAGAGGGAGCGAGAGAGAGATAGCAAGGGAGAGATAGCGAGAGAGACAGAGATGGGGAGGGAGAGACGAGCGAGAGCGAAAGAGACAGCGATGGAGAGGTAGAGTGAGAGATAGCGAGAGCGAGAGCGAAAGAGACAGAGATGGAAAGGAAGAGAGAGAGATAGCGAGAGCGAAAGAGACAGAGATGGAGAGAGAGCGATGGAGAGGGAGAGAGATAGCGAGAGAGATAGAGACAGCGATGGAGAGGGAGAGTAGAAAGATAGCGAGAGCGAAAGAGACAGAGATGGAGAGAGAGAGATAGTGAGGGCGAAAA
Organism: Megaustenia siamemsis; assembly: GCA_032433765.1. Classification (NCBI taxonomy): domain Eukaryota; kingdom Metazoa; phylum Mollusca; class Gastropoda; order Stylommatophora; family Ariophantidae; genus Megaustenia; species Megaustenia siamemsis. The sequence continues at coordinate 62,681,827 of JAVIAB010000125.1, read as the reverse complement.
GAGACAGAGATGGAGAAGGAGAGAGAACGAGCGAGAGCGAAAGAGACAGCGATGGAGAGGGAGAGTGAGAGATAGCGAGAGAGATAGCGAGAGCGAAAGAGACAGAGATGGAAAGTGAGAGAGAGAGAGATAGCGAGAGCGAAAGAGAGCGATGGAGGGAGAGAGATATCGAGAGCGAAAGAGAGCGATGGAGGGAGAGAGATAGCGAGAGCGAGAGCGAAAGAGACAGAGATGGAGAGGGAGAGAGAACGAGCGAGAGCGAAAGAGACAGAGATGGAGAGGGAGAGTGAGAGAGAGCGATGGAGAGGAAGAGAGATAGAGACAGCTAAGGAGAGGGAGAGAGAGATAGCGAATGCGATAGCGAAAGAGACAGAGATGGAGAGGGAGAGAGAGATAGCGAGAGAGAGATAGCGAAAGCGAAAGAGACAGAAATGGAGAGGGAGCGAGACAGAGATAGCAAGGGAGAGATTGCGAGAGAGACAGAGATGGAGAGGGAGAGAGAACGAGCGAGAGCGAAAGAGACAGCGAAGGAGAGGTAGAGTGAGAGATAGCGAGAGCGAAAGAGACAGAGGTGGAAAGGGAGAGAGAGAGAGCGAGAGCGAAAGAGACAGAGATGGAGAGAGAGCGATGGAGAGGGAGAGTAGAAAGATAGCGATAGCTAGAGCGAAAGAGACAGAGATGGAGAGAGAGAAATAGTTAGGGCGAAAGAGACAGAGATGGAGAAGGAGAGAGATCGAGCGAGAGCGAAAGAGACAGCGATGGAGAGGGAGAGTGAGAGATAGCGAGAGCGAAAGAGACAGAGATGGAAAGGGAGAGAGAGAGATAGCGAGCGAAAGAGAGCGATGGAGAGGGAGAGAGATAGCGAGAGCGAAAGAGAAAGATGGAGAGGGAGAGAGAACGAGAGAGAACGAGCGAGAGCGAAAGAGACATCGATGGAGAGGGAGAGTGAGAGATAGCGAGAGAGATAGCGAGCGCGAAAGAGACAGAGATGGAAAGGGCGAGAGAGAGAGAGAGATAGCGAGAGCGAAAGAGACAGAGATGGAGATGGAGCGAGAGAGAGAGAGAGCGATGGAGAGGGAGGGGATAAAGACAGCGATGGAGAGGGAGAGAGAGATAGCGATAGCGAAAGAGACAGAGAGGGATAGCGAGAGAGAAATAGCGAGAGCGAAAGAGACAGAGATGGAGAGGGAGCGAGAGAGAGAGCGATGGAGATGGAGAGAGAACGAGAGCGAACGAGCAAGAGCGAAAGAGACAGCGATGGAGAGGGAGAGAGAGAGATCACGCGATAGCGAGAGAGAAAGAGACAGATGGAAAGGGAGAGAGAGATAGCGAGAGAGAGATAGCGAGAGAGACAGAGACTGAGAGGGAGAGAGAACGAGAGAGAACGTGCGAGAGCGAAAGAGACAGAGATGGAGAGGGAGCGAGAGAGAGAGAGCGATGGAGAGGGAGAGAGATAGCGATAGAAAGGGAGTGAGATAGTGAGAGAGACAGAAATGGAGAGGGAGCGAGACAGAGATAGCAAGGGAGAGATTGCGAGAGAGACAGAGATGGAGAGGGAGAGAGAACGAGCGAGAGCGAAAGAGACAGCGATGGAGAGGTAGAGTGAGAGATGGCGAGAGCGAAAGAGACAGCGATGGAAAGGGAGAGAGAGAGCGAGAGCGAAAGAGACAGAGATGGAGAGAGAGCGATGGAGAGGGAGAGAGATAGCGAGAGAGATAGAGACAGCGATGGAGAGGGAGAGTAGAAAGATAGCGATAGCGATAGCTAGAGCGAAAGAGACAGAGATGGAGAGAGAGAGATAGTGAGGGCGAAAGAGACAGAGATGGAGAAGGAGAGAGAACGAGCGAGAGCGAAAGAGACACCGATGGAGAGGGAGAGTGAGAGATAGCGAGAGCGAAAGAGACAGAGATGGAAAGAGAGAGAGAGAGATAGCGAGAGCGAAAGAGAGCGATGGAGAGGGAGAGAGATAGCGAGAGCGAAAGAGACAGATGGAGAGGGAGAGAGAACGAGAGAGAACGAGCGAGAGCGAAAGTGACAGCGATGGAGAGGGTGAGTGAGAGATAGCGAGAGAGTTATCGAGCGCGAAAGAGACAGAGATGGAAAGGGAGAGAGAGAGAGAGATAGCGAGAGCGAAAGAGACAGAGATGGAGATGGAGCGAGAGAGAGAGAGAACGATGGAGAGGGAGGGGATAGAGACAGCGATGGAGAGGGAGAGAGATATAGCGATAGCGAAAGAGACAGAGAGGGATAGCGAGAGAGAAATAGCGAGAGCGAAAGAGACAGAGATGGAGAGGGAGCGAGAGAGAGAGCGATGGAGATGGAGAGAGAACGAGAGCGAACGAGCAAGAGCGAAAGAGACAGCGATGGAGAGGGAGAGAGAGAGATCACGAGAGCGATAGCGAGAGAGAAAGAGACAGAGATGGAACGGGAGAGAGAGATAGCGAGAGAGAGATAGCGAGAGAGACAGAGATTGAGAGGGAGAGAGAACGAGAGAGAACGTGCGAGAGCGAAAGTGACAGAGATGGAAAGAGATAGAGATAGCGAGAGCGAAAGAGACAGAGATGGAGAGGGAGCGAGAGAGAGAGAGCGATGGAGAGGGAGAGAGATAGCGATGGAGAGGGAGTGAGATAGTGAGAGAGACAGAGAAGGAGAGGGAGAAGGAGAGAGAACGAGCGAGAACGAAAGAGACAACGATGGAGAGGGAGAGAGAGATAGCGAGAGAGAGAGATAGCGAGAGCGAAAGAGACAGAGATGCAGAGGGAAAGAGAGAGATAGCGAGAGCAAAAGAGACAGAGATGGAGATTGAGAGTGAGAGAGAGAGATGGAGAGGAAGAGAGATAGAGACAGCTAAGGAGAGGGAGAGAGAGATAGCGAGAGCGAGAGCGATAGCGAAAGAGACAGAGATGGAGAGGGAGAGAGAGATAGCGAGAGAGAGATAGCGAGAGCGAAAGAGACAGAGATGGAGGGGGAGCGAGAGAGATAGAAAGAGAGAGATAGCGAGAGAGACAGAGATGGAGAGGGAGAGAGAACGAGAGAGAACGAGCGAAAGCGAAAGAGACAGCTATGGAGAGGGAGAGAGAGACATAGCGAGAGTGAGAGCGATAGCGAAAGAGACAGATATGGAGAGGGAGAGAGAGAAATAGCGAGAGAGAGATAGCGAGAGCGAAAGAGACAGAGATGGAGACGGAGAGAGAGAGATAGCGAGAGAGAGATAGCGAGAGCGAAAGAGACAGAGGGATGGAGAGGGAGCGAGAGAGAGATAGCAAGGGAGAGATAGCGAGAGAGACAGAGATGGGGAGGGAGAGACGAGCGAGAGCGAAAGAGACAGCGATGGAGAGGTAGAGTGAGAGATAGCGAGAGCGAGAGCGAAAGAGACAGAGATGGAAAGGAAGAGAGAGAGATAGCGAGAGCGAAAGAGACAGAGATGGAGAGAGAGCGATGGAGAGGGAGAGAGATAGCGAGAGAGATAGAGACAGCGATGGAGAGGGAGAGTAGAAAGATAGCGAGAGCGAAAGAGACAGAGATGGAGAGAGAGAGATAGTGAGATAGTGAGGGCGAAAAGAGACAGAGATGGAGAAGGAGAGAGAACGAGCGAAAGAGACAGCGATGGAGAGGGAGAGTGAGAGATAGCGAGAGAGATAGCGAGAGCGAAAGAGACAGAGATGGAAAGTGAGAGAGAGAGAGATAGCGAGAGCGAAAGAGAGCGATGGAGGGAGAGAGATAGCGAGAGCGAAAGAGAGCGATGGAGGGAGAGAGATAGCGAGAGCGAGAGCGAAAGAGACAGAGATGGAGAGGGAGAGAGAACGAGCGATGGAGAGGAAGAGAGATAGAGACAGCTAAGGAGAGGGAGAGAGAGATAGCGAGAGCGATAGCGAAAGAGACAGAGATGGAGAGGGAGAGAGAGATAGCGAGAGAGAGATAGCGAAAGAGAAAGAGACAGAAATGGAGAGGGAGCGAGACAGAGATAGCAAGGGAGAGATTGCGAGAGAGACAGAGATGGAGAGGGAGAGAGAACGAGCGAGAGCGAAAGAGACAGCGAAGGAGAGGTAGAGTGAGAGATAGCGAGAGCGAAAGAGACAGAGGTGGAAAGGGAGAGAGAGAGAGCGAGAGCGAAAGAGACAGAGATGGAGAGAGAGCGATGGAGAGGGAGAGAGATAGCGAGAGAGATACAGACAGCGATGGAGAGGGAGAGTAGAAAGATAGCGATAGCTAGAGCGAAAGAGACAGAGATGGAGAGAGAGAGATAGTGAGGGCGAAAGAGACAGAGATGGAGAAGGAGAGAGAACGAGCGAGAGCGAAAGAGACAGCGATGGAGAGGGAGAGTGAGAGATAGCGAGAGAGATAGCGAGAGCGAAAGAGACAGAGATGGAGAGGGAGAGAGAGAGAGATAGCGAGAGACAGAGATGGAGAGGGAGAGAGAATGAGAGAGAACGAGCGAGAGCGAAAGAGACAGCGATGGAGAGGGAGAGTGAGAGATAGCTAGAGAGATAGCGAGAGCGAAAGAGACAGAGATGGAAAGGGAGAGAGAGAGAGATAGCGAGAGCGAAAGAGACAGAGATGGAGAGGGAGCGAGAGAGAGATAGAAAGAGAGAGATAGCGAGAGAGACAGAGATGGAGAGGGAGAGAGAACGAGAGAGAATGAGCGAGAGCGAAAGAGACAGCGATGGAGAGGGAGAGAGAGACATAGCGAGAGTGAGAGCGATAGCGAAAGAGACAGATATGGAGAGGGAGAGAGAGAAATAGCGAGAGAGAGAGATAGCGAGAGCGAAAGAGACAGAGATGGAGACGGAGAGAGAGATAGCGAGAGAGAGATAGCGAGAGCGAAAGAGACAGAGGGATGGAGAGGGAGCGAGAGAGAGATAGCAAGTGAAAGATAGCGAGAGAGACAGAGATGGAGAGGGAGAGAGAACGAGCGAGAGCGAAAGAGACAGCGAAGGAGAGGTAGAGTGAGAGATAGCGAGAGCGAAAGAGACAGAGATGGAAAGGGAGAGAGAGAGATAGCGAGTGCGAAAGAGACAGAGATGGAGAGAGAGCGATGGAGAGGGAGAGAGATAGCGAGAGAGATAGAGACAGCGATGGAGAGGGAGAGTAGAAAGATAGCGAGAGCGATAGCGAGAGCGAAAGAGACAGAGATGGAGAGAGAGAGATAGTGAGGGCGAAAAGAGACAGAGATGGAGAAGGAGAGAGAACGAGCGAGAGCGAAAGAGACAGCGATGGAGAGGGAGAGTGAGAGATAGCGAGAGAGATAGCGAGAGCGAAAGAGACAGAGATGGAAAGGGAGAGAGAGAGAGATAGCGAGAGCGAAAGAGAGCGATGGAGGAAGAGAGATAGCGAGAGCGAGAGCGAAAGAGACAGAGATGGAGAGGGAGAGAGAACGAGCGAGAGCGAAAGAGACAGAGATGGAGAGGGAGAGTGAGAGAGAGCGATGGAGAGGAAGAGAGATAGAGACAGCTAAGGAGAGGGAGAGAGAGAAATAGCGAGAGAGAGATAGCGAGAGCGAAAGAGACAGAGATGGAGAGGGAGCGAGAGAGAGATAGAAAGAGAGAGATAGCGAGAGAGACAGAGATGTAGAGGGAGAGAGAACGAACGAGAGCGAAAGAGACAGCGATGGAGAGGTAGAGTGAGAGATGGCGAGAGCGAAAGAGACAGAGATGGAAAGGGAGAGAGAGAGAGAGAGCGAGAGCGAAAGAGACAGAGATGGAGAGAGAGCGATGGAGAGGGAGAGAGATAGCGAGAGAGATAGAGACAGCAATGGAGAGGGAGAGTAGAAAGATAGCGATAGCGATAGCTAGAGCGAAAGAGACAGAGATGGAGAGAGAGAGATAGTGAGGGCGAAAGAGACAGAGATGGAGAAGGAGAGAGAACGAGCGAGAGCGAAAGAGACAGCGATGGAGAGGGAGAGTGAGAGATAGCGAGAGCGAAAGAGACAGAGATGGAAAGGGAGAGAGAGATAGCGAGAGCGAAAGAGAGCGATGAAGAGGGAGAGAGATAGCGAGAGCGAAAGAGACAGATGGAGAGGGAGAGAGAACGAGAGAGAACGAGCGAGAGCGAAAGAGACAGCGATGGAGAGGGAGAGTGAGAGATAGCGAGAGAGATAGCGAGCGCGAAAGAGACAGAGATGGAAAGGGAGAGAGAGAGAGATAGCGAGAGCGAAAGAGACAGAGATGGAGATGGAGCGAGAGAGAGAGAGAGCGATGGAGAGGGAGGGGATAGAGACAGCGATGGAGAGGGAGAGAGAGATAGCGATAGCGAAAGAGACAGAGATGGAGAGGGAGCGAGAGATAGAGAGCGATGGAGATGGAGAGAGAACGAGAGCGAACGAGCAAGAAAAAAAGAGACAGCGATGGAGAGGGAGAGAGAGTGATCACGAGAGCGATAGCGAGAGAGAAAGAGACAGAGATGGAAAGGGAGAGAGAGATAGCGAGAGAGAGATAGCGAGAGAGACAGAGATTGAGAGGGAGAGAGAACGAGAGAGAACGTGCGAGAGCGAAAGTGACAGAGATGGAAAGAGAGAGAGATAGCGAGAGCGAAAGAGACAGAGATGGAGAGGGAGCGAGAGAGAGAGCGATGGAGAGGGAGAGAGATAGTGATGGAGAGGGAGTGAGATAGTGAGAGAGACAGAGAAGGAGAGGGAGAAGGAGAGTGAACGAGAGAGAACGAGCGAGAACGAAAGAGACAGCGATGGAGAGGGAGAGAGAGATAGCGAGAGAGAGATAGCGAGAGCGAAAGAGACAGAGATGGAGAGGGAAAGAGAGAGATAGCGAGAGCAAAAGAGACAGAGATGGAGATTGAGAGTGAGAGATAGCGAGAGCGAAAGAGACAGAGATGGAGAAGGAGAGAGAGTGAGAGCGTGAGAGAGAAAGATGGAGAGGGAGCTAGAGAGATAGCGAGAAAGAGAGAGAGAGTTAGCGAGAGAGACAGAGATGGAGAGGGAGAGAGAACGAGCGAGAGCGAAAGAGACAGTGATGGAGAGGGAGAGGGAGAGAGAGATAGCGAGAGAGAGATAGCGAGAGCAATAGAGACAGAGGTGGAGAGGGAGAGAGAGATAACGAGAGTGAAAGAGACAGAGATGGAGAGGGAGCGAGAGAGACAGGGAGGTGTGAGAGAGAAAGAGAGGGAGAGAGCTGATAGGTTTAAATGACGAGCCTGAGTAAGTGTTATAATGTAGGAAAGTCTATGAGGTAAGTTAAAATTATGAGTGATGGTGGAAACGAAAGAGTGAGGGTGGTATGGAAGGTGAGTAGTCTGTGAGGAAATAGGAGGGAAAGAGGGAGTTAAAGAAAAGTTAAAGAACGAGCATAATGATGAGAGAGAGCGAACCACTAACACCGAGGAACATATTTAACTCTTTACACTACCAGCTTAGACTGACCAACGATCTCTAACCGTTTCAACCCTTTTGTTTCATTTATGACATAGAGCTAAGCAGACACCCAACTACATAGCTATAAATAAATGGTATCCTTGTACTGTATATTTACTCAGTGTACTAAATATTTTGTGTAATGTTATATAATATCCGCTGTATGTTATACACCTATTGAGATAATAAAAGAGTAAAATGTATCTTTTGCTTTCTGTTTTATATTTAATGGTAATTTTTTCATTGATGTATAATCTACTAACCTATCGCTATCGATAAAGTACATCAAAAACTCCAAAGTCAGCACACGCCAGCCATAAACAGGTCACTTCCGGGGTCACAGATACGGGAGGTCAACATCCTGACGCGAAAGGTCATGGTTAACTCCCCCTGCCCCTCGTGTACATTAGGTACGCCGCACGCCACACTATATATCTTTGTTAATTTACGGGCCAAATACGGGTCAAATACAACATTGTACTACTACTCAGGTCTGAAACAAGTGCAGAGCCACCAATACCTAGGCACAATAATAACATCATATGGAAGATGCACCACATAAATAAAAGCAAGAGCAAAAGCCAAAGTGGCATTTCAGAAAATTAAAAACATCTTGTCTATAGAAGTGAGAAAGAGCGTTCACTGTTTTATAATAGAGCTAATTGTAACCAATGGAAAAGAATCATTTACAGTAGACAAATAAATGAAAATACGATAAGAGGCCACATAGATGGGAGTTCTCTGAAGAATATTGAGAGGTTCATGGACAGCTAAAAATACAAATGAGGACATTCTCAATGAGAACACAACGTTAACACAAAAAAGTAAGCTCATAAAACACGTCTGAAAGAAACAATCGACATTTTTCGGACACATGAAATGAGGAAAGTTTGAAAAGATCGTAAAAAAAATCGTCATATTAACATTTAAAGGAACTAATGGATCAGGCAAAAGCCTTAATAGGTATTCAGGCTTAATTTAACCAATTTTATTTTCCTTACTATTTAAACTTATTTGATATTTACAAATGTAGTAAAATACGAGTTGTGATAATTTTCTATTGAAAGAATAAACCAAATAGTTATGAGGAGTCCAATTAATCCATTTTAAACGTAGTCACCACACTTTCAATGCAGCTCTTCAATGGTGTCTGAATATCAATGGGAAAAATAACCTCTTCGGATTGTTTGCAAAGCCATCTTTTATTATATAGTCCATACTGCTTGTCGCCGAGCAACTTTTTGGAAGATGATAATCAGTAGACCAAAAAGTAGAGTCTTTGTTTTCATTGATTTTTGAAGCTACTGCTGACTGACTGCAAGGTGTTGATTGGAGATACATCTGCTTTTCCTACTAATCACTCAGTATCAACCAGATCCTATTTTTACCTTTAGACTCAGTTTCTTAATATATGCATCCTTGTCTTACCTATCATCCACCTCTAATTCTAAGGAATTAAGAACAAACTTAGCAAAATATTCTTTGTCCAGAGTCAGGTCACGCTCACTGCCAGAACTGCCACCGAGCCTATCGACTCATTAACGTGCATATCATAATGCCCTTGACAGTACACCCAGGTTAACGTGCTTACTTTAGGGTCGTCTAAGAGCTGCATAAACTTCTGCCGCAGACACTGTTAAATGTTCGGTAACATACTTTGCAAGTCTGTCACCAAGATTCACGTTTTGTGTAACGAATAACACTATAGCCATTGTTGCTGCCTCTCTCTCCATTCTAATGCTGGACACCGTAATTTTACATTCACCAGATCCACTAGCCACTTCTCTACCATGATGGTATGCCACAAAACCTCAACCGCTGCACCGTTGCGGGACATAGAGCCGTCATGTAGATAATGGGTCCTGAGGTCATGCCAGTTTTTACGATAGATTCTCGAGAGACGAAACACACAGTTGCTGATTTCATGATAAACTTATTGAAAATTAATTGATGTCGATGAATATGCATTAGCGTTTTACATATTACATCATTGACTGAGACCTGACACCACATGGCTTCTTTATTTGTAGTTCCGTACAAGGTGTTTCATTGATCAGGTCTTCGAGAAAGTAGAGTTGGTCTGGTGTCTGCGAGCTTTGGACAGTCAAAAAAGTTGATGTTCTACTGTTTCATGTGGGTGTTCACAGAGTGAATATGCTGGAGTCTGGTTTCGTTGTATTCGATTAATGTGATTGTTCAATGGTATATGACCAGTTCTCAGTCTGAAGAAGGTGATGTGGTATCTTCTTTTTAGGTTGTTAATGTCATGGGGATTGGCTTCATCATATATTTAAAAAGCTCTCTTCCTGTTTTTCCCATGGCCCATCCATTCAGCCAATCTTCTCTACTGTTAGAGTTTATTATTTGTTTGGCTGTGTTTAATGAAATGTCGGTGTTAAATTGTGTGTCTGGATCCTCTCTTAGCTAATGTATCTGACTTATCTCTTCCTGGTGTGTTGGAGTGTTCTGGGATCCATTGCATCACTAGCCTTATGTCATGTGTATTAATGAGGTTATCTATGTCTATGGTGAGTTGTGTGAGTTATGGTTTGTTTATGTTACTTCCTAGAACCTGCTGAGCTGATTTGGAATCAGTAAATATGACTATATTTCTTTCCTTTGATGGTATGGTATCAAAAACAGTAGTCAGATGGTACACTGCTGTTTCTCTAAGGCTGTTATTTTTCCTTCGTAACTGTCGCAGACTTCACCACATGGCTCACATAGATCTTTGCTGTTCCATCGGAATGATGTATCAAAATCCCATATTCAGCTTTTCTAGTTGCCTTTATGGCTGTACCATCAGTATATACATGTATCTAGTCATCTAGATAAGTATCGATGGTTTTCCTTTGCGGCGGTTGTTATTGATACCGGGTCAGAATTTTTATCTTTTCTGTAATGTATTGCTATACATATTTATGGGTTTGTGTAACTTGTATTTGGTGACATTTCTTTGGTTACTGTTTGTTGTTGTTTCTCAAATAGGTGGTACTTTTCTTGTATGTTCCTGACATGCTGCAAAGTTTAGGTCTGCTTGATTCTTTGGTTAGGAACACATGCATCCACTAACTTTCTGTTAGGATGGTCTTTCTCAATACTAATCCATACTTCATCAGATCAGGTAGATAAGTCTACAGTTTGAATAACCGCTTAGGCAACGCTATCTTCTAGCTATCTATCTATTGACCTTTCGAGGCGTAACTGATCCATAGGGCATAGACCTAGATACTCTTTCTCTTATCTAAATTTTATTCTAGCAGTTTTCAATCCTTATAAAGATCTTTTATCAAATCTCGCCATTTGCCTCTGTTCTGTGCAAGCAACTCTAATTCATTGAGGGTGCCGATTCCTGCTGCTCTTGCATCTCTGATCAATGTTCTCAGTGTCTCTCTGGGTCGGCCTATTTTCCTCTTACCTGTTGTTTCCCACATGAGGGCTTGCTTTGTTATTTGGATATTAACTCTCTTCATCACATGTCCAACATATGACCATCGTCTTGTCTTGATTCATCATCATGTGCCATACTGGTTGGCGTAGGCGATTATGTCCCTCCACAATCTTCTATCTACAGTGCATCGTATCAGTTCTGTTGTTGACTGTTTTCTATGCCATGACACCAAGCTATCCAGTATTTTCTCTCTTTGTCGCCCGCGATCTCTCTTTCCTTTTATTTTGCCAGTTGTAACCAAGTATTCCAACTTTCCTCTTCTCATGATGTGCCCGAAAAATATTGATTGCTTCTTTCTGATGTTTTTTAACAACTCCCTTTTTGTGTTGGCCTCTTTGAGAACTTCCTCATTGGTCTTTTTAGCTGTCCAGGGAACTTTCAACATTCTTCTGAGAAATCCCATCTCTGTGGCCTCTAATCGTCTTTTCATTTGTTTGTCTACTGTCCATGATTCGCTTCCATAGGTCAGAATTGTTTCTATATAGCACCGATGAACTCTTTTTCTCTTTTTTTTTTACATAGATTTGTTGCATAAGATATTTTTCATTTTCTGAAATGCTATTTTGGCCTGAGCTATTCTGCTTTTTATTTCTGTGGTGCATCTCCCATCTGATGTTATTATTGTGCCCAAGTATTTGAAACGTTGCACTTGTTTCAGATTTGTCTCGTTAATTTGTATGCTGCATGATGGTGATGATTGTTTCTTCGATATAACCATTACATCTGTTTTCTTACTATTCAGACTGAGACCTTTCTTGTTGCTTTCTTTTACTATTATGTCTATCATTTCTTGTAGTTCCTTATCTGTCTCTGCTATTAAGACTGTGTCATCCGCATATCACCAATTATTTATGTTGTGACCGTTGACTTCAATTCCTTTTTTGTCGACTATTGACCTCATAATATAGTCGCTGTAAAGTGAAAACAAATCTGGTGACAGAACACAGCCTTGTCTGACTCCTTGTTTTATAAATTGGAATTGTCCTGCTTACTTGTCTTGATTACTGAAGATATTTCAGGTATACGTGTCATTAACAAAAGCGTTTTTACAATAGCGGCTTGTTAAACCTCTGATCAAAGGTTCTATACCAAGCGGGAGAAAAACAAATACTCCATTTCGGAACCAACTGGAAACCATTGATTTTCTTGTCTGTTGCCTTATTTACCATGGTTCACATCTATATGTTAAGACTTGCTCTACATAACATTTAAGAACTCTTTTTCTTGTTTCTATTTTAAAAAAAATGTTGAAACTGTAGAAATATGGTTTTACAGAAGAATGTTACGAATACCATGGACAGCTAAACAGAGTAATGAAAACGTTCTGAAAGAGGCCAAAGGAAAAATAGACCTAATTTCAAAAATTAGAAAGAAACCATCATCATTTTTTAGCCATGCAATGAGAAGGTAACAGCTTGAATAAATTGTGACAAGTGGGAAAAAAATTGAGGGACGAAGAGATAGAGATCAGGAAAGAGAAAAAAAATACCACTCAGCTTAAGAGAATGGCTTGGCAGAAGGTCAACAACAGAAATGACAAATAATTGTCGAGATTGAAAGTTATGGAGAGACAGGATCACCTACGCGGTACTTGATAATGATGATTGTCAAAAATTAATTGCACAGTATCTTCCTCCTTTTTTGGAAAGCTGCTTTTGCCTGAGCCATTCTGCATCTCACCTTTGTTGTACATCTATCATCTGAGGTTAACATTGTTCCCAGGTGTTTAAATTCTTTTACCTGTTTTAATGTTGTCCCATTTGTCTTTATTGTGCATTGTGGTGATGTCTTGTTCTTTGCTGCTACGATTACTTAGGTCTTTTTGCTATTAAGGTAAGTAAACAAAAAGTCAAAGAGCCCCGTCACGCAAAGTGGCGTATAGGAAATATAGTTTTTGTGACCATAATTGTTATAGACCTTCAGCACATAATTGTTGGGGTAATGTGATCGATATTACGCCCGTTCCGCTTTCTTCTTCTTCTACCTTTTTAGCTCCCAGTGGAGCATAGGTCTTCAACAAACACTTTCCAAGTCGTTCTGTTTTTGCCATTCTTTTAAGATCATTCCATGTCTTCCACATCATCTTCATCTCTGCTTCTATCTGTCTTCTCCAAGAATTCCTTGGTCTTCCTCTTTGTCTTTTCCCCTGGGGATTTCAAAAAAAGGCCCGTTGTGTAATACTCTCAGTTGGATTCCGCAGTGTGTGTCCTATACTGCGCCATTGTCTTCGCTGTATTTCTTTATCCACTGGTATTTGACTGGTACATCTCCATAACTCTATGTTAGTGATTTTGTCCTGCCATTTCCATCCTTTTATTCTGCGTAAGCATCCATTAATGAAAGTCTGTATCTTCATGATTGTCAATTTTTTGTTCTCCATGTTTCACAGCCATATAATAGGACCGACTTAACATTTGAGTTTAAAATTTTTATTTTTGTATTTAACCTAATTTCTTTGGACTTCCATATGTTTCCCAGTGAAACAAAAGCTCCTCTTTTTTATATCCATATTTTTGTATCATTTCCTGTTCCTACATCTTTATCTATTTTACTACCCAGATATATGTAAGATTGTACGTCTAGTAGAGGTATTTCTCATAATTTTATTTGGTTATTGCCAACTGCATTCGCCCATGCGCTGCCGGGGCCCGAAATGGGTGTAAAGAATAGTGGCGCTGTACCATACCAGGCATGTTCGTAAGAGGCGAGAAAGGAGGGTTGGGCATGGGACTGGCTATCCCATACTGTAAAAAATAAGCCGAAAAAACTTCACAAACATGGACAAGTAAAAGCATTTTTGTTTGCTTGTGCGAAAATTCATAATTCACATATCTGAACTGTCACTAAGAACTCTTATTGTTAATTACATTGTCAAAATTTGCCACGTAGCCACTTTGTCATTCGTTTGAATGTAGCCTTTATCTTAGTTAATCTTCACCTCACCACTGTTTTACTACTGATTTCATGTGAATAGTGATATAGGGTCAAATGATGCGTAATTCGGCGACTTAGCGGCGCTGAACTCGCCCGCCACTACCGTGGCTGCCTCTAGGGTGCCGCCCGGGAGTTGACCGTGACCTCTCGTGTCGGGTGTTGACCTCTCGTATCGGTGACAACGAAAGTGACCTGGTTGTAAGGTCTGTGCTGACTTCGGAGCTCTTTATGTACTTGTGCTAACATAATTTTTATGTAAATGTCTACTGACGTCCGGTGTTATTCAGTTGTTTTTAAATGGAGGAAAGCATCATCCGGTGCTCCTTTCCTCAGTGTTATCTCTTCTCATTAGGATTGGACCTTTCTTCTTTCTCGATGTTATTGGTATCCTCTCTCTCTCTATCTCTCCTCATTACGATAGTGCTTTAGCTTTTCATACCTTCTTTCTTCAGTGTTAGGGGCACTAAGCCGGCTCTATCTCTCTCTTTCCACATTCGCTCATTCAGTATATATGAAAAGGCATATCAAGTTTATATTTTTTATTCAAATACAATAGACAATTTTAATCAATAACAATAATATAAATAACACATTTTATATATTTCTGTATAAAATTTGCTTTCATTACATATAGACTTAATGGAAACATTTTTCGAATGTTCTTGTGGTTTTTGACCATACAAGATCGAATGTGAGGGCTAATCATACAAGCGGAAACTCATGTATGTGAAATTTTAAAAAATTAGTGGCGGAAATGCTTTCCACCATCCACTTATATCGGCTCTATAGAGGAGGGCAAAGTCTACAGGATCGTGTTCTATTAGAGAATCGACGAATCTGGTGAAATCTTCAAGAATATTTACTAAAAGTGGGAACTCGAGAACAGCCTTATTATTGAGGGATGCGTGGAAGAAGCGTAAATCACCACTGTCCCTGTGTCTGAGAACAAGATGGTGCTTATAGTTCTTTTTAAAACGGGTTGTCTGACTATCAAATACATCAATTATAACATCAGTCCAATCTGTGATGAATAGGCGAGCAGGTGAGTGGAAGAAGGTATATATGGAAATTGTTTTGTTAATACTAGCGTGGGTGTCTATAACTGACCAGTTTTGTTGATATGCATCCCGCACATTATCAGGCAGTGTTGATAAAGGGTCATCATCCACATCCTGCACATCATCAGGTAGTGTTGGTAAAGGGTCATCATCCATGTGTTTTTTACTCTCAGGGGACTGTTCCTCATCTATCTTTCTTTATGTTGGTGATGAATGGGCAACCGATGGTGATGGTGGTGAAGCGGGTGTTATAGACAATACTGATGGTGAAGTGGGTGTTGTACCAGGTACCGATGGTGAAGGTGGTGTTGTGGAAGAAGCCAATCCTATGGCGATTGGGTTGTAGCAGGTGCCAATGGTGAAGGAGGTGTAGTAACAGGCACAGATGGTGAAGCGGTGGAGTTGTAGACGGTACCAATGGTGAAGTTGCTGCAGAAAGTACTGTTTTATAAACTGAATGTTTTAGTCTCATATGTTTAGCTAAAGAATCAAGTCTCGTATACGTAAGTTGACAAATGTCACAATTACGGCGTATAAGCTTATGGGCGGCACGGATGTGCTGCATCATATCTTTGCACCATTTAAACTTCCTTGGACACAATGGACACTGATGTTCAACAAAAGATGCTTCGTTATGAGAAACCATCTGTAGAAAAACAAATAACCCTTTGTTATTAATTCTTAACATACCTAGTTTAAACACATTAATAACATTTAATACCAATCACAACAAGACTTAAAATATCTACTTTAAGCAACCTATAAGATAAACATGAAAAACGAAGAAATAATGCGCCCAACAAGGCTTAACACACATACTTTAAACACATTAGCATTAATACAATTGAATATCCTTTTATTAATAAACTTTATTGCGTTGTTATGAGATAAGAGAAAAATAGAAAAATATTCCAACTTACAGCGAAAAATATACCCTTTTAAACCAGGCCGCTGGACTGAACAGTAGTTTTAAAATAAGCTTCCTTGAATCAATCGTGCTCATAACGCGAAATCTCACATGCGACTAGTTTAAATATAATCTGGTAAAAAATGTGGATGGCACTATACAAACATCGACTAACATCTAGGTTAACCAATAAGGGAAGAGTATTAGTATCGGACGCGGATCAAAGAAATAAATGACATCTGGATTAACCAATCATAGATGAAGATTACTGTTATTGTGATCACTGACCTCATTTCCCACTTGACGTGCTGTCGAGGCTGGCTCAGCGGTGTGTCGAGACCTAGGGATGGTGGTGGTGCAATATCATCTTCCTCCGAGGCATATATAGCGCCTGTCGGGTCATCGGTGTGGAAGGATAATGCGGGCGGTGCGTTAGTTGAACTCGATTTGATCTCTGATGCAATACCAGAGGAGTTCCATGACATCGATTTGACCTCTGAAAGTTGCAGTGTTTCCCACTTCAATAAATAACAGGCAACATTAACCCTGATCACTGCAGGTCAGAAAACTTTACCAAAAATAAAAAAAGTTACTCCCAAAACCCACGAAAATGTTCGTGTGCGACTTTTTAATTAGCATGGGTCGACTTTTGAATCATTGCATAGTCAACACGTTGAACTCTAAACCCTAAAAATTTAGGTCCAATGTCAAAATAGTTAGACTCAAGACATCAAAAAGTTATATCCGAAGTGTAAAATAGCATAGTCCCAAAGGTAAAAAAGCCAAAATAAGTTAACCCTAACACAAAAATATTATTCTCATAATCAAAAGTTTGAACTCAAATCCCTAATATTTTAGGTCCAAAGCCACACTAATTAGATGCAAAAGGCCAAAAAGTTATATCCAAAATCCAAAAACTTAGTCCAAATGGTAAAAGAAAATAGTACCCCAAATAATTTTTATGGATACGCCTAGGAAACCGTTAAAAAAGTAAATTTACACTCTAGGCTTAACCCAAACGTTATTTTAGACACCTTCATATAAAGAGTTTGTTTGAAAAATCAGTTGTGATTTTTACCTTCAGCTATTTTTACGGATACACCTATGAAATCATTTTTAAAAATTCAATATAACCTATAGGATTACCCGAAAAACTTTATTTTAAACACGACCATATTTAAAAAATTGGGAAAAAAATAACTTTTATTTTTTTTACCCCTAGACATTTTTTACGGATAGTCCTAATAATTTAATGTGTTTCTGTGCTAGACATGGTTCATTTTTTGGTGTTTTTTAGTGAAGCAATGGCTCATATCTTGCTGTGTTTCTGTCCTAGCCATGGCTCATATCTTAGCTTGTGTGTGCTGGCCATGGCTCATATCTTGGTGTGTGTCATGTTAGTCATATCTCATATCTCGGTGTGTCCGTGTTAATCATGTCTCATACCTTTATGTGCGTCTGTGTTTAGTCATATCTCATATCTTAGTGTGTACCAGTGTTAGTCATATGTCATATCTTTGTGTGTGCATGTCTGGGTTAGTGATATCTCATATCTTTGTGTGCATGTTTATGTTAGTCATATCTCATATCCTTGTGTGTGCATGGCTATGTTAGTCCCATCTCATATCTTTGTGTGTGCATATCTATGTTAGTCATATCTCTTATCGTTGTGTGCATGTCTATGTTAGGCATGTGTCATATCTTTGTGTGTGCATGTCAATGTCAGTTATATCTCATATCTTTATGTGCATGTTTATGTTAGTCATGTGTCATATATCTTGATGTGTGTCAGTGTTAGTCATGCCTCGTATCGCTGTGTGCATGTCTGCATTAGTCACATCTCATATCTGTGTGTGTGCATGTCTGTGTTAGTCACATCTCACATCTTTGTGTGTGTATGTCTGTGTTAGTCACATCTCACATCTTTGTGTGTCCGTGTCTGCGTTAGTCACCTCTAGTGACTCGGGCAGATGGTGCTCGTAAACCTGGGAGGGCCTACCATCTAAGGGCAGAATCCCCCTACAGAAAAGATCATCTGCTGCCTTGCAGGAAGATTGGGGACAATCAAAGGCTAGGGAAAGCAAACCCGAATAAAATGCTGGCTGAAATCGGAAGCACTGGGCCACTGGCGCAGAACACAGTGCAACGTATTAACGGGTGTTCAGTCAGAGTGGATCTGACAGACTCTAATTGTGATGTTCTGTCTGTGGGGGCGATCAACACATTTAGCCTGACAGCTGACTTCATATGAGAGTCTGGAATCCTTACTCAGATTGAGTCCTGAACGCAGAGAGAGAGAGAGAGAGAGTCCTAATAAAACATTTTTAAAAATTACATTTAACCTATATGATTACCCCAAACTTTATTTTAGACACTACCATATAAAAAATTGGGTAAAAAAACAGCTATAGATTAGTAGTGACGTTAAGCATTATTGAAGCGTAAAAGTTAGAAGGCCCAGATTTTTTTTTCTTTTATAAATAGTATAGCAGCATATAGCCCAATACATCCAGTGGAACACTAATTCTAGACAAATCTGGATTAATGCTAACAACAACCGCAGACATGAAAGCCCGTTGGGCGGAACACTTCAAAGAAATTCTTAACCATCCACTACACCACAATTTAATAGATTTTGAAGCTGAAACACCAGCAGCAGAATTAGATGTAAATTTAGGTGACTTCACCTTGAGCGAAATAGAAACCATCAAAAAAGAGTATGGCCAATAACAAGGCTGCTGGAGAGGATAGGTTAAGTGAAGATAAAGCAGAAAAGACGCCTCATAAATGGAAAAAAGGAATCATTGTTAAGATTCCAAAAAGGGCAATCTTAGAGGTTTTAATAACTGGAGAGGCGTGACACTTTTATCAGTTGCCTCAAAGATATTTTGCAAAATCATCCTTAATAGAATAAAGGATTCAATAGATACAGTAATGCTTGAAGAACAGGCTGGGTTTAGAAAAGGGAGAAGCTGCCTTGACCACATTTTTACTCTACGAATTATATTGGAGGAACACATTGAAAAGCAACAAAACCTTTTGAACTTAACTTCATCGACTTTATTATAATATATATTACTAGAATTTGACAGTAATAATAGAGATTCTTTGTGGAAAATTCTAAAGCAATATGGCGTACCATCAAAAATCATAAATATTATTAAAGACATGTATGATAGTTACACATGTGCAGTTCGAACAGAGGAAGGACTGGGCGAATGTTTCTCAATAGAAACTGGGGTTAAACAAGGATGTATTTTATCGCCCTTGTTATTTGGAGTTGTTATGGAGTTCACAATGAAGAAATGCTGCACTGGTAATAAAGGCATCAAATGCTAAAAGGAAACCATTTGGAGGACCTCGACTTTGCTGATGACATAGATCTTTTCAGAAGTCAGTAAAAAACGATGCAGGAAAACACAAATGAACTATCATCAATAGCCAGCAAAATTGGGCTTGAGATCAATCATGAAAAGACTTAAGTCATGGAGAGCTTAATTCCAACAGACGACAGAATATACATGGAAAACAAACCAGTGGAGAAGTCGATCACTTTATCTATCTTGGAAGTCACATTGATCGTGAAGGAGATAAAAGCAAAGAAATTAGAATCAGAATAACTAAAGCAGCAATGTTTTTCAAAAGTTGTGGAAATCAAAACTCATCAGCACAAACACAAAACGTATATTCCCAGTTATAACATTTTACATCATGTATTCCAGAACTATTCAAATCAAATCTACTATCAACTCTTACGTATGCGTGTGAAAGCTGGAAAACAACAAAAGATATAGAAACAAAGTTGAACACATTCGAAAATAAATGTATAAGGAAAATACTTGGTATAGCGTGGAACGAATTCAAAACAAATGAGGAAATTAGAGAAATCGCCAATCAACCACTAATATCTTCAGTAATGAAGAAAAGACCAATGAGGAATTTCTCACGATGACGATGGTCATATGTTGGACATGGAATGAGAAGAGATAATTACCGAATAGCAAAGCAAGCCTCATGTGAGAAACAACAGGTAAGAGGAAAAGAGGAAGACCCATAGAGACACTGAGAAGAACATTGATGAGAGAGGCAAGAGCAGCAGGAATCGTTTCCCTCAATGAGATAGAACTGCTGGCACAAAACAGAAACAACTGGCGAGATTTGATAAAATATCTTTAAAAGAATTTAAAACTGCTAGAACAAAAATTGAGATAAGAGAGGGAGTATCTTGGTCTACGCCCTATGTGCCGGCTACGGCTCGATAGATAGATAGATAGATAGATAGATAGATAGATAGATGGATGGATGGATGGATGGATGGATGGATGGATGGATGGATGGATGGATGGATGGATGGAAGGAAGGATGGATGGATGGATGGATGGATGGATGGATGGATGGATGGATGGATGGATGGATGGATGGATGGATGGATGGATGGATGGATGGATGGATGGATGGATGGATGGATGGATGGATGGATGGATGGATAGATAGATAGATAGATAGATAGATAGATAGATAGATAGATAGATAGATAGATAGATAGATAGATAGATAGATAGATAGATAGATAGATAGATAGATAGATAGATAGATAGATAGATAGATAGATAGATAGATAGATAGATAGATAGATAGATAGATAGATAGATAGATAGATAGATAGATAGATAGATAGATAGATAGATAGATAGATATAGCCCCAGATTTTTCAGGGGACCGCGTATTTTCCCACCATTATTGACTACAATTACTACTAATCTATTGCTGTTTTTTTACCCAATTTTTTTTATATGGTCGCGTGTAAAATAAAGTTTGGGGTAATCCTATAGGATAGATTTATCTTTTTTAATGATTTCATAGACTTATCAGTAAAATATGGCTGAGGGTAAATATAAAAGTCACTTTTTAAATAAAATCTTGATATGGGGATGTCTAAAATACGTTTAGGGTAGCCTATTGTGTAAATTTACTACTTTTAAACTATTTCATAGGCAGGCGTATCCGTAAAAAATGGTTGAAATTAAAAATCCTAAAAACATTTTTACTTAAACTCTTGAAATGGGGATGTCTAATATAAAGTTTGGGGTAAGCTTAGAGTGTAAAATAACTACTTTTAAAGATTTCATAGACGTATCCATAAAAAATTGGTCAGGGGTAGAAACCATAAAGGTTATTTTTAAAATTCAAAATCTTGCTACAGTGATGTCTAATATAAAGTTTGGGGTAAGCCTAGAGAGTAAATTTACTATTCTTAACGATTTCATAGGCTTGCCTTTTGCGTCTAATTAGTGTGACTATGGACCTAACAATTTAGGGATTTGAGTTCAACTTTTTGACTATAAGACAAAATTTGTGTGTTCTGGGGCTATGTTATTTTTGCTTTTTTACCTTTGGTACTATGTTTTTTTACACTTTGGATATAACTTATTGTTGTTTTTTTAGTCTAACAATTATGACTGGATCTAAATTTTTAGGGTTTTGAGTTCAACTTTTTGATTATGAGACTTTGTGTGTTGTAGCTAACTTTTTTTGGCTTTTGTCATTTTCATGACTATGGTTTTTTTTATAGCTTGGATATAACATTTTTATATTTTCAGTCTAACTATTATGACTTTGGACCTACATTTTTAGGGATTTGAGTTCAAACTTTTGATTATGAGACGAATATTTTTGTGTTAGGGTTAACTTATTTTGGCTTTTTTACTTTGGGACTATGTTATTTTACACTTCGGATATAACTTTTTACTGTCTTGAGTCTAACTATTTTGACTTTGGACCTACATTTTTAGGTTTTGAGTTCAACTTTTTGACTATGCAATGATTCAAAAGTCGTCGTATGCTAATTCAAAAGTCGTCCTCTGCTAAATTCTGACTATGCCTCTAAACTATTCGTGGGTTTTGGGAGTAACTTTTTTATTTTTGGTACTAAGTTTTCTGACCTGCAGTGATCAGGGTTAATGTTGCCTGTTATTTATTGAAGTGGGAAACACTGCAACTTTCAGAGGTCAAATTGATGTCATGGAACTCCTCTGATATTGCATCAGAGATCAAATCGAGTTCAAGTTATCTACCACCCGCATTATCCTCCCACACCGATGACCCGACAGGCGCTACATATGCCTCGGAGGAAGATGATATTGCACCACCACCATCCCTAGGTCTCCACACACCGCTCGTCAAGTGAAAAATGAGGTCAGTGATCACGATAACAGTAATCTTCATCTATGATTGGTTAATCCAGATGTCATTTATTTCTTTGATCCGCGTCCGATACTAATACTCTTCCCTTATTGGTTAACGTAGATGTTAGTATAGTGTCATCCACATTTGTTACCAGATTATATTTAAACTAGTCGCATGTACAATTTCGCGTTATGAGCGCGATTGATTCAAGGAAGCTTATTTTAACACTACTGTTCTGTTCAGCGGCCTGAGTTGAGGGTATATTTTTCGCTGTAAGTTGGAATATTTTTCTATTTTTCTCTTATCTCATAACGACGCAATAAGGTTTATTTATAAAAGGATATTCAATTGTATTAATACTAATGTGTATAAAGTATGTGTGTTAAGCCTTATTGAGCGCATTATTCCTTTGTTTTTCATGTTTATCTTATTGGTTGCTTAAAGTAGATATTTTAAGTCTTGTTGTGATTGTTATTCAATGTTATTAATGTGTTTAAACTAGGTATGTTAAGTACTGTTGACAAAGGATTATTTATTTTTCTACAGATGGTTTCTCATAACATTTAAACGTAAACTACGAACGATTTCGTGTTATAAGTTTAGTTGCTTCAAGGAAGATTTTTTTTCATAGTACTGGTCAGTCTAGAGGCTTGTGTTGAGGGTATATTTTACGCTGTAAGTTGGAATATTTTCCTGTTTTCTCTTAAAGTACCTTTTGTTAGGGATTATCTATAAAGGGTTATTCAATTTTATTAATTTGTTTAAAGAACGAATGATAAGTCTTGTTGTAAAACTTATACGCCGTAGTTGTGACATTTGTCACCTTACGTATACGAGAATTGATTCTTTAGCTAAACATATGAGACAAACATTCAGTCTCTGGTACCTGGTACAACACCCACTTCACCATCAGTATCGTCTATAACACCCGCTTCACCACCAATACCATCGGTTGCCCCTTCATCACTAACATAAGAAAGATAGATGAGGGACAGTCCCCTGAGAGTAAAAAACACATGGATGATGACCCTTTACCAACACTACGTGATGATGTGCGGGATGTGGATGATGACCATTTATCAACACTGCCTGATGATGTGCGGGATGCATATCAACAAAACTGGTCAGTTATAGACACCCACGCTAGTATTAACAAGACAATTTCCATATATACCTTCTTCCACTCACCTGCTCGCCTATTCATCACAGATTGGACTGATGTTCTAATGGATGTATTTGATAGTCAGACAACCCGTTTTAAAATGAACTATGAGCACCATCTTGTTCTCAGACACAGGGACAGTGGTGATTTACGCTTCTTCCACGCATCCCTCAATAATACGGCTGTTCTCGAGTTCCCACTTTTAGTCAATATTCTTGAAGATTTCACCAGATTCGTCGATTCTCTAAACGAACACGATACTGTAGACTTTGCCCACCTCAAAAGACCCGAAGTCTGCGTGCAATGAAAGCAAATTTTACACAGAAATGTAAAAAATGTGATAGTTATATTATTGTTATTGATTAAAATTATCTATTATATTTGAATATAAAAATATAAACTTGATACGCCTTTTCATATATATTGAATGAGCGAATGTGGAAAGAGAGAGCCGGCTTAGTGCCCCTAACACTGAAGAAAGACAGGTATGAAAAGTGAAAGCACTGTCGTAATGAGGAGAGAGAGATAGAGAGAGAGAGAGAGAGAGAGAGAGAGAGGGTGCCAATAACACCGAGGAAGAAGAAAGGTCCAGTCCTAATGAGGAGAGATAACACCGAGGAAAGGAAAGGAGTACCGTATGATGCTTTCCTCCATTTAAAAACAACTGAATAACACACGACGTCTGCATATATTTACATAAAAAGGAGGTTAGCACAAGTACATAAAGAGCTCCAAAGTCAGCACAGACCTGACAGGCAGGTCACTTCCGGGGTCACCGATACGAGAGGTCAAAACCCGACACGAGAGGTCACGGTCAACTCCCGGGCGGCACCCTAGAGGCAGCCACGGTAGTGGCCCGCCGCCGTCCACCGGTGGCTGGCGTCGACGGCCCAGGACCGATAAATTGAAGTTTTACGCATCAATTAGTCCCTATATTACTGCTAATCTGACGTTATTATCGCTTCAGGTATTCTTGTTCACTTAGCTTTTTTAGCTCTTCTGTTCCATTTACTTTAGTAGTGCACTTATGGCGAGTATTTTTTCTCTGTTCCTCAGTATCATAAAACGTGCTTTGCGATCTATTTTATTTAGAGCTGCAATAGTTTATATAAGGAAATATGTTATGATAAAGGAGCCTAAACCAGCTACATAAGAAGTTATAACAATCAATAAATGTCAACAGCAACTACGCTGTGTACCATCGTGCTGGAGAGAAAGGATAATTAGATAATCGTTGGTGTCAAGAGGGTTATTGAATGAGATAATTTGAGCTAATTGGTGGTTAGTGTGTTGCGTGTGATGATCGATTAGTGTTTTTAGATTGATGAAAATAAAAAGAATACCCAAGTTTCATATTCTGTTGGGCTTTTTTTAACTGTTCAGTAGCTGGCGTCTATATTGTAGAATATTTGTTTAATCAAGATCTGGAGAGCACGAGCATACCTGAAGATTAGTACAGATACAGAGCATCCATTGCACCACGTGCTCAATACAGAGAAAGGTGCCAGGCTAAAAAGAGGCAAATCATGGGTGGGTCGAGCAGAAGAAGTCATCAAACAGGTCTGTGGGCTTACCAATATCAGCGTTGGTGAGGAGTGGATAGCGGTGCCTACATCATTCAAGGGGACTTTCTCGTATATTGTCATACTCGACAGGAAAAGTAGGGAACAGAACCCGGTCGTGGTTAATGCTGAGGTCAACGGTCTCATCTGTGATAACACCGATGAGAAAAATGCAATCATATATACAGACGGATCTGTAAGACGACACCAAAGAAGTGCATGGGCATTTACAGAACTCTCGGCAGGCAGAATAGTCAAGAAAGACAGTGGTGCATACGTCATGACCACGAGTAGCATGACAATGGAGGCGATGGCAGTGACCAAGGCATTCAAATGGTTAGAGTCACAAGACTACACCCACGCATGTATACTGAGTGATTCGATGAGCATGATAAAAAAAGTGGAGGCGGGCTCTGTACGCATGCAATGGGTAGAGTCGTTGCAGAAATCCAAAATACGTAAGGTCCCCTTTGTCTATGTCCCTGGACATGCGGGAGTACGGGGAAATGAAAGAGCGGACAGGTTGGCTAGCTGCGCTGTCGTTGAGGACGGGCAACCAATGGATCGGGCGGGCATCATCAATGCCCTCCGAGATGTGGGAAGAGCACATGACTTCGACAAACACAGATCCACGTCACTTCTTCGGATGAAAGAGATGGGAGTTAAGATGGGCACAGCCAGAAATGAGAAACTTAGTGAGCGTGTAAGAAGACTTATCAACCAACATAGAACTGGAGTCGTCAGTCGCTGGACACTGAGGGAATTGCTGAGGAGGGGATCTGAGCACCTATGGACATGTTCGGAGTGCAATGATGATGACCCGCAAATAACTCAATAACTCAATTTGGTTAATTTTTTTTGTTTCATAAATCTAGGCACGCTCATGTAAGAGAACATATACATGACGCAATCTATAAAATTGTTGATCTAAACCATCATTATTCTCGGAACAATGTTCTCAATCTCTCATTCAATGTAGTGGCCTCGTGGAGTATCCGATTTACAGTTTTACGAAGCCGATAGATCTGTGTGGGCAAGGATTAGTGGATGCCGACTCCAGGCGTGCTGCCGACTCAAATTCAAGATTACTGAGTACCTGTTCCACGTGTCTTCAAATGAATTTGTCTAGCTTTTATGACTCTTTGACTTTATGATTTTGTTGAATGTTAATTAAATGCTGTGAATTTGGCGAAATTATTTGTGGATTTTTCTTGTCGAGTCCCATGAGCTTTCTCAATGGTTAAATGCTCGATCCAGAGGTACATTATTCAGGCCGCTTTCTATAGTGTTGCTAGTTTTTATAGTTACACTTTTACAAGACTCTCATAATTCGATGTAGCCTTCGCCTGACCCATCTCATCATTAATTTTTTGTACAATGTGTAGCTATGTCTCAGTTAAGGGTTTTACAGAGTCGAGTGCCCGAACCTTTTCAGCCCATACTTTTGCTGGAATGTGGCACCAGTTAGGAAGGAGTTTATTTTGTTGCTTTTGTCATGTTAACAGTAGTCACTTATTATCCCACTTTACCCATGGGTGGCCATGAGTTTTAGCTTGGAAATAAAGATTTCTTTTAATTTCATAATGTAGTACTTCTTTTGCTCAGGTATTAAACATTCTACTATAGCTCGTTTCAAATCACTTGCCCAACTTCAAAACGCTATTACTCAGTAACCGTTTGTTAAAAACTGTTGAAATTTTCCAAATGTTATTAGAATGCAAAAGACCCTTTAAATGTATATTTAACAAATATCTTGCAGCTGCAGTTTTCTTAAAGCGGCGAATTTCTTTGATGTTTGTCAAAATTGTAAATTGTGAACCCCTAAATAATAGAAATTACCGTAGTTGCTGGTCTATGATTAATTTTCACTAGGTAAAGGCGTGGCCGTAATGGGGAAATAACTGGATAAGACAAAACACCAGGAGAATTATTGTCTTCTCAGTTCGAGGACGGACGATAATATCAAGGTATACCTGTATGTCCAATTTTCATAGTTGTGTGGTCCTGAAAAGGACCGTTTGTTGAACTAATTTAAGGTAATATAGGGGCCAACATTGTGGGGGCTATATACTTTCATTCTGAATCAGACGAGTCTAAAAGATTAATAACTGTTTGGGTTGAACATTCCACAAACCATCATTTTTCCAATATTCCTCTTCCTGTTTTAAGACGTGGTCTTCACATTTAGCCCAATAATCTTTGTCTATATTTAATAAAGCGAGATTAGCAAGAGTCTTTACATCGCATATTTTGAATGTTGTATTTTCATCTGCCACTTGTCCTTTTAATTTTGCCCAGATTAGTTCTATTGGATTTAAATGAGCATGGTAAGGTGGCAGCCTCAAACTTATATGACCGTGCTCTTGGATAATCTTATCTATTTGAAAGATAAATCTTTGTCCTTTGTTTTTGCTTTACTAAAGATAGTAATTCAGGTTTTAAGTACATGTTATTAAATTGTATGTGCTCCTTTGTGAGCCATATCTTACTAGCATCTTTTGTACTGGATGACGTCGGGACTTTATCTTCAAGTGCAACAATGTTGTGGTACGCTGCATTGTCCATTATTAGGCAAGATGGTCGATCTAGTGATGGGAGAGCAGAATTTTCAATTCAATGTCTAAATATGTGACCATTCATCTCAGAGTGATAATCCCGATTGTCTATGGATTTTGAAAGAAAAATGAGCTCTGCATTCTGTATTAGTCCATGTTGTCGACTACCTGCATGAGCAATTATCAAGCGCTGTCCTTTGCTGCTAGGTATTAATCTCTTAATCTTTCCATCTGATGACTGTCATTCCCTTTGGTTAGTGTGGTGAGCATTGATCCATTGGTTATTGGTTATTGGTTATGGAAGGCCTCGGTATCACAGCAAACGAATTAAAATCCATAATTGCTCAAACGCCCGTGCCAGTGGAATGATCCGAATTACTAACTCATCTCCCAAACAAAGAAAGGTATCTGTAGTCCCCATCGTAGCAGTCTCAGCACACGCCAAAAGACATAAGGCGAAACTGCGCAGAAAGTGAACACAGCCAACTGTTCCCTGTCATACGATATCATCATTCATCGTAAACAAGCGGGATATCGAAGCAGGATCAAAACGGATGAGACACACAGCTCACGGTGTGCACAGAGCACTTAACTCAGTAGCTCCTGCAACAAGCCGGACTTGGAATATGAGGAAACTGCAAGAAGGAACACTTTTCAGACATAGCCTTCAATGGTTCTCGCCGCCTATCCACCATAAACCATGGGAGTTCACGTCCTCCCGAAAACGATGATTGTCATAGCACTTGATGATGTTAGGCCATCATTGATGACTCCAATTCCAAACATATAGACACACAGTGGTGGTAAGTTATCATTTCCAATCCAACAGAAGCCACATGACCTGTAGTTAGTAAAACCACAGAGAGAATATGATTTTGTGACCTTCACTGATTCACTCTTAGATGTGAATGTGTAGTTTACACAAGAGGAGAAGTTTTCAACTACAGTGATCCCATTTAAGGCAATTCTGGGATAGCAAGGCAAGTCTCCTTTATAGCAGCAGAACTTGATGTTCTCCGCTCCTTTCTTGTAGCTGCCGCCACACGATTCTGATGTCTCATTAACTTGGACATCATTCTAGAATAATGTCAGATTAACATTCCATAGATATGGCTCTGCTGATGAAATGCTTGGTGCAACAGTTGTATCAATCATACTGGAGGCTCCTGGTCTGTGGTCATTAATATCACAGACGGCACATGATGTTGTTATATTCAGTATTTCTTTCTGGGGTGTAAATATGTGGCACACAAATGGAGAGTGGTTTGTGGTCACAGTAATCCCATTAAAGGCAATTCTAGGGTAGCATGGCATAGCTGTTTCAGAACAGAACAATCCTATGATGTTTTCTGTGTTCGCTATAAAGCTGCTGCTGCAACACAATCCTGACCAATTATAGGTGTGGACATTATTCACTTGCAATGACAAAACTGCTTTGTTTACATCATAAACCTCTGGAAGCGAATCATTTATGGGACCAATAGTACAATTTATTGTTCCATCGGGGATATCTCATTGAGTCCCCCCCCCCCCCCCCCCCAAAAAAAAAAAAAGTTCTTTGGTTAAAAAGCACATATGCTTTTGAGTTAAACACAAAATGAGAACACTTCATAGATTCAAAATGATCCTTGCCAATGCCATCCGTTTGCACAAGTTAGGTCCCCAGCTACCAACGTCACAAACGTCTGAAACGATGCCATCGAATTAACGACTTTATCTACAGCGAAGGCCAACGAACTGTGAACAATCAATTATGTTCAAACCCTTGAAAACATTTTCAAAAATCTGCCAACTCGCTGCAATAACATATATCGTGTTGTTCAATGTAAACATTGCTTAGTCCATAGCTCGAATATAAATAAGCTGCAATTTTGGTGCGTCCCATGACGTCATCCCATTGATCCATGTTTCTTCCAAGTACACAATATCATACATAACCTTGCTTGCGCACCTATTTCACTTCACGTAAGTACTTGCTTCTCATGACTACTATATGTGGCTTCTCACAGATGATGTTTCGTCCATTGGAATACTTTCTGAATGTAAAGCCTGCAGCTCTCACATACCTCCATAATGTAGACTTTGATATTTCAATACTGTTGTTCTTTTTCAGCGAAATTTTTAATTTTCTTATTGTAACAGTTTCATTCATACCCAACATTTTGCGAATTTCACTTCTAATAAGTTCACTGTCGAAATTATCCAACATTTTTGCTCTTCCTTGTGATTTTGTATATTTTGAACATTGACGGTCACGTGCTTGAATCCAGCGATTAAATGACCGTTTAGATAAATCCAAAATGTGTCTTGTCCTATTCTCAGGGTTTTCTAAAGAATGAAATAATCTTCCTCGTTTAGCCTCTTTGCAAAAATAGTCATACATTTTTATTGCGATGTTTTGTAAACTGCAGAATTTCATTTTAAGACTAATGATAAATGTTATCGTTCCACGTCTACACCTATGTATGAACGGAAATGGAACACACAATTTCTCAAGTGTCTAATTGTGTCACAAAACCACGGCGGAAGCGTGCAAATACGTCAATTTTACCGTGTATGGATTTTTACTCGCCATTTTTAACTTAAAATACTGTAAACATTAAGTTTTGACTACATCAATGGGTCGTTATAAATTTATATAAATCAAATAAGCAACAATAATAACCAAATGTTTTTTTTTAATGAAATTAATTCCCTGTTGGGTTCTAATCATTATAACTTTACATGCACATTTTGAACAACTTACAACAAGCGGTTAAAAAGCTATCGATTTTAAAAGTTGGGCACGAGTTATGAAACAAGCTATAGTAGCCTCTAGTGTGGCTAGTTGATCTGGTCTTCTTCTACCTTTTAGCTCCCAGTGGAGCATAGGTCTTCAATAAACACTTTCCAAGTCGTTCTGTTTTTTGCAATTCTTTTAAGATCATTCCATGTCTTCCCCATCATCTTCATCTCTGCTTCAATCTGTCTTCTCCAAGAATTCCTTGGTCTTCCTCTTTGTCTTTTCCCCTGGGGATTCCAAAAAAGGGCCTGTTGTGTAATACTCTCAGTTGGTTTCCGTAGTGTGTGTCCTATCCATCGCCATCGTCTTCGCTGTATTTCTTTATCCACTGGTATTTGACCGGTACATTTCCATAATTCCACGTTTGTGACTTTGTCCTGCCATTTCCATCCCTTTATTCTGCGCAAGCATCCATTAATGAAAGTCTGTACCTTCGTGATTGTCAATTTTGTTATTCTCCATGTTTCACAGCCATATAATAGAACCGACTTAACATTGGAGTTGAAAATTTGTATTTTTGTATTTAGCCTAATTTCTTTGGATTTCCATATGTTTCCCAGTGCAATGAAAGCTCCTCTTGCTTTTGATATCCTTATTTTGGTATCGTTTTCTGTTCCTCCCTCTTTATCTATATTACTGCCCAGATATATATAAGATTGTACGTCTAGTAGAGGTATTTCTCCTAGTTTTATTTGATTATTGCCAACTGCATTAATTCTCATAATGTTGGTCTTATCTCTATTAATCTTTAGTCCTAGCTGTTGTGATCTCTCATCTAATATACTCATTTTATCTTGCATCTGTTGGTGGCTGTGTGATAGGAGAGCTATGTCATCAGCAAAGTCTAAATCATCAAGTTGTTTGGTCAGTGACCACTGGATCCCATTTCTGTTGTTTTGAGTTATTTTCATAATCCAATCTATGGCCAGTAGAAAGAGAAATGGAGACAGAAGGCATCCTTGCCTTACTCCTGTTCTTATTTCAAATGCTTCTGTAAGCTGGCCTTCATGCACCACACTACATTTTGTTCCTTCATACATTGTTTTTATCAGGTTAATAAACTTTATGGGGATTCCATAATGACTCAGCAACTTCCAAAGCATTCTTCTGTCTAAACTATCAAATGCCTTTTCGTAATCTATGAATCCAATATAAAGTGGGGATTTTAGTTCTAAACTTTGTTCAACTATTATACGTAGAGTAGTTATTTGATCAGCACATGATCTGTTCTTCCTAAAACCTGCTTGTTCATCTCTCAAGTGTTTCTCTATAGCCTCTTTTAGTCTCTCCAGAATGATTCTGCCTAATATTTTTCCTGGCACTGATAGTAGCATAATTCCCCTATAATTTGTGCACTCCTGTTAACTTCCTTTCTTTGGTAGTTTGATCATATAACCTTCTCTCCAGTCTTTAGGTATTTCTTCCCTCTCCCAAATTTTATCCAATAGATTATGTAACATCTTGGTAGAGGTGATAATATCTGCTTTGATGGCTTCCGAAGGAATTTCATCTCCTGTGGCTTTACCATCTTTTAACAGTTTGATGGCTTTCATTATTTCTTCTTTGCTTGGTTTTCCGCAATTAACGTGTAATTCTTCTTCTGCTGGTAGTATATCTGGAGGATTATTTGAGCCAGGTCTGTTCAAAAGTTCTTCAAAGTGCTCCTTCCATCTCTCCATTTGTTCCTTTATATTACTAAGCAGATTTCCTTTCTTATCTTTGATAAAGGCGTTGATCTGTTTGTATTTTCCACCTAATTTCTTTGTGCTGTTGTACAGTTCTTTCATATTCCCTTTATTTGCTGCTTCTTCTGCCTCTTTAGCTAATTCATCTATATATTTCCTCTTATCCCTTTTAATGCATCTTCTCACTTCTTTGTTCACCTCTGTGTAAGCTTCCTGTGTCTTGGCTTTATTACTTCTTGTTTTGCTTTTATTTATGTCTGCTTTCTTGTTCTTTCTTTCTTTAATTTTATCCAGGGTCTCTGCTGTCATCCATGCCTTATTCTGGCGTTCTCTTTTCCCCAGTGTTTCTTCGCATGTCTCTTTCCATATATTTTTTACCTGTTTCCAATGATCTTCTATATTTATTGTATTTTCTAGTTGTTGGAGGACTTGGTATTTGTTTGATATTGTGACTGCGAATTTATCTTTAATTCCTTGTTCTTTAAGAAACCCTACATTGAAATACGTTCTGCCCTTATTCGTTGTAGTATACCTTTTTAATTTAATTTTAAGTTTGGCTAACAGAAGATGATGATCAGAAGCTATATCTGCCCCTCTATATACTTTTACATCCTGTAAGGATGACTTAAACTTATTATTAATACATATGTGATCAATTTGATTTTCCGTTCTATGATCTGGTGACACCCATGTAGCTTTGTGTATTCTTTTATGTTGGAATATTGTTCCTCCTAGGCTCATTTGATTAAGGGCGCAGAAATTCACAAATATCTCTCCATTCTCGTTTATATCTCCAAGTCCATGTTTTCCCATAATCTCTTCAAAGCCTCTGTTGTCTGATCCTACCTTAGCATTTAGGTCTCCCATCAAGATTATAATATCCTTGGCTCGTCTTGCATCCATCTGGCATTGTAGCTGTTTATAAAAATCATCTTTAACTGAGTCATCTTTATCGTTGGTTGGTGCATAGCATTGTATAATGTGTAATTTTATTTTGTTTTTGGTTGTTCTAAATGTTGCTCTCACCAGTCTTGGTCCCACTGCCTCCCATTCTATTAGTGTCTTCTGTGCATTCTTTGATAGCATTATAGCTACCCCTTCGCTATGTTGTGCTCCTGGTTCCTGGTGTCCTGATGATAAAATCATCTCCCCTGTATTCAATTTTATTCTCTCCGCTCCCAGCCATCTTGTTTCACACATTCCCAGAATATCTATCTTGTAGTTGTTCATTTCTGCTGCCACTTGTGCCGCTTTTCCCTGTTCGTTAAGGGTACGAACATTCCAGGTGCCAATTCTGGATGATTTCCTGGTAGACAAAGGGTGAGTCGGCAACCCGGACTCCTTATGGCTTTCTCCGGATTGCGTCATACGTCTCTTAGACAGAGAGCCCTTCTCTTTCCTGGTTGACGGATTTACTTTATCTTTCTTTGACTTGTTCATGTTTGTGAAGTTTTTTCGGCTTATTTTTTTACAGTATGGGATAGCCAGTCCCATGCCTAACCCTCCTTTCTCGCCTCTTACGAACATGCCTGGTAGGGTACAGCGCCGCTATTCTTTACTTCCCTTTCGGGCCCCGGCAGCGCACGGGCGAGTTGATCTGGTGCTACATCTAATTTGTCATATGAATTGTCAATAACTTTCTCCGCTGTCACATCTTACAAAACATCATCTGACCGATTAAAGTCATCCATCTCATGACCTCCTTCTGCCTTTATGTTGAAGATTTCAATACTTTATTATGCTTATTAATACTTATTTATGTCTTTCGACGACTCTGATGTGTATTTACGGTTATTTACTATGATTTCTTGAAGACGCACGAAGAAAGAACCAATGCAGTTTACCAGAGTATCGACAAGACTTTTGATAGAAATGTAAACAAATTGCGAGTGGACGCTGAGGATGGTGACATCACAAACGCTCAAGAGAAAGCTATAGCAGACAGCCTATAGAAATCGGTTCTATATCCCCGCTCAAGTTTGATTTGATCGAACGCCACATGTTGTTTTATATTCCAGTGCACACTCCGCGTCCGACTACAGTATGTGCTGATCTACACTTATAATAGACGCGTATTTTCGCCTTCTCAGATCCTAAAGCTAGTAACAAAATTAACAATATATGCCTGAGTTCAACAGTCACCCAGCACAACATAGCCAGAATGATCAGAAATTAGTATGATGGACGTTTGTACTATGTTTGCACTATGTCTCGACATGCTGACCAACGACGGTAATCAACTACAGGAGATGGGTATAAGGGCGGAGAACGCCGACAAGTGAATCACAATCCAGATCACCAGGGAGGTAGAAACAACAGGCGAGTTGAATATGTATCTATATGCCATTTTGGATTCTCAACTGAATTTTGAGAACAGTCGCAATGTCGCAGCCATTTGTTAAGAACCGAAGAAACCACGTGCTGTCATCAAAGCGGACAGGCCGTTTGTGAGAAAACGGTATTTATATTTGATCTCTTGGACAGTAGATACAGAGACGTTTTTCATCACTTTGTTTTCCCTGCCCAAATGTGCGACACAATAAGACGTACAATTATCAACCATAAGTATGGGAAGCGCCGAGATGTACATGGTCAACCCAGGCGAACGGCTCCATCGCTGTCTGCGAGCCTTTTATAACACGTTCCATGGTGTGTGTATCTAGTACACAATCGACGACTGCAACGCATTGAAGGCCCTCACGAAGAAATAAGGCATACTGATAAGAGTCGTCATATGCAACAAAGTGTTTGGGTGTTGACCGAGAAGTCAACGCGGTTTTGAAAGATCTCAGGGAGCAAACGCCTTGGATACCTTTCTTTCATTACAAAGAATGAGACAGTTTTGAAGAGTGTCAAAAAATGACGCCATTTTATTGCGAGAAGAGAGAGCTGAAATGTGGCGACTCCAAGCTAAAAACAAATATGCTAAACTAGTTTCGAAGACTTATCAACCAACTACTTATAAAATGTTCAGCAGGTGCCTAACAGGCGCTAAGAGGTTACTATGTGGAAAGCATTTATACTCGGCAGCATCAATATATGTTGCTTTGTAGGGTTGGCGTTATATATATATATATATATATATATATATATATATATATATATATGTACCCTCAGGGGTACCGTATAGGTATTGCAGCTATTTAACAAAAACTGGCTAACGCCGCCAAGTTACCTGAAATGACTGTTCAGGCGTGGTTGAGGAAGAAAACTATTTGGCAAATTTACTTTGCAACCCCGGTAATAGGAACCTTTTTTATGCAGAGCTTCGCAGCCGGAGGCAGTCTGTTCATCAGAATGGTCCCCCGTCGAGCAAGTGTTCGGCCCTTTAGTTTCTTGACATGCTAAAGGGAGGTGAGCCCGCCTGGGTCGTGACTCCCAAGCGCCGGCCTCCTGCTAGGTTGAACTCTAACGCTTATAATATATTCGACATAAAATATATACACTCATTCTACGCAACATTTCTAGTCTATACCCGGTTGTATCCTACTTGTCTTAGCTTTAACTCAGCACACTGATGACCTCTTCGTGGTGTCTATAATGGCCTATATTTGGAACGTCCTTTTATATACACCCGCGTACATGCTGCTTTTTGTCATGGCGTAATTTGGCACACTGCAGTCATAGGGTAGCTGATAATAGGTGATAAAGATAGGAAGGGCTGGGGACTTCATTCCTTTGAACTGTCGGTATTGCAAACATCAAGTGTGGCTCACCCACACATATCTCTCGACCTCTCGATATCACTCTATATCTCTCGACAAAAAATTGACGAAGATAGGCCTAACGCTGTTCACCGTGCTCACTTATTAAATTTTTTCCATATGAGATGAAGCTACTCAACCTACAAATATGCGTTGACCGTTGCTGACGTGACCGTACGCTATCAAGTGGCCGAACCATTGTTGAGTAACAGTGCTAGTCAGATTGCTTCGACACGTGGTCGTACATACAAACGTGGGCCGCTGGTTTTGGCTAATTTACTTCAGGCTGACACTGGCCGCGAGTTTATGGGCGCTACCATACAGCTGCTGGCCAAACATAAAGTGTTGTGCGGCGTCGACCCGTCGGCAGCCATCGTGAACACGGTGCCGTGGAGCGGTTTACGGATCGAACCGTAACCAAGCGATCGTTCGGGCGTCAGTATGCCGAAGAAATATTGACTGCTCATGGATAGTCCGCAAGATCTGACGAGTGGGTGTTTCAACTGCTTGGAGTCATAGCTGAATTGAAAGATGAACAACTCGCTTGACTAATATGAAGCCGGTTAAGGCGATTTCATACCGTATTTGACGTGTCTATTGCAACTAACGACCACATATTAATAACTATAGGGTATTTTATTGGCGATTTGTCTCTGGACTTTCATTAGAATGACAAGAGGTTGAGTTCGATCCTAATTAACGGCCTGGGGGTTCACCAAGCCTTAAATGAGTACCTGTTTTTTTCGAGGAAAGTAAAGCTGCACGTGCGTAATACCGACAACATTACCCCAAAAATCATGTGCCGAAGGTCTATTGTCTTACAATCAAGACAAGACAAACGAAATTTTTGGGACATGTCAAAAGGCACAACAGCCTACTAAAAGTAATATTGGAAGGAAAAATACAAGGTAAAAGAGGCAGAGGCTGACCAAGACTAACATGGAGAGTAACATCAAAAGATGGACAAGTCAATATATGTCAGCCTGCACCATCAAAGCAAGAAACAGAGTAGAATGGCGATCCATGGTAGCCAACCTTCGTTGCGGAGAAGGCACACGATGATGATGATGAAGGTCTATGAAAATTATTGTCACTAACACAATATTCCCTATACGACACTTGGCGTGACGGGATTCTTTACTTCTTTTTACTGTACTTCACTAGAATGTTCAGCGCCACAAAGTCAGTGATCATAATGAACGGAGACCCCATTTGTTTGTGGTGACTTGTCAACTGGAAGATGTCTCCTTTTCCCAGCATCATAATTCTATGGGGGTTTTCGCTGAGATCCTAGTGGAGGCATTTGCGGTATGGATGCTGACGATGCCTGTGCTTATTATTTCTACACAAGAATCGAGCAGTTTTTTTTATCACATCGTAGTGGTTCTTTTCATTACCACAGAGAAGGAGGAGATCGACCTCGCGATTATGTTTCTTTTATAAAGAATGGATATTGCCTATCCTTCCAGCCAAAGACGTTCACATACAAAGTGAGATTTTGGCGTTTTAATTTTTTTTTCGTTTGTAATATTTACCGATCTGAAACAAGTGCAACGCGTCAAATACTTGGGCACAATGATAACAGCAGAGGGAAGATGCACAACGGAAATAAAAATCAGAATAGCTGAGGTCAAAAGAGCACTTCAGAAAATAAAAAAAACGTCGTATGCAATAAATCTATGTCAATAGAGGTGAGCAGGAAAGTTCATTTGTGCTATAAAGAGCCAATTCTGACCTATGGAAGCGAATCAGGGACAGTAAACAAAAAAATGAAAAGACGATTAGAGGCCACAGAGGAAAAGGGAGCTCATAAAAAACATCAGAAAGAGACAATCAAAATTTTTAAGGGACATCATGAGAAAAGGAAAATTGGAATACTTGGTTACAACTGGCAAAATACAGGGAAAGAGAGATCGAAGACGTCAAAGAGAGAAAATACTAGATATCCTTGTATCACGACATGGAAAACAGTCAAACAACATTTCTGTTGTTTTGTATCTGGCACGATAGTAGTATATTAGGAAGGATTTGACCCGCATTGTGGCGCTAAATTAACAAAGATATATAGGGCGGCGCGCGGCGCGCATAAAGCGTGCGGCGCAGGGGAGTTAACCATAACATTTCGTGTCGGGATGTTGACCTCTAGTCATGGTGACCCGGAAGTGACGTGTTTATGTCTGGTGTATGCTGACTTTGGAGTTCTTGCTGTACTTGCTCGATAGTGATAGGTTAGTAGATTATACAACATCAATTAAAAACGATCAATATAAAACAGAAAACAAAAGACATATTTTATTCTTTTATTATCTCAATAGGTGTATAACATACAGTGGATATTATATAACATTACACAAATATTCAGTACACGAAGTAAATATATAGTACAAGTATAACATTTATTTATAGCTATGAAGTTGGGTGTCTGCTTAGCTATGTGTCATAAATGAATCACAAGGGGTGAAACTTTTAGAGATTCCTGGTTAGTCTAAGCTGGTAGTGTAAAGAGTTAAATATCTAGAGGCGTAGTCGTGGAGTTATCCTCAGCTACCTTTCTTTTTATATAGAAATAGGAAAGAGCATTTCTTGTTTGACTGTAGGAAAATATAGAATTATTTAAGACTTTGAAACCTACATTTTACCACCCTTAGCCTTTTGCGTAGCGAGAACCTCCAAAAACATATCTTTATCTAGTTTATTGTGTTGCTTGCTTAACCCTTTACAACTGATTTTATCATAATCCCCACTATAATGGTACGTCTTACTACATAAGCTAACAAGAGCTGTCCCTTCGTACTCTAGTTTAAAAAGCCCGGGCGTTCGTTTGGTATACGCTTTAACACCCTTACAGTTTATACAGTCTGTCTTGCTAATATGTTCATCGCAGCGATGGGTGTTGGAGGGCGTCTAGTGTGTCGTGACGGATGTATGGAGGTCGTTTAGTGTGTCGTGATGGGTGTATGGAGGTCGTCTACGGTGTCGTGAGGGGTGTATGGAGGTCATCTAGTGTGGTATGAGGGGTGTATGGAGGTCGTCTAGTGTGATATGAGGGCTGTATGCCGGGCGGCTAGTGTGACATGAGGGCTGTATACCGGTCGCCTAGTTTGGCATGAGGGCTGTATGGCGGTCTCAATCATCTACACTGAATATAACCTATTATCGATAACCCTTAACATACATTAAAAGAAAACAATCCAACTTACTGTGCAAAACTCCGCTAGACTGAAGTGTAGTATGACCTTCCTTGAACCAACCAAACTTATAAATAACGCCGTCTAGTTTAAATATAGCCTGGTAAGAAATGAATAAATTAGCCAATCAGCGAGTGACTATGCCAACATCGACTGATATCTGGATTAACCAATCAGAGAAGAGTATTAGTATAGGAGGCGGGGCAAAGAAATGACTGACAGGTGGATTAACCAACCAGAGAAGTGCGTTAGCCCAAGCGTAGGTAGTGGCTGTCGGGTCAGCGGTGGGGGAAAAATGCGGGTTGGTAGATTCCTTGAACTCATTTTTACTCCTGAGCCAATTCCAGAAGAGTTCTATGACCTCATTTTGACCGCTGAAGGCTTTAATACCAGTGTTTCCCACTTCAACAAACGACATACATCATTAAAGGTGATTACTTCAGCTCTTAGACTTTGGAGTTCCATATCTTTATCTCTTGATTGAATGACAGACAACAGTAAAGAAGATCACTTCAGGTAAGAAAACTTAGTTCCAAACCCTAAAATTTCTACTCATAGTCACAAACTTTGATGCAAAACCCTAACAATTTAGTCCCAAAGTGATACTAGTTCGACACGAAAGTCGTAAATGTTATACGCAAAGTCCAAAAGTTTGTCAAAAAGACAACCTAAACTCAAAATAGTTAGACACAAAGCCCAACAATTTATATGCAAAGTCCAAAAAGTTACTCCAAAAGACAACTAATGTAACACTTAACCCCAAAATTTCGTCTCATAACCAAAAAGTTGAACTCAAAACCCTAAAAATTTAGATCCAAAGTCAAGATAGTTAGATACGAATGACCAAAAATGCATATTCAAACTCAAAAAATAGTTCAAAAGCCAAATAATTTAACACCAAACCACAAAAATGTATATTCAAAGTTCAAAAAAGTTAGTCTAGTGTGTCATGATGGCGGTATACCGGTTGTCTAGTGTATCATGATGGTTGTATGTAGGTTGTGTCTAGTGTGTCGTGACGGGTGTTTGGAGGTCGTCTAGTGTGTTATGATGGGTGTATGTAGGTTGTCGAGTGTGTCGTGACGGCTGTATGAAGGGTTTCTGGTATGTCATAAGGGCTGTATGGAGGTGGTCACGTGTGTCATGATGGTGTATGGAGGTCGTTTAGTGTGTTATGATGGGTGTATGTAGGTTGTCGAGTGTGGTATGCGGGCTGTATAAAGGGTTTTTGGTGTGTCATGAGGGGTGTATAGAGCTCGTCTGGTTTGTCGTGATGGTTGTATAGAGGGTGCCTAGTGTATCGTAATGGCTGTATGGACCTCAACCAGTGTGTCATGATGGTTGTATGCAGGTTGTCTAGTGTCTCATGTTGGTGTATACAGGTTGTCTAGTGTGGCATGATGGCTGTATGTATGTATGTTGTCTAGTGTGGAATGAGCGTTGTATGCTTGTTGGCTATCGTGTCTTGATGGTTGTATGCAGGTTGTCTAGTATCTCTTGAGTTTGACTTGATAAGTTACTAAAATTATATTTTGACCAATGATACAATATAATAAAGAGGAAGACCCAGGGAGACACTGAGAAGAACATTGATGAGAGAGGCAAGAGCAGCAGGAATCGGCTCCCTCAATGAGATAGAACTGCTTGCACAGAACAGAGACAGATGGCGAGATTTGATAAAATATCTTTAAAAGAAAACTGCTAGAACAAAAATTCATATAGGAGAAGGTGTATCTTGGTCTACGCCCTATGGGCCGGTTACGGCTCGAAAGGTCAATAGATAGATAGAATGATACAATACCAAAGTGTCCACTTTTCAAGGAAAGACTTTAATATAGCTGAGAAAATCCTAATAAATAATTCTAATTTAGTAAAAAAATTTTGCACATGATGATAGTTACGACTGTGTCTAAATGATTAAGGAAAATATTCATACAATACTAGAAAAAACAAAACACACTAAAAATACCACATTGAAAGACTAAAGTTAAAGTTCACACCCCCATCACATCGTGGGTAATAAAAGTACGACAAAGCATGAAAGTTAAACCCCCTGTCACAACTCTGCTAAGAAAAGTACTGCAAAGCATGAAAGTTATGTCCCCTGCTATAATTCTACTAAACGAAAGTATTACCAAATACGTAGGTTACACCCCTGATATAACCTCACCAAAAGACAAAAATTTGCTTTAAAACACATTTATGATTGTTACGCCCCTTGACCCTTTATGAGGGTACGCCCATGAAACTGTTAGAAATAGTAAATTTACACTCTAGGGTTACTCCAAACTTTACATTAGACATCCCCATTGCAAAAATTTACTTAAAAGTCACTTTTATGGTTGTTACGCCCCTTGACCCTTTATGAGGGGACGCCCATGAAACTGTTACAAATAGTAAATTTACACTCTAAACTTACCCCAGATGTTATTTTAGACATCCCCATAGCAAAAATTTGCTTAAAAGTCACTTTTATGATTGTTACCCCTTGCCTATTTTTTGCGGCTACGCCCATGAAACTGTTAAAGATAGTAAATTTAACCTCTAGGCTTACTCCAAACTTATATTAAACATCCCCGTATCAAGAATTTGCATTAAAAACAACTTTTGAAATTTCTTACCCCCAACCGATTTTTGATGGCTACGCCCATGAAATCGATAAAACTCATAATTTACACTAGAGTTATACCTCAAACATAATATTTGACACGCCCATAGCACAAATGTACATAAAAATCCTTTTTATGATTGTTATTTTATACTGTAAGTTTGAATGTTTTCTCTTAAAGTATGGTAAGACTTAACGATAACACGTTATTCAACTGTATTGATGTAAAGTAGTTAAGATAAGTAATGTTGAATGTAATGTTCCTTCATTTTTTTTATTGGTTGATTAAAGTATGATATACCAGATAACCGCCATACAGCCCTCATGCCACACTAGGCGACCGGTATACAGCCCTCATGTCACACTAGCCGCCCGGCATACAGCCCTCATATCACACTAGACGACCTCCATACACCCCTCATACCACACTAGATGACCTCCATACACCCCTCACGACACCGTAGACGACCTCCATACACCCATCACGACACACTAAACGACCTCCATACACCCATCATGACATACTAGACGCCCTCCATACACCCATCACGACAAATGCATACATGACGCCACACTAGACAACCTCCATACACCCCTCATACCACACTAGACGACCTCCATACATCCATCATAACACACTAGCCGCCCTCCATGTACCAATCACGACACACTAGATGACCTCTATACACCCATCATGACACACTAAACGCCCTCCATACAACTAACATGACACACTAGACGACCTCCATACATCCGTCACGACACACTAGACGCCCTCCAACACCCATCGCTGCGATGAACATATTAGCAAGACAGACTGTATAAACTGTAATGGTGTTAAAGCGTATACCAAACGAACGCCCGGGCTTTTTAAACTAGAGTACGAAGGGACAGCTCTTGTTAGCTTATGTAGTAAGACGTACCATTGTAGTGGGGATTATGATAAAATCAGTTGTAAAGGGTTAGGCAAGCAACACAATAAACTAGATAAAGATATGTTTTTGGAGGTTCTCGCTACGCAAAAGGCTAAGGGTGGTAAAAATGTAGGTTTCAAAGTCTTAAATAATTCTATATTTTCCTACAGTCAAACAAGAAATGCTCTTTCCTATTTCTATATAAAAAGAAAGGTAGCTGAGGATAACGTCTCGACTACGCCTCTAGATATTTAACTCTTTACACTACCAGCTTAGACTAACCAGGAATCTCTAAAAGTTTCACCCCTTGTGATTCATTTTCGACACATAGCTAAGTAGACACCCAACTTCATAGCTATAAATAAATGTTATACTTGTACTATATATTTACTTCGTGTACTGAATATTTGTGTAATGTTATATAATATCCACTGTATGTTATACACCTATTGAGATAATAAAAGAATAAAATATGTCTTTTGTTTTCTGTTTTATATTGATCGTTTTTCATTGATGTTGTATAATCTACTAACCTATCACTATCGAGCAAGTACAGCAAGAACTCCAAAGTCAGCATACACCAGACATAAACACGTCACTTCCGGGTCACCGGGACTAGAGGTCAACATCCCGACACGAAATGTTATGGTTAACTCCCCCTGCGCCGCACGCTTTATGCGCGCCGCCGTATATATATCTTTGTTAATTTAGCGCCACAATGCGGGTCAAATCCTTCCTGATATACTACTCACGATGCTCTGTGGGTAGAAGATTATGGATGGACATTATTGCCTACGCCAACCGATATAGCCCATGATAATGATGATGATAGAATGGTATCTCTGTATAGTAAGATGTTTCACTGTTTTAGTGAGGGTTTTTTTTAAAATCCAGTGCTAAAGGAATATGTAAACAACTCAACAAACTCGACAAAATATCTTTTATTCATATCATAACGAAACATCTGGCTCTGGAAGGGAAAAACGAAGGTTTTATAGCACGGATAT
The DNA here is from genome assembly GCA_032433765.1 of Megaustenia siamemsis. Lineage (NCBI taxonomy): Eukaryota > Metazoa > Mollusca > Gastropoda > Stylommatophora > Ariophantidae > Megaustenia > Megaustenia siamemsis. The sequence continues at coordinate 62,638,761 of JAVIAB010000125.1, read as the reverse complement.
GTCTGTTCGTTCATACAATTTAAATTTAAATTTAATATAATCTTGTATATAAAAAGCATAGTAGGCAGCGAAAATCATCATTAAGTACCGTGTCTGCTGGCGTAGGCGTAGGTGGCCATGTCTCTCCACAACTTTGGATTTCGACAGTTATTTATAATTTCTGATGATCTTCTGCCAAGTCATTCTTTTTAGCTGTCCTATATCTTTTCTTTTTGCTTCCCTTTATCTCTTCGTCCCGCAATTTTCCCAGTTGTCACAATATATTCCAGCTGTTCCCTTCTCATTACATGACCAATAAATGATGATTGTTTCTTCCTAATATTGGATATTAGCTCTCTTTTTGCTTTGGCCTCTTTCAGAATATTTTCATTACTCTTCTTAGCTGTCCATGGTATTTTCAACATTTTTCTGTAAAACCACATTTCTACAGCCTCCAGTGATTTTCTTCTCTGTTGTCCTCTTGTCCATTATTCATATCCATATGTTAAGACAATATCTTAGTACAGTATCTTCCTCATTTTTTTGGAAAGCTGCTTTTGCCTGAACCATTCTCCATCTCACCTGTGTTAGATATCTACCATCTAATGTTAACATTGTTCCCAGGTATTTAAATTCATTTACCTGTTTTAATATTGTTCCACTTGTCTATATTGTGCATTGCTGTGATGTATTTTTCTTTGTTGTTACCATTGCGTATGTCCTTTTACTATTAAGGCTGTGTTCTTTATTTTTGCTTTCCTTCACCATAATGTCTAACATTTCTTGTGTCTTAACTCTTTTTCACTCTTAGCGATTAAGACTGTATCATCAGCATACCTTATATCATTTATATTATGACCTCCGATTGCTATTCCAGACATGCCCTTTTAGATCTTAAAATAATATTACTATATGTATTAAATAAATCTGGTGACAGTACACAACCTTGCCTGACACATTGTTATTTGTTGAAACATTCTCATTTCCAATTCTTATGACCGCTGTGTTTGTTGCCAGTAAATATGACTAAATGATAGATTATTCTTGCATCCTTAGTGTCAACGTTTGCGTCACTTTGTCAAATGCTTTGGTATAATCTATGAAACATAGGTATATACCTGTTTTCACTTCTAAGGCTCTTTCTGCTTATGATGTATATGTTCATTGTTCTTTCCTTTACCTCCAACAAAGCTACACTGTTCATCACTAATTTCTGGACTGATTTTTTTTTCGCATGATGTTTCGTTGAAATATCTTAGTCATGTGGCTCAAAAGGCTTATTGTGAGATGATCACCGCATTCAATCGCATCAGATTTCTTTGGTAGGGCTATAAATATTGATTTGACCAGATCGTCTGGTATATATCCTCTGTTGTACATATCATTTAATATTTTTATTATTATTTCTATTCCATAATCACCAATGGCTTAAATCTCTTCTTTAGTTATATTATCTGGTCCAGGAGTTTTGCTTGCTTTCGTATTGCGCAAGACGTCTTCCACTTATTCTTATGTATGTCTGGTCCTTCACCATTATTCTGAATATTTACATCTGTTCGTTCATCATTATAAAGATCTTTAATGTATTCTGTCCATCGTTCACTTATGCTTTCTTGTTAAATCAACAGTTCTCTTTCCTTTGATCTTAAACATCTCTTTTTTGTTGCATTTAAATCTCTTTGCATCTATGTTTTAGCCATGCTTCATTTCCTTCATTTAATTTTATTACAATTTCTTTGTTTAATCTATCTCTTATCTTATCTGTGTTATCCTTATTTCTTCTTATTGTATCCATTAGCTGTAAAATAAATAATAATTTCCCATGCAGTGAAATATTAGGTAGAATAATTAGATTTTACTATATAAATGTTCTTTATTTGTGCAATTAGAGGACAGGCAATAACTGTAGTGATGCGATACAGCTTCTTACTGACCTTACCATGAACTTTCCCGTGGTTCTCCGTCTAATCCTTCATACTATGAACCACTTCAATCGATTACTCTGTGACCTTTTGTGCTTTCAGCATATACGTAAAATCTCGTATCTCCACCTGTAACAGGTCTTTTAACACATATTTTATTTTGGCCAGTCCGCCTCTTAATCCCACCTACGTATCAATGTTCTCTGGATAGCCTGATTCTAGCTCCTTGCAGGGATTTATATACTTCGTCCCCTATCCAATCAAAACTCAATTCCTCCGTCTCGCTACCAATGGAATTCATCTACGTCATCTAACACACCTCTTTGCTTACATTCTTATCAATCACGAGATTCCTTCTCTACCTCTAACAGCAATCTACTCCTATTTCTTGTGACTGTACCCCGTGCTGATTCCTCACTCTCTCCAACTATCCCTTTACTCTCCTTCTCACCCTCATACCCAGTGCTACACACCCACAACCTCCCCCATCTCCCTCATCGCTGACTGTCTCTGACTCCCGCTCCATCGCTGTATGCATTTCTAGTGATTTGCTTCTTTCCCACCACGAACGCTCTATTCTAAGTATGGGTCTCATATTTTTTCCGCCACCCCCCCCCCCCCCCCCCCAACCAAGAAAATATTACATGCGACATCAACATGGTCAAATGAGACATTTTTTCTTGGTTGAAGGACACTTGTTGTTCGGTAATGACGCTGGACTAGCGGTGTTGTAAATATCTGTTTGCGCTTCGTCACCAGACATTCGGTTGTAACGGTAAAATGGCAGTTGATAGTTTTGTTGAAACGATTGAATTGGTTAGTGGTCGTAATATGGCTCGTGCTTTTTTCGACTCACCCGTGTTTCGCGAGTCATCGCGATAGTTTCTGAATCAACTTGTGGAAGTTTTGAAAGTGTGTTCACAATATCTTTGATCGGAGAGACACAAATTTGAAGTCGGCTTTGTCTGGCTCACCAGTGCTCGGTTCTCACAGTCTCATTTGAACAATTGGGTAAGTTCAGTCTACTGATCGTGTACGTACATCGTGTCCACTATCTCTATCTTCGCAGTAGAATAAAAAGCGCCGGTTTTGGGTAGTATGCTATCTATACCTTATTCGATTCACCTGTTACTTTTAAAAGTGTAGATGTTGAAAAGTAACGGGTTCATGTCAAATCATTCGACATTTGTCACCATCAGCCCCCTGGCTAGATTGATTTTGCCACAGATTCTCATGTCTTGTTTGTATACGGCGTTCATACCTACTTGCTTCCCTCTTATTTTTTCGCAAATCGCCTGTCAGAGTCAAGTATACATGAGGTGTTGGTGACATCGCTGGTCAGCAGACAACCAAATGAAAAGCCGCTTAGAGGCCGCATATGTGGCCTTTCTCAGAAGAATTTGAGCGTTCCCTGAATGTTTGAAAAGAGTCCAACACAAAAAGAGAGCTCTTAATCAACAGTCGAAAGTAACAATCGACGTTTTACAGGCACATCATGAAAAAAAAGGAAAGTTCGAATACTTGGTTACAAGTGGCAAAATAAAAAGGAATGAAAGATCGTGTTCGATAAAGAGAGAAGATGGTAGATAGTTTGGTGTTTTGGGATGGAAAACACTCAACAACTGAACTGATAAGTTGCAGTATGGACAGACAAATGTGGTCGGGCATGATGATTGTCTACGTCTGTTGGTATGGTACACGCTAATCATGGTCTTATAACAATATTCCTCACACCTCGAGGATTCCGTCATCATGTCTTTTTTCAGGATCGTTAACCGAATTTGACACTCAAGATAGGTATTATCTACCTGGAAGGAGATCTCTACATACCATACCTAGACCGTTCGATGACAACACGGCTTTCGTGATTTACAGGCTCATCATCCTCCAGTCAAAGGGGATGTAAAAACATCGAGCTCAATCACAGCCTAGGATATGTTTGACGCGATGATCACCTAGATGTCGAATTTCATTCCAGGAAATCTTACTTAAACATTACAATGAGGGTGAAGGACAGTGTTCAGGTATTTGTCAATGTCAAAGTTCGACATTGATTTCTTCAAGCCTGTCGACAATGCCACCTCGATGACTGGTTTTTCATGATCGTTAACAATATTTGACACTTAGGACAAGTATCATCTGCGTGGGAGGAGATCTCTACATACCATACCTTGACTCAGAAAAGTCACACACACACACAAAATGATCTCCAAGAATTACAGACCCATCTGCCTCCTCCCTTGTGTAGGAAAGTTGCTGTGGAAGATAATGAAAAGAAGATTGATCTGGTACACAAAAACCAACTTACTCGAACACAGCTAGGGTAGAAACAAAACATACGTTCAGTTTACATATCTCACACAAAACAGAGAGCGTGTCGACAACGGTCTCAGTGATGGCGATCTCGTTATTCTGATGCGCGCAACACTACAACTACATCAACATAAAAAACAAAGTTTGAACAATTTTGATATATTTTGATATTAAATTTTGCTCTACACCGTTAAAACATCGAAATGTGTACGTCACCGACCACGCTTATCATGAAAGGTGACTCGACTAGTTGGTAATTAGAGAGAATGTGGGGTGTTGACATTACAAATTGTATTCTCCCGACACCAATAGCATCACATGTATCACCGACATTACAGCCTAGTGTGTCGACATCTATGACATCTTGAACGATCACACCACGACAGTGTCCACTATAAGAACACCGATATTACATGTAGACCAGAGACATTACAATCGAGTGTGTGTGGAGGCACATGAACATGTCAACTGTGCTGATCCTATAATCTCTGATGCGTCGACAAATCTGGGTATGTTCTTATGTTGACACTACAAACTCTGTGAGTGTGTCAACCTCTGTCATAACGAGTCGTACACCAGAGCCACCGGCTACAAGTTTTTACCATGTCGTCGGTTGATGTGGAGATATAATCCTTCACATGCTCATCACCGAAAAAAAAACTGTGTTGTCAGCATCAATAGCGACAACAGTATCTGTCATGTCAACAACATGTTCACTCAGCCATCATGATGTTTCGACAACAACGCCATCATCTTTTTTCACATGTGTCACTAACAGCATATCTCAGTGTTTCGAGTAGCTCAGTCATTATGGATTCAGCCTTGATTCTGGACTAATCTGAATATCCAATATTGAAAAGAGCCCAGTTCAACAGCTCTTAAACTATAAGTAAAAAAGTAAAGTAAAGTACCCCCCGTCACGCCAAGTGGCGTATAGGGAAATATGGTGTTAGTGACCCTATATTTTACAGACCTTCAGCACATGATTTTTGGGGTAATGTGGTCGGTATTACGCCCGTGCTGCTTTACTTTCCCAGAAAAAATCCGGTACCCATTTAAGGCTGGGTGAACCCGGAGCCGTCGGTTGGGATCGAACCCTACCCCTTGTCCGTAGTAGTCCAGTTCACTAACCACTGAGCTATCGCGGCTCCCACTAATTTTTAGGGAATTAGTAAAACCCAGGTGTCCTCGCCAGGGTACGAACCCCGGCTGTTGCCGTGGTAAGCCAACCGCCTATCGATTGCGCTAACCGGACACCCCTCTTAAACTATGCATCGTGAAAATAACTCTCAGCGGTAGGAAGTCACCTGTGTCACAAATACGACAGGAAACTAGTTCCAAGATAAGTTCGGATATAAGATAAGAAATGAGGATCTGTGGGGGAAAAAAGTCTATGGTGATTTTCTGCTAGTGAAAATAAAACTATTGGTGATATTTCGTGTGCAAATGCACCTCAACAATCTAAAGAAAAAACATCTAGAAAACCAAAAATGCAGTATCACTACCTGTATTGCTACCACTCACCCATACGGCCTCTTTCCAGTTCGTCGTTTAATAGTAGCGACAATTTACATACGAACTACAGCAGTATTCATCGTTCCCCATACAGACTCCTTCTACTTCTTCATCGGCGCCACACAAACGAGCTATCACATCGAGTGGAGACTGGATGTTCTGCGAAAAGAAGAAAACTAACATTTGACGATGACGCTTTAGATATTCTTCCATATGATGTCAGACAGATCTATAGTGATAATTGGGAGCGATATGTATTTGTCAATATCAGAGTTCGACATTGATTTCTTCAAGCCTGCCGACAATGCCACCTCGATGACTGGTTTTTCAGGATCGTTAAAAATATTTGACACTTAGGACAAGCATCACCTGCGTGGGAGGAGACCTCTACATACCATACCTTGACTCGGAAAAGTCACACAAAAAAACTGATCTCCAAGAATTACAGACCCATCAGCCTTCTCCCTTGTGTAGGAACTTTGCTGGAAAAGGCGATCCTTTGCAGGTGTATCTGCAAGATGGAAATTTCTTCGCTTCAACACATCTAGGATACAACCAAACTGAGGGTCAGATGATATATCTCATACATAACACAGACAGTTCCAATGGTGTATAGGAACAGTTTATTTTGGAGTTTATCAGAGATTACGGTGTCAAAAAATATATTGTTGTTGATCCCTCGTATCACCATATCAATAGCTCCCAGTTTTAAAGGATGACTGAGATAAATAATTTATACTGGGAGCAAACAGCGATAATAAAGTATAACAAAGAGAACTCGATACCTATTTTATATAAAGAGGAGTAAAACATGGATGCATCCTATTACCATGCTTGTGGAATATATACAGGTAACAAATAATAATACATAAATATTATTATATGGGGAACTTCCGAGGCGATAATAGGGAATAATAGAACAAATAAGTATGTGTTAGCACTCGGAAAAATTAACAGACAAACAACAACAGAAAAAAACGAAGAACAATATATGGTCCGAAGTGGGATCGAACCCGTACTCACTGGCACCGCGCCTTGCCACGAGAGGCCGAACGCTTGGCACACTGCCACTCAGCCAACTAAAAAATTGGCTATTGTAGTAGTGTCTTCCACGAAAGGCGCTCTCAATGACTATAGCATAGGGTAACGATCTCAGACCGGAAATAAATTGTATATTTGTACTTTCCTATTAATGCAAGTATCTCCCAGTTGGGCTGAATACTTGTGTTGTAGACAAACATTTATAGGACGAAACAGCACGAATAGTAGTTTCCAGTGGTTATATACTGGTAACAAATAATAATACATAAATATTATTATATGGGGAACTTCCGAGGCGATAATAGGGAATAATAGAACAAATAAGTATGTGTTAGCACTCGGAAAAATTAACAGACAAACAACAACAGAAAAAAACGAAGAACAATATATGGTCCGAAGTGGGATCGAACCCGTACTCACTGGCACCGCGCCTTGCCACGAGAGGCCGAACGCTTGGCACACTGCCACTCAGCCAACTAAAAAATTGGCTATTGTAGTAGTGTCTTCCACGAAAGGCGCTCTCAATGACTATAGCATAGGGTAACGATCTCAGACCGGAAATAAATTGTATATTTGTACTTTCCTATTAATGCAAGTATCTCCCAGTAGGGCTGAATACTTGTGTTGTAGACAAACATTTATAGGACGAAACAGCACGAATAGTAGTTTCCAGTGGTTATATACTGGTAACAAATAATAATACATAAATATTATTATATGGGGAACTTCCGAGGCGATAATAGGGAATAATAGAACAAATAAGTATGTGTTAGCACTCGGAAAAATTAACAGACAAACAACAACAGAAAAAAACGAAGAACAATATATGGTCCGAAGTGGGATCGAACCCGTACTCACTGGCACCGCGCCTTGCCACGAGAGGCCGAACGCTTGGCACACTGCCACTCAGCCAACTAAAAAATTGGCTATTGTAGTAGTGTCTTCCACGAAAGGCGCTCTCAATGACTATAGCATAGGGTAACGATCTCAGACCGGAAATAAATTGTATATTTGTACTTTCCTATTAATGCAAGTATCTCCCAGTAGGGCTGAATACTTGTGTTGTAGACAAACATTTATAGGACGAAACAGCACGAATAGTAGTTTCCAGTGGTTATATACTGGTAACAAATAATAATACATAAATATTATTATATGGGGAACTTCCGAGGCGATAATAGGGAATAATAGAACAAATAAGTATGTGTTAGCACTCGGAAAAATTAACAGAGAAACAACAACAGAAAAAAACGAAGAACAATATATGGTCCGAAGTGGGATCGAACCCGTACTCACTGGCACCGCGCCTTGCCACGAGAGGCCGAACGCTTGGCACACTGCCACTCAGCCAACTAAAAAATTGGCTATTGTAGTAGTGTCTTCCACGAAAGGCGCTCTCAATGACTATAGCATAGGGTAACGATCTCAGACCGGAAATAAATTGTATATTTGTACTTTCCTATTAATGCAAGTATCTCCCAGTAGGGCTGAATACTTGTGTTGTAGACAAACATTTATAGGACGAAACAGCACGAATAGTAGTTTCCAGTGGTTATATACTGGTAACAAATAATAATACATAAATATTATTATATGGGGAACTTCCGAGGCGATAATAGGGAATAATAGAACAAATAAGTATGTGTTAGCACTCGGAAAAATTAACAGACAAACAACAACAGAAAAAAACGAAGAACAATATATGGTCCGAAGTGGGATCGAACCCGTACTCACTGGCACCGCGCCTTGCCACGAGAGGCCGAACGCTTGGCACACTGCCACTCAGCCAACTAAAAAATTGGCTATTGTAGTAGTGTCTTCCACGAAAGGCGCTCTCAATGACTATAGCATAGGGTAACGATCTCAGACCGGAAATAAATTGTATATTTGTACTTTCCTATTAATGCAAGTATCTCCCAGTAGGGCTGAATACTTGTGTTGTAGACAAACATTTATAGGACGAAACAGCACGAATAGTAGTTTCCAGTGGTTATATACTGGTAACAAATAATAATACATAAATATTATTATATGGGGAACTTCCGAGGCGATAATAGGGAATAATAGAACAAATAAGTATGTGTTAGCACTCGGAAAAATTAACAGACAAACAACAACAGAAAAAAACGAAGAACAATATATGGTCCGAAGTGGGATCGAACCCGTACTCACTGGCACCGCGCCTTGCCACGAGAGGCCGAACGCTTGGCACACTGCCACTCAGCCAACTAAAAAATTGGCTATTGTAGTAGTGTCTTCCACGAAAGGCGCTCTCAATGACTATAGCATAGGGTAACGATCTCAGACCGGAAATAAATTGTATATTTGTACTTTCCTATTAATGCAAGTATCTCCCAGTAGGGCTGAATACTTGTGTTGTAGACAAACATTTATAGGACGAAACAGCACGAATAGTAGTTTCCAGTGGTTATATACTGGTAACAAATAATAATACATAAATATTATTATATGGGGAACTTCCGAGGCGATAATAGGGAATAATAGAACAAATAAGTATGTGTTAGCACTCGGAAAAATTAACAGACAAACAACAACAGAAAAAAACGAAGAACAATATATGGTCCGAAGTGGGATCGAACCCGTACTCACTGGCACCGCGCCTTGCCACGAGAGGCCGAACGCTTGGCACACTGCCACTCAGCCAACTAAAAAATTGGCTATTGTAGTAGTGTCTTCCACGAAAGGCGCTCTCAATGACTATAGCATAGGGTAACGATCTCAGACCGGAAATAAATTGTATATTTGTACTTTCCTATTAATGCAAGTATCTCCCAGTAGGGCTGAATACTTGTGTTGTAGACAAACATTTATAGGACGAAACAGCACGAATAGTAGTTTCCAGTGGTTATATACTGGTAACAAATAATAATACATAAATATTATTATATGGGGAACTTCCGAGGCGATAATAGGGAATAATAGAACAAATAAGTATGTGTTAGCACTCGGAAAAATTAACAGACAAACAACAACAGAAAAAAACGAAGAACAATATATGGTCCGAAGTGGGATCGAACCCGTACTCACTGGCACCGCGCCTTGCCACGAGAGGCCGAACGCTTGGCACACTGCCACTCAGCCAACTAAAAAATTGGCTATTGTAGTAGTGTCTTCCACGAAAGGCGCTCTCAATGACTATAGCATAGGGTAACGATCTCAGACCGGAAATAAATTGTATATTTGTACTTTCCTATTAATGCAAGTATCTCCCAGTAGGGCTGAATACTTGTGTTGTAGACAAACATTTATAGGACGAAACAGCACGAATAGTAGTTTCCAGTGGTTATATACTGGTAACAAATAATAATACATAAATATTATTATATGGGGAACTTCCGAGGCGATAATAGGGAATAATAGAACAAATAAGTATGTGTTAGCACTCGGAAAAATTAACAGACAAACAACAACAGAAAAAAACGAAGAACAATATATGGTCCGAAGTGGGATCGAACCCGTACTCACTGGCACCGCGCCTTGCCACGAGAGGCCGAACGCTTGGCACACTGCCACTCAGCCAACTAAAAAATTGGCTATTGTAGTAGTGTCTTCCACGAAAGGCGCTCTCAATGACTATAGCATAGGGTAACGATCTCAGACCGGAAATAAATTGTATATTTGTACTTTCCTATTAATGCAAGTATCTCCCAGTAGGGCTGAATACTTGTGTTGTAGACAAACATTTATAGGACGAAACAGCACGAATAGTAGTTTCCAGTGGTTATATACTGGTAACAAATAATAATACATAAATATTATTATATGGGGAACTTCCGAGGCGATAATAGGGAATAATAGAACAAATAAGTATGTGTTAGCACTCGGAAAAATTAACAGACAAACAACAACAGAAAAAAACGAAGAACAATATATGGTCCGAAGTGGGATCGAACCCGTACTCACTGGCACCGCGCCTTGCCACGAGAGGCCGAACGCTTGGCACACTGCCACTCAGCCAACTAAAAAATTGGCTATTGTAGTAGTGTCTTCCACGAAAGGCGCTCTCAATGACTATAGCATAGGGTAACGATCTCAGACCGGAAATAAATTGTATATTTGTACTTTCCTATTAATGCAAGTATCTCCCAGTAGGGCTGAATACTTGTGTTGTAGACAAACATTTATAGGACGAAACAGCACGAATAGTAGTTTCCAGTGGTTATATACTGGTAACAAATAATAATACATAAATATTATTATATGGGGAACTTCCGAGGCGATAATAGGGAATAATAGAACAAATAAGTATGTGTTAGCACTCGGAAAAATTAACAGACAAACAACAACAGAAAAAAACGAAGAACAATATATGGTCCGAAGTGGGATCGAACCCGTACTCACTGGCACCGCGCCTTGCCACGAGAGGCCGAACGCTTGGCACACTGCCACTCAGCCAACTAAAAAATTGGCTATTGTAGTAGTGTCTTCCACGAAAGGCGCTCTCAATGACTATAGCATAGGGTAACGATCTCAGACCGGAAATAAATTGTATATTTGTACTTTCCTATTAATGCAAGTATCTCCCAGTAGGGCTGAATACTTGTGTTGTAGACAAACATTTATAGGACGAAACAGCACGAATAGTAGTTTCCAGTGGTTATATACTGGTAACAAATAATAATACATAAATATTATTATATGGGGAACTTCCGAGGCGATAATAGGGAATAATAGAACAAATAAGTATGTGTTAGCACTCGGAAAAATTAACAGACAAACAACAACAGAAAAAAACGAAGAACAATATATGGTCCGAAGTGGGATCGAACCCGTACTCACTGGCACCGCGCCTTGCCACGAGAGGCCGAACGCTTGGCACACTGCCACTCAGCCAACTAAAAAATTGGCTATTGTAGTAGTGTCTTCCACGAAAGGCGCTCTCAATGACTATAGCATAGGGTAACGATCTCAGACCGGAAATAAATTGTATATTTGTACTTTCCTATTAATGCAAGTATCTCCCAGTAGGGCTGAATACTTGTGTTGTAGACAAACATTTATAGGACGAAACAGCACGAATAGTAGTTTCCAGTGGTTATATACTGGTAACAAATAATAATACATAAATATTATTATATGGGGAACTTCCGAGGCGATAATAGGGAATAATAGAACAAATAAGTATGTGTTAGCACTCGGAAAAATTAACAGACAAACAACAACAGAAAAAAACGAAGAACAATATATGGTCCGAAGTGGGATCGAACCCGTACTCACTGGCACCGCGCCTTGCCACGAGAGGCCGAACGCTTGGCACACTGCCACTCAGCCAACTAAAAAATTGGCTATTGTAGTAGTGTCTTCCACGAAAGGCGCTCTCAATGACTATAGCATAGGGTAACGATCTCAGACCGGAAATAAATTGTATATTTGTACTTTCCTATTAATGCAAGTATCTCCCAGTAGGGCTGAATACTTGTGTTGTAGACAAACATTTATAGGACGAAACAGCACGAATAGTAGTTTCCAGTGGTTATATACTGGTAACAAATAATAATACATAAATATTATTATATGGGGAACTTCCGAGGCGATAATAGGGAATAATAGAACAAATAAGTATGTGTTAGCACTCGGAAAAATTAACAGACAAACAACAACAGAAAAAAACGAAGAACAATATATGGTCCGAAGTGGGATCGAACCCGTACTCACTGGCACCGCGCCTTGCCACGAGAGGCCGAACGCTTGGCACACTGCCACTCAGCCAACTAAAAAATTGGCTATTGTAGTAGTGTCTTCCACGAAAGGCGCTCTCAATGACTATAGCATAGGGTAACGATCTCAGACCGGAAATAAATTGTATATTTGTACTTTCCTATTAATGCAAGTATCTCCCAGTAGGGCTGAATACTTGTGTTGTAGACAAACATTTATAGGACGAAACAGCACGAATAGTAGTTTCCAGTGGTTATATACTGGTAACAAATAATAATACATAAATATTATTATATGGGGAACTTCCGAGGCGATAATAGGGAATAATAGAACAAATAAGTATGTGTTAGCACTCGGAAAAATTAACAGACAAACAACAACAGAAAAAAACGAAGAACAATATATGGTCCGAAGTGGGATCGAACCCGTACTCACTGGCACCGCGCCTTGCCACGAGAGGCCGAACGCTTGGCACACTGCCACTCAGCCAACTAAAAAATTGGCTATTGTAGTAGTGTCTTCCACGAAAGGCGCTCTCAATGACTATAGCATAGGGTAACGATCTCAGACCGGAAATAAATTGTATATTTGTACTTTCCTATTAATGCAAGTATCTCCCAGTAGGGCTGAATACTTGTGTTGTAGACAAACATTTATAGGACGAAACAGCACGAATAGTAGTTTCCAGTGGTTATATACTGGTAACAAATAATAATACATAAATATTATTATATGGGGAACTTCCGAGGCGATAATAGGGAATAATAGAACAAATAAGTATGTGTTAGCACTCGGAAAAATTAACAGACAAACAACAACAGAAAAAAACGAAGAACAATATATGGTCCGAAGTGGGATCGAACCCGTACTCACTGGCACCGCGCCTTGCCACGAGAGGCCGAACGCTTGGCACACTGCCACTCAGCCAACTAAAAAATTGGCTATTGTAGTAGTGTCTTCCACGAAAGGCGCTCTCAATGACTATAGCATAGGGTAACGATCTCAGACCGGAAATAAATTGTATATTTGTACTTTCCTATTAATGCAAGTATCTCCCAGTAGGGCTGAATACTTGTGTTGTAGACAAACATTTATAGGACGAAACAGCACGAATAGTAGTTTCCAGTGGTTATATACTGGTAACAAATAATAATACATAAATATTATTATATGGGGAACTTCCGAGGCGATAATAGGGAATAATAGAACAAATAAGTATGTGTTAGCACTCGGAAAAATTAACAGACAAACAACAACAGAAAAAAACGAAGAACAATATATGGTCCGAAGTGGGATCGAACCCGTACTCACTGGCACCGCGCCTTGCCACGAGAGGCCGAACGCTTGGCACACTGCCACTCAGCCAACTAAAAAATTGGCTATTGTAGTAGTGTCTTCCACGAAAGGCGCTCTCAATGACTATAGCATAGGGTAACGATCTCAGACCGGAAATAAATTGTATATTTGTACTTTCCTATTAATGCAAGTATCTCCCAGTAGGGCTGAATACTTGTGTTGTAGACAAACATTTATAGGACGAAACAGCACGAATAGTAGTTTCCAGTGGTTATATACTGGTAACAAATAATAATACATAAATATTATTATATGGGGAACTTCCGAGGCGATAATAGGGAATAATAGAACAAATAAGTATGTGTTAGCACTCGGAAAAATTAACAGACAAACAACAACAGAAAAAAACGAAGAACAATATATGGTCCGAAGTGGGATCGAACCCGTACTCACTGGCACCGCGCCTTGCCACGAGAGGCCGAACGCTTGGCACACTGCCACTCAGCCAACTAAAAAATTGGCTATTGTAGTAGTGTCTTCCACGAAAGGCGCTCTCAATGACTATAGCATAGGGTAACGATCTCAGACCGGAAATAAATTGTATATTTGTACTTTCCTATTAATGCAAGTATCTCCCAGTAGGGCTGAATACTTGTGTTGTAGACAAACATTTATAGGACGAAACAGCACGAATAGTAGTTTCCAGTGGTTATATACTGGTAACAAATAATAATACATAAATATTATTATATGGGGAACTTCCGAGGCGATAATAGGGAATAATAGAACAAATAAGTATGTGTTAGCACTCGGAAAAATTAACAGACAAACAACAACAGAAAAAAACGAAGAACAATATATGGTCCGAAGTGGGATCGAACCCGTACTCACTGGCACCGCGCCTTGCCACGAGAGGCCGAACGCTTGGCACACTGCCACTCAGCCAACTAAAAAATTGGCTATTGTAGTAGTGTCTTCCACGAAAGGCGCTCTCAATGACTATAGCATAGGGTAACGATCTCAGACCGGAAATAAATTGTATATTTGTACTTTCCTATTAATGCAAGTATCTCCCAGTAGGGCTGAATACTTGTGTTGTAGACAAACATTTATAGGACGAAACAGCACGAATAGTAGTTTCCAGTGGTTATATACTGGTAACAAATAATAATACATAAATATTATTATATGGGGAACTTCCGAGGCGATAATAGGGAATAATAGAACAAATAAGTATGTGTTAGCACTCGGAAAAATTAACAGACAAACAACAACAGAAAAAAACGAAGAACAATATATGGTCCGAAGTGGGATCGAACCCGTACTCACTGGCACCGCGCCTTGCCACGAGAGGCCGAACGCTTGGCACACTGCCACTCAGCCAACTAAAAAATTGGCTATTGTAGTAGTGTCTTCCACGAAAGGCGCTCTCAATGACTATAGCATAGGGTAACGATCTCAGACCGGAAATAAATTGTATATTTGTACTTTCCTATTAATGCAAGTATCTCCCAGTAGGGCTGAATACTTGTGTTGTAGACAAACATTTATAGGACGAAACAGCACGAATAGTAGTTTCCAGTGGTTATATACTGGTAACAAATAATAATACATAAATATTATTATATGGGGAACTTCCGAGGCGATAATAGGGAATAATAGAACAAATAAGTATGTGTTAGCACTCGGAAAAATTAACAGACAAACAACAACAGAAAAAAACGAAGAACAATATATGGTCCGAAGTGGGATCGAACCCGTACTCACTGGCACCGCGCCTTGCCACGAGAGGCCGAACGCTTGGCACACTGCCACTCAGCCAACTAAAAAATTGGCTATTGTAGTAGTGTCTTCCACGAAAGGCGCTCTCAATGACTATAGCATAGGGTAACGATCTCAGACCGGAAATAAATTGTATATTTGTACTTTCCTATTAATGCAAGTATCTCCCAGTAGGGCTGAATACTTGTGTTGTAGACAAACATTTATAGGACGAAACAGCACGAATAGTAGTTTCCAGTGGTTATATACTGGTAACAAATAATAATACATAAATATTATTATATGGGGAACTTCCGAGGCGATAATAGGGAATAATAGAACAAATAAGTATGTGTTAGCACTCGGAAAAATTAACAGACAAACAACAACAGAAAAAACGAAGAACAATATATGGTCCGAAGTGGGATCGAACCCGTACTCACTGGCACCGCGCCTTGCCACGAGAGGCCGAACGCTTGGCACACTGCCACTCAGCCAACTAAAAAATTGGCTATTGTAGTAGTGTCTTCCACGAAAGGCGCTCTCAATGACTATAGCATAGGGTAACGATCTCAGACCGGAAATAAATTGTATATTTGTACTTTCCTATTAATGCAAGTATCTCCCAGTAGGGCTGAATACTTGTGTTGTAGACAAACATTTATAGGACGAAACAGCACGAATAGTAGTTTCCAGTGGTTATATACTGGTAACAAATAATAATACATAAATATTATTATATGGGGAACTTCCGAGGCGATAATAGGGAATAATAGAACAAATAAGTATGTGTTAGCACTCGGAAAATTAACAGACAAACAACAACAGAAAAAAACGAAGAACAATATATGGTCCGAAGTGGGATCGAACCCGTACTCACTGGCACCGCGCCTTGCCACGAGAGGCCGAACGCTTGGCACACTGCCACTCAGCCAACTAAAAAATTGGCTATTGTAGTAGTGTCTTCCACGAAAGGCGCTCTCAATGACTATAGCATAGGGTAACGATCTCAGACCGGAAATAAATTGTATATTTGTACTTTCCTATTAATGCAAGTATCTCCCAGTAGGGCTGAATACTTGTGTTGTAGACAAACATTTATAGGACGAAACAGCACGAATAGTAGTTTCCAGTGGTTATATACTGGTAACAAATAATAATACATAAATATTATTATATGGGGAACTTCCGAGGCGATAATAGGGAATAATAGAACAAATAAGTATGTGTTAGCACTCGGAAAAATTAACAGACAAACAACAACAGAAAAAAACGAAGAACAATATATGGTCCGAAGTGGGATCGAACCCGTACTCACTGGCACCGCGCCTTGCCACGAGAGGCCGAACGCTTGGCACACTGCCACTCAGCCAACTAAAAAATTGGCTATTGTAGTAGTGTCTTCCACGAAAGGCGCTCTCAATGACTATAGCATAGGGTAACGATCTCAGACCGGAAATAAATTGTATATTTGTACTTTCCTATTAATGCAAGTATCTCCCAGTAGGGCTGAATACTTGTGTTGTAGACAAACATTTATAGGACGAAACAGCACGAATAGTAGTTTCCAGTGGTTATATACTGGTAACAAATAATAATACATAAATATTACTATATGGGGAACTTCCGAGGCGATAATAGGGAATAATAGAACAAATAAGTATGTGTTAGCACTCGGAAAAATTAACAGACAAACAACAACAGAAAAAAACGAAGAACAATATATGGTCCGAAGTGGGATCGAACCCGTACTCACTGGCACCGCGCCTTGCCACGAGAGGCCGAACGCTTGGCACACTGCCACTCAGCCAACTAAAAAATTGGCTATTGTAGTAGTGTCTTCCACGAAAGGCGCTCTCAATGACTATAGCATAGGGTAACGATCTCAGACCGGAAATAAATTGTATATTTGTACTTTCCTATTAATGCAAGTATCTCCCAGTAGGGCTGAATACTTGTGTTGTAGACAAACATTTATAGGACGAAACAGCACGAATAGTAGTTTCCAGTGGTTATATACTGGTAACAAATAATAATACATAAATAATATTATATGGGGAACTTCCGAGGCGATAATAGGGAATAATAGAACAAATAAGTATGTGTTAGCACTCGGAAAAATTAACAGACAAACAACAACAGAAAAAAACGAAGAACAATATATGGTCCGAAGTGGGATCGAACCCGTACTCACTGGCACCGCGCCTTGCCACGAGAGGCCGAACGCTTGGCACACTGCCACTCAGCCAACTAAAAAATTGGCTATTGTAGTAGTGTCTTCCACGAAAGGCGCTCTCAATGACTATAGCATAGGGTAACGATCTCAGACCGGAAATAAATTGTATATTTGTACTTTCCTATTAATGCAAGTATCTCCCAGTAGGGCTGAATACTTGTGTTGTAGACAAACATTTATAGGACGAAACAGCACGAATAGTAGTTTCCAGTGGTTATATACTGGTAACAAATAATAATACATAAATAATATTATATGGGGAACTTCCGAGGCGATAATAGGGAATAATAGAACAAATAAGTATGTGTTAGCACTCGGAAAAATTAACAGACAAACAACAACAGAAAAAAACGAAGAACAATATATGGTCCGAAGTGGGATCGAACCCGTACTCACTGGCACCGCGCCTTGCCACGAGAGGCCGAACGCTTGGCACACTGCCACTCAGCCAACTAAAAAATTAGCTATTGTAGTAGTGTCTTCCACGAAAGGCGCTCTCAATGACTATAGCATAGGGTAACGATCTCAGACCGGAAATAAATTGTATATTTGTACTTTCCTATTAATGCAAGTATCTCCCAGTAGGGCTGAATACTTGTGTTGTAGACAAACATTTATAGGACGAAACAGCACGAATAGTAGTTTCCAGTGGTTATATACTGGTAACAAATAATAATACATAAATATTACTATATGGGGAACTTCCGAGGCGATAATAGGGAATAATAGAACAAATAAGTATGTGTTAGCACTCGGAAAAATTAACAGACAAACAACAACAGAAAAAAACGAAGAACAATATATGGTCCGAAGTGGGATCGAACCCGTACTCACTGGCACCGCGCCTTGCCACGAGAGGCCGAACGCTTGGCACACTGCCACTCAGCCAACTAAAAAATTGGCTATTGTAGTAGTGTCTTCCACGAAAGGCGCTCTCAATGACTATAGCATAGGGTAACGATCTCAGACCGGAAATAAATTGTATATTTGTACTTTCCTATTAATGCAAGTATCTCCCAGTAGGGCTGAATACTTGTGTTGTAGACAAACATTTATAGGACGAAACAGCACGAATAGTAGTTTCCAGTGGTTATATACTGGTAACAAATAATAATACATAAATATTACTATATGGGGAACTTCCGAGGCGATAATAGGGAATAATAGAACAAATAAGTATGTGTTAGCACTCGGAAAAATTAACAGACAAACAACAACAGAAAAAAACGAAGAACAATATATGGTCCGAAGTGGGATCGAACCCGTACTCACTGGCACCGCGCCTTGCCACGAGAGGCCGAACGCTTGGCACACTGCCACTCAGCCAACTAAAAAATTGGCTATTGTAGTAGTGTCTTCCACGAAAGGCGCTCTCAATGACTATAGCATAGGGTAACGATCTCAGACCGGAAATAAATTGTATATTTGTACTTTCCTATTAATGCAAGTATCTCCCAGTAGGGCTGAATACTTGTGTTGTAGACAAACATTTATAGGACGAAACAGCACGAATAGTAGTTTCCAGTGGTTATATACTGGTAACAAATAATAATACATAAATATTATTATATGGGGAACTTCCGAGGCGATAATAGGGAATAATAGAACAAATAAGTATGTGTTAGCACTCGGAAAAATTAACAGACAAACAACAACAGAAAAAAACGAAGAACAATATATGGTCCGAAGTGGGATCGAACCCGTACTCACTGGCACCGCGCCTTGCCACGAGAGGCCGAACGCTTGGCACACTGCCACTCAGCCAACTAAAAAATTGGCTATTGTAGTAGTGTCTTCCACGAAAGGCGCTCTCAATGACTATAGCATAGGGTAACGATCTCAGACCGGAAATAAATTGTATATTTGTACTTTCCTATTAATGCAAGTATCTCCCAGTAGGGCTGAATACTTGTGTTGTAGACAAACATTTATAGGACGAAACAGCACGAATAGTAGTTTCCAGTGGTTATATACTGGTAACAAATAATAATACATAAATATTATTATATGGGGAACTTCCGAGGCGATAATAGGGAATAATAGAACAAATAAGTATGTGTTAGCACTCGGAAAAATTAACAGACAAACAACAACAGAAAAAAACGAAGAACAATATATGGTCCGAAGTGGGATCGAACCCGTACTCACTGGCACCGCGCCTTGCCACGAGAGGCCGAACGCTTGGCACACTGCCACTCAGCCAACTAAAAAATTGGCTATTGTAGTAGTGTCTTCCACGAAAGGCGCTCTCAATGACTATAGCATAGGGTAACGATCTCAGACCGGAAATAAATTGTATATTTGTACTTTCCTATTAATGCAAGTATCTCCCAGTAGGGCTGAATACTTGTGTTGTAGACAAACATTTATAGGACGAAACAGCACGAATAGTAGTTTCCAGTGGTTATATACTGGTAACAAATAATAATACATAAATATTATTATATGGGGAACTTCCGAGGCGATAATAGGGAATAATAGAACAAATAAGTATGTGTTAGCACTCGGAAAAATTAACAGACAAACAACAACAGAAAAAAACGAAGAACAATATATGGTCCGAAGTGGGATCGAACCCGTACTCACTGGCACCGCGCCTTGCCACGAGAGGCCGAACGCTTGGCACACTGCCACTCAGCCAACTAAAAATTGGCTATTGTAGTAGTGTCTTCCACGAAAGGCGCTCTCAATGACTATAGCATAGGGTAACGATCTCAGACCGGAAATAAATTGTATATTTGTACTTTCCTATTAATGCAAGTATCTCCCAGTAGGGCTGAATACTTGTGTTGTAGACAAACATTTATAGGACGAAACAGCACGAATAGTAGTTTCCAGTGGTTATATACTGGTAACAAATAATAATACATAAATATTATTATATGGGGAACTTCCGAGGCGATAATAGGGAATAATAGAACAAATAAGTATGTGTTAGCACTCGGAAAAATTAACAGACAAACAACAACAGAAAAAAACGAAGAACAATATATGGTCCGAAGTGGGATCGAACCCGTACTCACTGGCACCGCGCCTTGCCACGAGAGGCCGAACGCTTGGCACACTGCCACTCAGCCAACTAAAAAATTGGCTATTGTAGTAGTGTCTTCCACGAAAGGCGCTCTCAATGACTATAGCATAGGGTAACGATCTCAGACCGGAAATAAATTGTATATTTGTACTTTCCTATTAATGCAAGTATCTCCCAGTAGGGCTGAATACTTGTGTTGTAGACAAACATTTATAGGACGAAACAGCACGAATAGTAGTTTCCAGTGGTTATATACTGGTAACAAATAATAATACATAAATATTATTATATGGGGAACTTCCGAGGCGATAATAGGGAATAATAGAACAAATAAGTATGTGTTAGCACTCGGAAAAATTAACAGACAAACAACAACAGAAAAAAACGAAGAACAATATATGGTCCGAAGTGGGATCGAACCCGTACTCACTGGCACCGCGCCTTGCCACGAGAGGCCGAACGCTTGGCACACTGCCACTCAGCCAACTAAAAAATTGGCTATTGTAGTAGTGTCTTCCACGAAAGGCGCTCTCAATGACTATAGCATAGGGTAACGATCTCAGACCGGAAATAAATTGTATATTTGTACTTTCCTATTAATGCAAGTATCTCCCAGTAGGGCTGAATACTTGTGTTGTAGACAAACATTTATAGGACGAAACAGCACGAATAGTAGTTTCCAGTGGTTATATACTGGTAACAAATAATAATACATAAATATTATTATATGGGGAACTTCCGAGGCGATAATAGGGAATAATAGAACAAATAAGTATGTGTTAGCACTCGGAAAAATTAACAGACAAACAACAACAGAAAAAAACGAAGAACAATATATGGTCCGAAGTGGGATCGAACCCGTACTCACTGGCACCGCGCCTTGCCACGAGAGGCCGAACGCTTGGCACACTGCCACTCAGCCAACTAAAAAATTGGCTATTGTAGTAGTGTCTTCCACGAAAGGCGCTCTCAATGACTATAGCATAGGGTAACGATCTCAGACCGGAAATAAATTGTATATTTGTACTTTCCTATTAATGCAAGTATCTCCCAGTAGGGCTGAATACTTGTGTTGTAGACAAACATTTATAGGACGAAACAGCACGAATAGTAGTTTCCAGTGGTTATATACTGGTAACAAATAATAATACATAAATATTATTATATGGGGAACTTCCGAGGCGATAATAGGGAATAATAGAACAAATAAGTATGTGTTAGCACTCGGAAAAATTAACAGACAAACAACAACAGAAAAAAACGAAGAACAATATATGGTCCGAAGTGGGATCGAACCCGTACTCACTGGCACCGCGCCTTGCCACGAGAGGCCGAACGCTTGGCACACTGCCACTCAGCCAACTAAAAAATTGGCTATTGTAGTAGTGTCTTCCACGAAAGGCGCTCTCAATGACTATAGCATAGGGTAACGATCTCAGACCGGAAATAAATTGTATATTTGTACTTTCCTATTAATGCAAGTATCTCCCAGTAGGGCTGAATACTTGTGTTGTAGACAAACATTTATAGGACGAAACAGCACGAATAGTAGTTTCCAGTGGTTATATACTGGTAACAAATAATAATACATAAATATTATTATATGGGGAACTTCCGAGGCGATAATAGGGAATAATAGAACAAATAAGTATGTGTTAGCACTCGGAAAAATTAACAGACAAACAACAACAGAAAAAAACGAAGAACAATATATGGTCCGAAGTGGGATCGAACCCGTACTCACTGGCACCGCGCCTTGCCACGAGAGGCCGAACGCTTGGCACACTGCCACTCAGCCAACTAAAAAATTTCCCAACACAAGTAGCGCCTTTCGTGGAAGACACTACTACAATAGCCAATTTTTTAGTTGGCTGAGTGCAGTGTGCCAAGCGTTCGGCCTCTCGTGGCAAGGCGCGGTGCCAGTGAGTACGGGTTCGATCCCACTTCGGACCATATATTGTTCTTCGTTTTTTTCTGTTGTTGTTTGTCTGTTAATTTTTCCGAGTGCTAACACATACTTATTTGTTCTATTATTCCCTATTATCGCCTCGGAAGTTCCCCATATAATAATATTTATGTATTATTATTTGTTACCAGTATATAACCACTGGAAACTACTATTCGTGCTGTTTCGTCCTATAAATGTTTGTCTACAACACAAGTATTCAGCCCTACTGGGAGATACTTGCATTAATAGGAAAGTACAAATATACAATTTATTTCCGGTCTGAGATCGTTACCCTATGCTATAGTCATTGAGAGCGCCTTTCGTGGAAGACACTACTACAATAGCCAATTTTTTAGTTGGCTGAGTGGCAGTGTGCCAAGCGTTCGGCCTCTCGTGGCAAGGCGCGGTGCCAGTGAGTACGGGTTCGATCCCACTTCGGACCATATATTGTTCTTCGTTTTTTTCTGTTGTTGTTTGTCTGTTAATTTTTCCGAGTGCTAACACATACTTATTTGTTCTATTATTCCCTATTATCGCCTCGGAAGTTCCCCATATAATAATATTTATGTATTATTATTTGTTACCAGTATATAACCACTGGAAACTACTATTCGTGCTGTTTCGTCCTATAAATGTTTGTCTACAACACAAGTATTCAGCCCTACTGGGAGATACTTGCATTAATAGGAAAGTACAAATATACAATTTATTTCCGGTCTGAGATCGTTACCCTATGCTATAGTCATTGAGAGCGCCTTTCGTGGAAGACACTACTACAATAGCCAATTTTTTAGTTGGCTGAGTGGCAGTGTGCCAAGCGTTCGGCCTCTCGTGGCAAGGCGCGGTGCCAGTGAGTACGGGTTCGATCCCACTTCGGACCATATATTGTTCTTCGTTTTTTTCTGTTGTTGTTTGTCTGTTAATTTTTCCGAGTGCTAACACATACTTATTTGTTCTATTATTCCCTATTATCGCCTCGGAAGTTCCCCATATAATAATATTTATGTATTATTATTTGTTACCAGTATATAACCACTGGAAACTACTATTCGTGCTGTTTCGTCCTATAAATGTTTGTCTACAACACAAGTATTCAGCCCTACTGGGAGATACTTGCATTAATAGGAAAGTACAAATATACAATTTATTTCCGGTCTGAGATCGTTACCCTATGCTATAGTCATTGAGAGCGCCTTTCGTGGAAGACACTACTACAATAGCCAATTTTTTAGTTGGCTGAGTGGCAGTGTGCCAAGCGTTCGGCCTCTCGTGGCAAGGCGCGGTGCCAGTGAGTACGGGTTCGATCCCACTTCGGACCATATATTGTTCTTCGTTTTTTTCTGTTGTTGTTTGTCTGTTAATTTTTCCGAGTGCTAACACATACTTATTTGTTCTATTATTCCCTATTATCGCCTCGGAAGTTCCCCATATAATAATATTTATGTATTATTATTTGTTACCAGTATATAACCACTGGAAACTACTATTCGTGCTGTTTCGTCCTATAAATGTTTGTCTACAACACAAGTATTCAGCCCTACTGGGAGATACTTGCATTAATAGGAAAGTACAAATATACAATTTATTTCCGGTCTGAGATCGTTACCCTATGCTATAGTCATTGAGAGCGCCTTTCGTGGAAGACACTACTACAATAGCCAATTTTTTAGTTGGCTGAGTGGCAGTGTGCCAAGCGTTCGGCCTCTCGTGGCAAGGCGCGGTGCCAGTGAGTACGGGTTCGATCCCACTTCGGACCATATATTGTTCTTCGTTTTTTTCTGTTGTTGTTTGTCTGTTAATTTTTCCGAGTGCTAACACATACTTATTTGTTCTATTATTCCCTATTATCGCCTCGGAAGTTCCCCATATAATAATATTTATGTATTATTATTTGTTACCAGTATATAACCACTGGAAACTACTATTCGTGCTGTTTCGTCCTATAAATGTTTGTCTACAACACAAGTATTCAGCCCTACTGGGAGATACTTGCATTAATAGGAAAGTACAAATATACAATTTATTTCCGGTCTGAGATCGTTACCCTATGCTATAGTCATTGAGAGCGCCTTTCGTGGAAGACACTACTACAATAGCCAATTTTTTAGTTGGCTGAGTGGCAGTGTGCCAAGCGTTCGGCCTCTCGTGGCAAGGCGCGGTGCCAGTGAGTACGGGTTCGATCCCACTTCGGACCATATATTGTTCTTCGTTTTTTTCTGTTGTTGTTTGTCTGTTAATTTTTCCGAGTGCTAACACATACTTATTTGTTCTATTATTCCCTATTATCGCCTCGGAAGTTCCCCATATAATAATATTTATGTATTATTATTTGTTACCAGTATATAACCACTGGAAACTACTATTCGTGCTGTTTCGTCCTATAAATGTTTGTCTACAACACAAGTATTCAGCCCTACTGGGAGATACTTGCATTAATAGGAAAGTACAAATATACAATTTATTTCCGGTCTGAGATCGTTACCCTATGCTATAGTCATTGAGAGCGCCTTTCGTGGAAGACACTACTACAATAGCCAATTTTTTAGTTGGCTGAGTGGCAGTGTGCCAAGCGTTCGGCCTCTCGTGGCAAGGCGCGGTGCCAGTGAGTACGGGTTCGATCCCACTTCGGACCATATATTGTTCTTCGTTTTTTTCTGTTGTTGTTTGTCTGTTAATTTTTCCGAGTGCTAACACATACTTATTTGTTCTATTATTCCCTATTATCGCCTCGGAAGTTCCCCATATAATAATATTTATGTATTATTATTTGTTACCAGTATATAACCACTGGAAACTACTATTCGTGCTGTTTCGTCCTATAAATGTTTGTCTACAACACAAGTATTCAGCCCTACTGGGAGATACTTGCATTAATAGGAAAGTACAAATATACAATTTATTTCCGGTCTGAGATCGTTACCCTATGCTATAGTCATTGAGAGCGCCTTTCGTGGAAGACACTACTACAATAGCCAATTTTTTAGTTGGCTGAGTGGCAGTGTGCCAAGCGTTCGGCCTCTCGTGGCAAGGCGCGGTGCCAGTGAGTACGGGTTCGATCCCACTTCGGACCATATATTGTTCTTCGTTTTTTTCTGTTGTTGTTTGTCTGTTAATTTTTCCGAGTGCTAACACATACTTATTTGTTCTATTATTCCCTATTATCGCCTCGGAAGTTCCCCATATAATAATATTTATGTATTATTATTTGTTACCAGTATATAACCACTGGAAACTACTATTCGTGCTGTTTCGTCCTATAAATGTTTGTCTACAACACAAGTATTCAGCCCTACTGGGAGATACTTGCATTAATAGGAAAGTACAAATATACAATTTATTTCCGGTCTGAGATCGTTACCCTATGCTATAGTCATTGAGAGCGCCTTTCGTGGAAGACACTACTACAATAGCCAATTTTTTAGTTGGCTGAGTGGCAGTGTGCCAAGCGTTCGGCCTCTCGTGGCAAGGCGCGGTGCCAGTGAGTACGGGTTCGATCCCACTTCGGACCATATATTGTTCTTCGTTTTTTTCTGTTGTTGTTTGTCTGTTAATTTTTCCGAGTGCTAACACATACTTATTTGTTCTATTATTCCCTGGAATATATACACCGAGAAAATCTTTAAAACATCACATAAATGCCATACCTAAACATTAATGGAAAGATGATCATTAACCTAAAATATGCTGATGATACTGTATTAGTACCAGAAAATCATAAAGATCTACAACATTACTTAATGAATTAAACATGACAAGCAAAAAAAAATAAATATGGATTAGATATGATTATCAAACGAAAGTAAAACTATGACAATAAACAAAGAAAATATTCAAAACCAGCAAGTGGATATCAAAATTGAAGGAATAGACATGGAGATAGTTCAGAACTACAACTACCTTGGACATACAAAAACCAGTAATGGAAAATGTAAAACTGAAATAAGCAAAAGAATATGAATGGTGAAAAATAACGTTAATGCCATGAAAAATATACTAACATCAAAGCAAATAAGATCAGGTCTAAAACTAAGAATAGCAAAATGTTGTCTTCTCAATTTTCCTATATGGTGCAGAAACATGGACATTAGACAAGAAAACAGAACAGCGAATTGAAGCCTTTGAAATGTGGATATATAGAAGAATAGGTAGAATTGGATGGAAGGAAAAGAAAACAAACGATGAAGTCTTAAAACAACTAACAATGAATGAAAAGAGAACTACTAAGCACAATTCATACATGACAAATGCGGTTTTTGGGCCATGTTAAAAGACACAATAGCCTACTAAAAGTAATCCTGGAGGGGAAAATACGAAGTAAAAGAGGCAGAGGCAGACCACGACTAACATGGACGAGTAACATCAAAAGATGAACACGTCAGCCTATGACAACCTGCACCATCACAGACAGAGACAGAGCAGAATGGCGCTCCATGGTAGCCGTTATCAGTGCCAAGAAATATATTACGCAGAATCATTCTGGAGAGAGTAAAAGAGGCCAGAGGAAATATATAGATGATCTAGCTAAAGAGGCAGAGGAAGCAGCAAATAAAAGTAATTATAAAGCACTGTACAACCGTACACAGAAAATTATGTGGAAAATGCAAACAGATCGCTGCCTTTATTAGAGATAAGACAGGAAATCTGCCTAGTACTATAAGGGAACACCTAGAGAGATGGAAATAGCACTTTGAAGAACTTTTGGTATAGACGCGGCTCAAATAATCCTCAAGATATACTACCAGTAGAAGTTATTTTTAAAAAATGGTAAAGCCATAGGGCCAGATGAAATTCCTTCGGAGTATTAACACCTCTACCATGATGTTACATACTCTATTAGATAACATTTGGGAGACGGAAGAAGGTTATATGATCAACTACCATTAGAAAGGAAGTTTACAGGGGTGTACATATTATATGGGAATTATGCTGCTATCAGTGCCCGGATTAATAAAAAAAATTAAGTAGATTTATTCTGGAGAGACTAAAAGAGGCCACAGAGAAACATTTGAGAGACGCACACGTATATTTTTTTAGGAAGAACAGCTCATGTGCTGATCACATAACTACTCTACGTATAACAGTTGAACAAAGATTACGAAACGGTATTTGCTAGTTTAGACAGAGGAATGGTTTGGAAGTTGGTGAGTCACTACGGATTCCCACAAACTTTATTAACCTGATAAGAATAATGTATAACCAAAAAAAAAAAACGACACTCTTTTCTTTATAAAAACCAACATTTTTAATGTATATTTTAATATATATGTTTTGCAAACATTTTAATAGAAAAATATCCGCCATGTGAGAATATCCATGTTGTAGTTTTTCTACGATGTAGTTGGAAACATCGGTTGCAAACTGTTAAATCGCGAGTCTAGCGTCCACTTCAGAATCGTAAAGGGAGGATCGTAGGTTTCTCGCTAGGTGAAAAATTAAAAAAAAACGCGCTGTGTATGACTGGTAGTTTGTCAATTGCAAAATGGGCTTGTTGGGTATTAGGTTTATCGCACGTTTGATAGTTTTAGAAGTTGCGGTTTTTGTTCGTTTTACTTATTACATCTTTGAAAGATGACGTCATGGGACGCACCAAAATGGCAGCTTATTTATATTCGAGCTATGGACTAAGCAATGTTTACATTGAACACCACGATATATGTTATTGCAGCGAGTTGGCAGATTTTTAAAAATGTTTTCAATGGTTTGAACATAAATGTTTGTTCACAGTTCGTTAACCTTCGCTGTAGATAAAGTCGTTAATTCGATGGCTTCGTTTCGGACGTTTGTGACCTTAGTAGCTAAGGACTAAACTTGTGCAAACGGATGGCATTGGCAAGGATCATTTTGAATCTATGAAGTGGGCTCATTTTGTGTTTAACTCAAAAGCATATGTGCTTTTTAACCAAAGACCTTTTTTTGGGGACTCAATGAAGATATCCCCGATGGAAGAATACATTGTACTATTAGTCCCATAAATGATTCGCTTCCAGAGGTTTATGATGTAAACAAAGCAGTTTTGTCATTGCAAGTGAATAATGTCCACACCTATAATTGGTCAGGATTGTGTAGCAGCAGCAGCTTTATAGCGAACACAGAAAACATCACAGGATTGTGCTGTTCTGAAACAGCTATGCCATGCTACCCTAGAATTGCCTTTAATGGGATTACTGTGACCACAAACCAATCTCCATGTGTGTGCCACATATTTACACCCCAGAAAGAAATACTGAATATAACAACATCATGTGCCGTCTGTGATATTAATGACCACAGACCAGGAGCCTCCAGTATGATTGATACAACTGTTGCACCAAGCATTTCATCAGCAGAGCCTTATCTATGGAATGTTAATCTGACATTGTTCTTGAGTGATGTCCAAGTTAATGAGACATCAGAATCGTGTGGCGGCAGCTACAAGAAGGGAGCGGAGAACATCAAGTTCTGCTGCTTTAAAGGAGACTTGCCTTGCTATCCCAGAATTGCCTTAAATGGGATCAATGTAGTTGAAAACTTATCCTCTTGTGTAAACTACACATTCACATCTAAGAGTGAATCAGTGAAGGTCACAAAATCATATTCTCTCTGTGGTTTTACTAACTACAGGTCATGTGGCTTCTGTTGGATTGGAAATGATAACTTACCACCACTGTGTGTCTATATGTTTGGAATTGGAGTCATCAATGATGGCCTAACATCATCAAGTGCTATGACGATCATCATTTTCGGGAGGACGTGAAATCCCATGGTATATGGTGGATAGGCGGCAGGAACCATTGAAGGCTATGTCTGAAAAGTGTTCCTTCTTGCAGTTTCCTCATATTCCAAGTCCGGCTTGTTGCAGGAGCTACTGAGTTATAAGTGCTCTGTGCACACCGTGAGCTGTGTGTCTCATCCGTTTTGATCCTGCTTCGATATCCCGCTTGTTTACGATGAATAATGATATCGTATGACAGGGAACAGTTGGCTGTGTTCACTTTCTGCGCGGTTTCGCCTTATGTCTTTTGGCGTGTGCTGAGACTGCTACGATGGGGACTACAGTTACCTTTCTTTGTTTGGGAGATGAGTTAGTAATTCGGATGATTCCACTGGCACGGGCGGTTGAGCAATTATGGATTTTAATTCGTTTGCTGTGATACCGAGGCCTTCCATAACCAATAACCAATAACATCTCTAATTATGGCGCTCGTTTCCTTCTCGATTTTTGGAAGAGACGCTATTTATCCTGATTTTGACGTTAGCGGTTGAAGAATAGGCACTATAACTAGAGTTATGGTTGCTATTCTTCTCGCAAATCTGTGCCTGTCACAAGCAACCTGCATCCAAGTTGGGCATCTATCCTCTGTAAGATCATCCAAATGATGGACTGTCACCAACTCTTCGGCAAACGTCACCTAAAGTAATTTGAAATTTTAAAAAGTTAGAGTATCTTAACAATATCCTAAAAAAAATAAGCGCTGGAGAGAGAATAAGATAAGACATGCTAAACTTGCGGTCGGTTTTTTGTAAAATACTCTGCTCACTAATTTCCATAGCGTAAATCCCAATTAGCGTATTGGTTTGAGTTATTCTAGCTAGTTAGTTTATATATATTTTTTCCCTCTCTCTTTTGGAGAGGTAGCCAAAAAGAACACGATGGCTGGTAATTGATACAATTATCCTAGATGCGAGCGAGTATTCTCCAGGCTCAGCTCGCTAAATAGCGACTTTGAGAGTGTTCACGGGATCTGTTAATACTTTACAGATATGGAAACTATCTAGCAGTGTTAACACTGTGGTTGACTTACCCCAACTGACCACCGCTATTAGTGTACGCAGGAATGCTATTGTTTTTTCGATCACGCCTGAGCAATCGCACGCGCGGGAAAAAAAAAACAATCGATTGACTCACGGGAGAGCAGAATTGATCCATGTCGTACTCACGAAAGCGTGGGAGAATATTTACTGTTCGTTCATGTCGTCACCGAGATTTGTCATTATATATATATATATATGTATATAAACCTGATTATGGTCCGTATCTATCTTAAATACGGTCCCTTTACGTCCACGTGGATATCATAACTATTAATTTATTACTATTATATGTATATATGCTCACCATATCTATGAAATAACTAACGTATCACTACTCCCTAATATGGTAGTTTCACTTCCGGAGTGGGCGTGGTCTATAGCCGAACAATATCGCTCTTATTGGTTGTCACTTTGGCGCGAAACAGCGATGTCCATTACATGACTCATTAACAAGTTATCCCTCAACTACCAACCCCTTCATGAGCTACCATACTTCTTCTACGTCCTATACATATATATCATTGTACCACTCTGGCTTGGCGCAGCTTGGCGCAGTCTCTATATAACTCTTGTACTTAAAGGGTACAGGACGTCGCAGGGTATTTTACTCTTTGTCTTTGTTATGTCATAATTGTCAAAACACCGGCTCCCACTACTCTCGGATCTTCACCACCGCAAGGACATTGTGTTCACAATTGCCAATAAAACTGACCTGTATCTGATGATGTCACTGTCTCTAATAATGCCTTGGTATGGGAACCTATTCCGTTGTACATTCATGAGGAATACCTTCCTGCTAGCTCGTCCCGTTTGATCCTCCCTGATGGTTGCTTGGTAGACCCTCCTTCTACATGTTGCCCAAGATAAAGAAACACGACTCTGCTGGACTACCATTTGTTTCTTCTATCTTGTGTCCCACGGTTCTCATTTCTGGCTTCCTCGACAATATTTTTCAACCCACTGTCATTAACCTCCCTTCATTTGTTAAAGACACAACGTTTTAATATCTTTGCTTCCATCAACCTTTCTCCTGACCGGAATTCACCGCCTCTTTATCATAGAGAGATGCCTGCTCTCTGTACACCTCAATTCTCCACACCGACGGCATTCGAGCTCTAAAATTTTTCCAAGATAAGAGAACTCAACAATCTATTACCACTGACGTCCTCTTCCTTCTGCCAGAACTTGTTCTTAGATTCAAGTACTTCGAATTCGATGGGAACTTTTTCACTCAGATCCGTTTTAGCAATGTGCACAAAAATTGACCCTAGCTATATTTATTTGTTCATGGGTTACCTGGAGCACCAGATTATACACACCTACCAAGGTCATCTTCGCGTTAAGTACTGAAGATACATTGACGATTGCATATATCTGACTAACCTATCCGAGAAGGAAATCTCCTTACTCATCAAGCATATTGATCAGATTAATTCCTCGATTCGAATCACTTTCTATCTTTCCACTTCCTCTGTTTCCTTCCTAGATATTAAAGGTGTCGCTGGTATTCTTACCTCGATCTTCTATAAACCTACTGACTCTCACAGACTCCTCCGTTATGACTCTTCCGACATCTTGAAAGACTCTCTTCCCTTTTCATAATTATTCATGGCTTCGTCGCTTTTGCCAGGATTTTAGGTAATTTCCTAGTTTGATCAGATATATTATTTCAGTTTGGAAGAGTGATGTCCCCTAAAATATGTCTGCCAAAATACAGTGGTTCTACGCATTCTTGGCGTTGGGGTCATTACGCTGGCATGTAATCATTTCGGAGTATCTGTTGATTGGGCGTTGGGTCCAGGGGTTAGGTTTAGCTTTAGTGTTAAATATTTATAAATATATTATAACGCGTGACAAACGCCACTCGGCCTAATTATGATCTTCTGATCGAAGGGAATTGTGCGGTTGATTACCAATCGCCGTAATTTACTGCCAAATGTTGGAAGATTGTCAAACTTTGGCTATTAATTAAAATGCACATACACACACATAAATACAAAAAATATCTAGAAATAGCTTTACGAAACACAATGCAACGTCTGTATTACCTCAAATTACCTGTCAGCGATTAGCAATCTGGTGCGGAGCTTGAGAATAACAACGAGTGTGATGAAAGTCCTCAAAAGGACCATAGTGAAAACTCTAGGCAATCTAAAATAGTTAATTGTGAATGTTTGGTTGTCCTGAAAAGGACAGTTGTGAAGTGGGCAGGTTTGGAGCAATCTTATGTTGTCCTGAAAAGGACAGTAGTTTGCAGGGATGTGATGATTTTACACAGGATAACTCTCTGCAATTCCTGTAATTAGCGTCCCTAGGACGTTTCCTTGTCTGATTTCATTTCTGAAGGCGAACTCGTGTAGAAACGATGGGAACAATGTACGCCTAGTGCCGAACTGTCTCTTCAATTTCCGTTTGGCCCGCATCCACATATTTTCAATATTCTGTGTGTGAATTTCGGGATCATCTGGGTCGACAAAATTCTCTTGATGGATGACTGAACAATGGGTATAAATACCATTTGCAATTCGACTGATATTGGCATATGCAGACCAGTCGTCAGAAATAATGTGGCTTCCAGGTAAAATATGGGCAACTATCTCTTTTGTTAAAGTAGCCTCGGAGCGATCTGGTACTTCTACTAGAAAGCATTTTCCTGAAATCCTTTCTATTCCACCGAACACCCAGTGACCCTCATTCCATTGTCCCCTGTGATATTTTCGGTGAAAATATTTGGACTCGTCAATTTCCACAACGATTGGTTGGCCTAGAATGTCTATACCACCAATTTGACTGAAGTGTCTGACCATGTATTTCTCACATTCCTCGCGTAAAAAATTACACCAATCCACTACAGTATTTTTATTGACGCCTGCCTCATGCTGGATCAAGCTCTGTGGAAAATCGCTGCTCCAACAGTAGATCATAATTAAAATTTGTTTTAGTGATAGATGGCTCTTTGTGAAAAATGATCCATCACGAACGGACTTTCCAAAACTGCACCCCTGACATGACCACTGATAGCCATCTACTCCTCTGCTGTAGGCTACTAAACGCGCAGGCATATGACAAATGTTGCATAGACACGTATTTATTATTAGTCTACGCTTAGCTAACCACTGAATACACAATTTATTAGTGGCAATCTCGGGAATCAGAGTTAGTAAATTCCATCTATCCTCTGCAATGATGTCATGAAAAGTCATGATCTGCCCAACATTCACAACTTCAGTTGGGGCTCTAGGTCGCCCGGTCATTTTACAAATACAGTAGTACCAAATTCAAGTAAGTGAACTCAGAACTGCTTAGCTGGTTTTTAAATATTAGACAAACTAGCCTATATATATAGGCGGATAATTAGTAAGAAGAAGCATAAGAAAGGATAGGGGTTCAGCCAATTATTAATTAACATCTCGATTTGGACGCAGACGCTGACCCGAACGCCACGCTGACCCAAACGCCAGTGTGAGTGACACATGCCAGCGTAATGACCCCAACGCCAAGAATGCGTAGAACCACTGTATTTTGGCAGACATATTTTAGGGGACATCACTCTTCCAAACTGAAATAATATATCTGATCAAACTAGGAAATTACCGGATTTTAAAGATTTCCTACATCAATTCCACCTTATGCCATACTTTTTTTCGTCAACGCCTGTATCCGGAATCGACTCTTCTACCTGCTCTCAAACTGGTTCTCCGCATCTCCCGCCAGGCAGCCCTTACTCCCTCTACCTTTCCCTCCTCCGATATGATAAAACTTGCTCTCACCCATTACCCTCACCACAATGCGGTCATCAGAATCATTCACCGTTACCTCTATATTCTCTGCTCAGACCCCAATACTCATAAACATTTTCCCGATCCCCCTTTTGTTGCCTTCAAGCGTGATTGTAACCTTCGCGATATGCTTGTCGGTAACTCATTCCCGCCTTGTCCATAACCATAAGGAGGGCACTATCCGTTGCGATTCCAATCAGTGTAAGATTTACAACCACGTTCTCCGTACGGATACCGTCATCTTCCCTAATTGTCTTGTTGAGGTCAGAGAAAGGTTCACTTGTACATCACGCAACATCATATATACCATCATATATAAGCGATGTAAGATAACCTGCATTGGTGAATCAGGGCGACTCCTTTGAGTCAGATGCCATGAACATCTGTATAACATCGCACGTGATGTACACCCCAGTAGCGTCTCATTTCAACTCTCAGGGAGAAAAGGGTAAAGTGGATGCCCAAGTCACTGCTGTGGGTGTCCGGTTAGCGCAATCGATAGGCGGTTGGCTTACCACGGCAACAGCCGGGGTTCGTACCCTGGCGAGGACACCTGGGTTTTACTAATTCCCTAAAAATTAGTGGGAGCCGCGATAGCTCAGTGGTTAGTGAACTGGACTACTACGGACAAGGGTAGGGTTCGATCCCAACCGACGGCTCCGGGTTCACCCAGCCTTAAATGGGTACCGGATTTTTTCTGGGAAAGTAAAGCAGCACGGGCGTAATACCGACCACATTACCCCAAAAATCATGTGCTGAAGGTCTGTAAAATATAGGGTCACTAACACCATATTTCCCTATACGCCACTGGCGTGACGGGGGGTACTTTACTTACTTTTTTACAAGTCACTGCTGTCTTGTTCTTTTGACAGGCACTGCCTATTCACCTTAGAGAATCGGCTGATCGCCTGCATGGGTTACCTCACCCTACGGGGATTAATGTATCTCTTTCTTACGGGTAACCAAATACCCTTCTTTTCCCCACCTTCTTTTCCCTCTTCCCTTATCCCCTCCTCTTTTCTCCTTATATTCCCCTTTTCGTTCTTGTTCTTTCCCCATCTCCCCTTCTCCTGCTTCGGCCTCTTGTACCCTAACATGATTTCCCTAGTACAAACACTAACTATATATTTGCATGTATATTTGCATCCATCTTTAGGAGTTATGATCCCTTCTTACCGACTAGTATTTATAATCAATAACAATGCCAGAATCTCTTCGAGTTCGTTGAAGAGAACGTCATTTTCTGCGGAGACCTTAATGCTAGAGGAAACCAGTGGGTAACGTCATAACCAACAAGCAGGGAGAAGACCTAGAAAACGCACTCGTGTCGGCCGATTTAGTGTGCTGATGGAAGGGCAACAAGAATGGCCACTCGAACAGGGGACTCTGATAGTGTCATAGACCTGGCACTGGTGTCTTCCACATTCGCACCGGTTTGCAGGTGGAGTGCACTGGGGCTCCACGGAAGTGATCACTATCCAAGTGTCCTCCTAATTGAGAAATGCGGAAATAGAAGCCACAAAAGAAAGCTCCATACATTCAACTACGAGAAAATAGACCAGGACGTCATTAGCAAAATCAGATATAGGAAACAGAGCGCCCCTCGTAGGAGGCAAGAGAGATGGACGCAGCCACCCTGGTGGAACGTAGTTGTCGAGGAAGCTTGGCGAAGCAAGAGACAAACGGCCAAGACATGGCAATTAGCCAGAAGGAATGGAAGAACACAACCTGAGCTCTTGAAGCGTCTCAAAATAGAGGTGGACCAAAAAATGATGCACTTTAAACTATGCGCTAAGCAGGCTAAGGATGCCAAATGGGATGACTTCTGTAAAAAAAAGTGTGCTCATAAAAATCGCTCGCCACATTCTGGCGGCTTAATCAGAGCATGAATGGCACAACACGACACAGAGGCATACCAGACTTTCAGAGCACAGGCCGGATATGGCACAAATCTGATGAGAGCAAAGGGAAGGCCCTGCTTGCCCGCTACATTGAGCAGACGGACCAAAGAAATGAGGCTGTAAGAATGATGATACGGGGATCGCTGTCAAAATTGTGTAAGGAAGTAGGGGCTGGAAGAAGATCTCACAATCACAACCGATACAATTCGCATGACACTTAAAAGGTCACACACCACTGCTGCTGGTCCAGATGGCATAGGCGATTTAGCTGACGACGACTTGACAAAACTGGCCAATGAGTTTAATGCCAGCATTCGGAGTCGCCAGATTAAGGTGTGGTTACACAGCTACTTACTACCGCTACCGAAGCCAAACAAGGACCATTCTCAGATCAGTGCCTACAGAATCATCACAATGCAGAACACTGCGGGCAAGCTGCTAGAGAAAATAGTTGCCCGTGTCCTCACCTGTCACCTTGAACAGAAACGCGTATTCCCACCCACACTCGGAGGTTATAGATATAACAAAGAGACATGGCTCAATGCGGCAGTCTTTGCCTATGACGTCTTCGAAGGCTTCCACAGACGAGAGGAGCATGTGCTGCTGCTATAGATCTGGAGGACGCATACAACAGGGTACCATTTGAATATCTCATGCATATGCTCCTCAAACTGACGGTGCACCCCTTCCTCATTATATGATGGATCGCCGCGGCACAGTGGTGCATACGTCATGACCACGAGTAGCATGACAATGGAGGCGATGGCAGTGACCAAGGCATTCAAATGGTTAGAGTCACTAGACTACACCCACGCATGTATACAGAGTGATTCGATGAGCATGATAAAAGAGTAGAGTCGTTGCAGAAATCCAAAATACGTAAGGTCACCTTTGTCTATCTCCCTGGACATGTGGGAGTACGGGGAAATGAAAGAGCGGACAGGTTGGCTAGATGCGCTGTCGTTGAGGACGAGCAACCAATGGATCGGATAGACATCATGAATGCCATCCGAGATGTGGGAAGAGCACAGGGCTTCGACAAACACAGATCCACGTCACTTCTTCGAATGATGGAAATGGGAGTTAAGATGGGCACAGCTAGAAATGAGAAAGTTAGTGGCCGTGTAAGAAGACTTATCAACCAACATAGAACTGGAGTCGTCAGTCGCTGGACACTAAGGGAATTGCTGAGGAGGGGATCTAAGCACCTATGGACATGTTCGGAGTGCAATGATGATGACCCGCAAATAACTCAATAACTCAATTTATAATCATCATTAGTACTTATTTTACCACATTCTTCTCTTTCGCCGTGGATATTTCAATACCACCTTAGTTACATTTTATCATTTCCTCATATCTGCCATGTGATTATCTCTTTCGTACACACCACCATACCACGCGTCTACTTAGATCGAACCCTTGGGACCATTTAGTCTCATTTAATCCCTAATTTTATACACTGAGCAAATCTTTAAAAACATCACAGAGATGTCAGGCTTAAATATTAATGGAAAGATAATAACCTAAAATATGTTGATGATACTGTACTACTAGCTGACATTCCTAAAGACCTATAACAATTACTTAATTTAATAAACATGACGAGTAAAAAATATGGACTAGATATGAATATCAAAAAGACTAAAACTATGATCATAAACAAAGAAAATTCTCAGTACCTACAAATAAATATTAAAATTTAAGGAATACATCTGGAGATAGTTCAGAGCTACAAATACCTGGGACATACTATAACTAGTGATTGATAATGTATAACTGAAATAAACAAAAGAATAGGTATGGCAAAAAATCATTTTAATGCCACGAAAAAAATACTAACATCAAAACAAATAACACCAAGACTAAAACTAAGAATAGAAAAATGTTACATCTTCTCAATATTCCTGTATGGTGCATAAACATGGACATTAGACAAGAAAACAGAACAGAAAATTGAAGCCTTTGAAATGTGGATTTATAAAAGAATAGGTAGAATTGGATGGCAAGAAAAGAAAATAAACGGTGAAGTTTTAAAACAACTAAAAATGAAAAGACTAAACACAATTCAAACAAGACAAATGCAATTTTTGGGGCATATTAAAAGACACAACAGCTTAATAAAAGTAATATTGGAAGGAAAAATACAAAGTAAAAGAGGCAGAGGCAGACCAAGTCTAACATGGACGAGTAACATCAAAAGATGGACATATCAACCAATTACATCAACGCAAGAGACAGAGTGGAAGGGCGCTCCATGGTAGCCAACCTTCGATGCAGAGACGGCACTCAATGATGATGATGAATCTCTAATACACCGGATTTAGACCTTGGTGCAGTGGCATTCCTCGGTTTGTTCACATCCTTGTCATTCCTGGTGGACTGATACGCTATGTTTTACAGTTACTTATATAGAAAATGCTAGTCCCTTATCATTCGCATCACCGCTTCGTCATTCACACCATCGGTCAACATATTTCCCCTTCTTCCCCTTCTCTCCCGCACCGAATACATATCATAGCTTCAGCCTAGACTGCCATCAAGCTAAGTGTCTTTACATTAAATTTAATTCATATTTTTAATTAATGATTTCCTGTAATACAGTACATTTTCTTTTCTTTTCATTTTCTATTCTATATCCACTAGTTCTGGTTACTCAAGAACATTGGTTTAATTATTCTTCATTTCGTTGTCTGTTTCTGTGTTCCTGTTTTCTGAAGAAGACCGCACGTAGGCCGAAACATCATGATATTGTTTCGTTCCTCTATTATAAAACTACCACCTTACTTTGTAAGAGTTGCACCCCACCACTGACTCTCCACTTGTACAATTAACTTTTATTAAAAGATTAGTACACATTATAGTACACAACTTTTGTATTATTTTACATAAACATTACAGAAAAAAATGTTTTGAATTAAAATAATACAATTCTGAACAGAACATTATCTATTCACAGGTGGCTGCAGTAATGAAATCATTACATCATTACTGCGTTCTACAGAAAAATAATTTTACGTTGCACGGCATAGGCATAGCTGATAAACTGAATTTAGTATTTGAGCCACTGTTTTCAACTGCTGGAGATGCTTCACTTCGCTGCGCTATGTTGTGTCAGAAAGTGTGCATTCACTCATCCATTGCTGTTTTGATATCCATGACATTACTGACATCAATTTTTGCAGTCATTCTGATTAAGGAGAGAATGGTAACACATTTTCTGATCTGTTATATGTTTGACATAACAGTTGCGTCCTGATTGTTAAAAGTTAACTTAAAGTATTCGTTCCTAAATATTCATATAATCCGTTCATAAAATGCTGCCCATAATCAACATCAATTTTCTTGAAAAAACTGTCTGGTGTATTGCTGTGAAAATGTGCATGAGTTTGGCATATAGGTTATGTAAAAAACAACACACACACACACACATACAGAGGCTTTAATTAAGGACAGATATTACAAAGTTTTACATTCAATTCCCTCCCCGGTTCAATAAAGCGCACACTTTCCAATTTTAAGTGAAAAACAAGCATGGAAAAATTCAAAGTGCAGAGAAATGTTATGTTGAAATTGGCAATTGACCTTATGAACATCTATTCTCAAATGGGAGCACTGTGAATGACGTTGTTAAAACCCATAGTAAAGGTCTATTAGAAAATATATTTTTCTGCAGTGCTAAAATAGTGAGCTACCTCAATTTTCTAAATCATAATAAGTTGTAAGTGCTAATTCATCACTATGCAAAAAGTAACTTTAATATTGCATAGACACTTCTGCAAAGAAGCAAAGATGGATAGATTTTATCACAACATTCAAGAACAGGAGAAGGGAACACAGGGCGTGATGGGTGTAGATAGAAAATCTTTTATTCGCACATTTTAATAAGACATGAATTTAAATACGCTATCGTCAATCATAGGAGATGAAGAAAAGTACGTGATTTTGACAAAGATGTTATTAGACGTAAAGTTTCGAAAATGTTTCAGGCAAATCAACTTAACACAGTCCGTAAACTTAAATTTTAATCGGAATGGAATGTTTTAAACTTTCAAAAACTACTATGTGGAAAGTTTTAAGAAACCTTAGTTTCACTTTTGAAAAACATGCAGGGAAGCAGAACATTCTTTGTGAAGAGCCACAATTGATTGCTTCTGGAATTAAATATATGAGGCAGATTCGAGAGAGAAGGATGAAAGGCTATTTGGATGAAATGCATGTTAATGATCACTACACTTTTGAGACTGGCAATAACCTGACAGATACAAGAAAAGAAAAATAAATAGCACCAAAAAAATAGCGTATTATTGCATTTTTGCTGGCAGCAGACAGAATGGATTTGTCAGTCAAGTAGAACTTTTTCAAGCAAAGTATACTGACGGTGAGGACTACCACTCTGAAATAAATTGATACAATTTTAGTGATTGGATGAAAGAACACTATCCTGGATAGACCGTCGTGCATGGTAATGGATAATGCATCCAATTATAGTATTGTAAGACAATGTTCTAAGCACAAAAGATCAAATCAAAACATGACTTGCAAAGAACAATGTTCCCTTTCACGAGAGCTAGTTGAAATCAGAGCTGTTGCAGCTATGAAACAAAAGAATAAGGCAAAGACGTTCTTGATTGGGAAAGTAATTACAAATCATGACCACACATCACTTCGACTCCCACGTTACCATTTGCACCTCAATCCATTAGAGTTTGTGTGGGCCAACGGCAGAGGGCAGTTGGCAACACAACTCACCATATTTAAAATATGTTTATCTTAAAAAATTGGTTCGTGACGTCCTCTTGCAGATAGACATTGAGTACTGGAAAAAATACGAAGAGCAAGTGTTCCTGGAAAAAAAGCACTGGTAAAAATATGTTTATACAGGGTGTTTATAAAGTCTCATATCTAGGTCAATTTGAAAAAAAAATGTTTATGACGTCATCACAATATGTACTCCCACTGTCAATGAAATTTGTTGAATAAGTTTATTGCTACTGGAAATGTGGAAGATGCTCCACGATCTGGTAGGCCTGCTGTGAATGATGAAATATGTTTAGATATCCAAGACAGAATCCTTAAAAGTCCAGACAAGTCATTAAGAAAACTGTCGCAACAAGTGAACTTACCATTGAGCACATATTGTGATGACGTCATAAACATTTTTTTCAAATTGACCTAGATACCAAGTGTAGTGAGACTTTATAAACACCCTATATTTACTCCAGCCAATAGCAGATGTGAACCTCCTAGATTCGTCAGATTCTGAATGAAGCAGGCCACTGGGAAATTTCTCTCTATGACACCCCCACACATTATATTATACAAATATTACCCGTTATGGAAAAAAGAAATCCGGTTCTTTTCAAAATTAGTTGAAAACATCCCTGGCACTGTTAATAGAAAAAAGTACAGAATAAAACATCACACTCGGTTCAGATGATGGAAAATCATATGTGAAACAGAAAAAATGTGTTCTTCTCGATATTGTATGGGTGCGACTTCGAATAACTGTGACAATATGATGTCATCTACAATCTAATGTTTCTTCCACACTATAGGTTTTGGTACACAATTTATATAACAAATAATCAAATATGCAAAATCCACTTTCCCTTTGGGCTTAAGTATTTACACATTCTTAAGATCGAGG
The DNA here is from genome assembly GCA_032433765.1 of Megaustenia siamemsis. Lineage (NCBI taxonomy): Eukaryota > Metazoa > Mollusca > Gastropoda > Stylommatophora > Ariophantidae > Megaustenia > Megaustenia siamemsis. The sequence goes on along the minus strand of JAVIAB010000125.1, from coordinate 62,596,919 downwards.
AAAATCTAATACTGCATATAAAAATTCACAGCAGTGCACCAAACAATTTTCGTGAAAATGTATGGCGAACTTTAGATACAAATCTGTGCACAGACTATAGTAGTTAATTCGTTAAAAATTCTAAGACACATAAGTGACGACAGATAATGTAATTTAGTATGTTCCACAGTTCACTAACTCTTCCAATATTGCAATGTATCCCGTCATAAGTCTTTGGTCTGGACAATCAGTTCAATTAATATTAGCAAAGAAGCCGTTGCCCTTGTCTTTGTCTCTCTTAATGTTTTTTCTCTGTGTTTCTTTAAGTTGGTTTCTTTTTTTGTGCTTGCTATTTCTATCTGGAGGCCTGTTTTGCTATTCGTTTGCTAATTTTTCTAGTCACATCGCAGACATAAAAAGTAAAAAGTAAAGCGCCCCATTCACACCAAGTGGCGATAAGGGAATATGGTATTAATTACCATAATTTTTACAGACCTTCGGCACATGATTTTTGGGATAATGTGGTCGGTATTACGCCCGTCCCGCTTTACTTTCCCAGAAAAAAATCCGATACCCATTTAATGCTAGGTGAACCCGGAAGCCGTCGGTTGGGATCGAACCCTACCTCTTGTCCTTTGTAGTCCAATTCACTAACCATTGAATTATCGCGGCTCTCACATCGCAGACATATACCTATCTTTTTTTTCTTGATTATAGTGGATATTGTTAGTCTTTATTTCGGAATTATGTTTCCGCATTCGGGACATTCCAGCAACTATCGAATTGTTCGTCTACTGATTGTTCCTGTCCTGCTTTGACTGACCGTGTTGTGTTATTTTCCGTTGATGGTTCTTTTCCAGCTTTCGCCCTACGTGTTACCGTGTTTCACCATTCTTTTTAACAAATGGGTTATCCTCCGACTAAGCTTCCGGCTAAGCACGCTTTATGAGTCAATCAGGATGACCGCACATGTTTTGGTCTCTTAACATTCCATGTGATAGCTTTTGTTCATAGTTTCAAACTTCGTGCGTGAGCTGGAGATAGTAGTTTTGTAAGCTCCTGCATCTTTTTCATTCAGCTTTCCATACACAGAATACCATAGAATACACAAGAAAACCCCAGCCGTTCCGCACACCCTTTATACCAAAGATCAGTGTAGATGATGGAGTCTTGAGGCTGAGAGTCTTTTTATTTCTTTCTGTCATTCACCCGATTACTACTAACGGAACTAATTGTCCTCTTCTTCATCCGTTCTTAGAAAGAGGTTAAGAGGACGTTCTAGTTTGCAATAGAGATGTGATAATTCCGCCTTTCGGCCCAACACATCCGTTTTCAGAATATTATTTTTGAGCACCGGGTTATTTTCCCTCTTAGATCCCTACTCGCTTGGCCAGACTAGACAGGTTAGTCTGTTTCTAGAGACACCGTGAAGAGCTGGATTAGGGTCTGGATGGTTCTTGTTCACCGATACAGGCGTAAGACATCAACTGTTGATCGCTGGCAGCTTCCAGCTCTGCTGCTGTGAGGCGCCTTTGCCTTCAGAAAAAAAAATGTAAGTAGTCAGGTTGGGAGTGAAGTTGCTTACCTCCCTGATCTCGAACTCAGTTATGCCATGCGCCCAGACACGACATTTGTTGTCCAAGTGAATGATGACCTTGGTTAACCGCACCTGTCACACACATCTATACAATCCCTGCCAATAGGTATATTCTCCTGCTTGCATACGCCCAACATCGTTGTCTCAGCCACGATCTCCCGTGCTTAATGCGGTTGTCTGTCATTGACTGTATTCTGATAGGAATGGATATATTTTGTTATGTGCCACCCTCAGGTACGCTTTCGCTTGCATGTACTTGTATCGTGCTTGAATTATTGCAAGGTGCAACAGGAATAATCTCTGATGGGGCTAGAGGATACTTTAGTGCATCCCATAATGGTTAATATAGCCTTGTTCTGTACTCTTTCCAGCTTAACAGAGTGATAGGGTAATAAGGACCAGCCACAAAAAATCAGTGATTGCTTTAAGAGGAATAGCGTTTTTTTTTTTTCATTGAAGAAAATCATTCTCGCCATAACCATTACTGCATTCACTCCTTTTAGGGAGTTTTGGATTACAGGGAAAATTGAAAAAAAAAAAATTGAAAAAATGGTATGGTAAAAGCTTTACGTGATTAGTAGACCTCACAGATTAGTACGGCGTTTCGGCCCAATAGGCCTTCAGCAGGAACAAACAAACAACACGCACACACAGATATGTAAGTAAATAAAACTAATCCTTTATAGCTATCTGGTAACGAAACATCCAAAACAAAATAATCGAAATTGGTTAAAGAAAAGAAAAATGACTTCCCTGTGTCGTGGACCGTGGTCAGAATGGGAAAAGGGCGAGTCACACGGGTCTTGCTGTAATTATACCCTCTGGTCAGGTGAAGGGTTCTAAAAATACACGAGCAGGGGGAACGCTGTCTAGGTAACCTCGACTGCAAAGACACTGACAATGTCTAAAAGTATCTAAGGGCCCGTAAATACATGTATACACACACAGATGCGTGTATACATATATACACGTACAAAACAACAATTTTGGATTACACCGTTTATATGATGGTTGAAGGACAATTATCTGTCAAAGGAGATCCCAAAGTACACCAAGCCGTGGATTCTTTCAATGTGCATACCATTGTACTTCAGAGTAGACAGCTCTCTTTACACAATGTGATTGTTTGATAAGCACAAGAGTAACTTGGCCTTGCTAGGATTTGATCACAGCCCCTTTACTGTCACACCAGTCAATGCATGAAAACTAGAATGTCATCCGCGTATGTTAGAAGGCGACGTGGTCCACTCAACTGTATGAGGTATAAGTTTTAGTATAAATTTTAAACAACACCAGTGAGAGAGGAGAACCTTACGAAAGGCCTGGAGTTATAAATCTGGCCTCCAAAGAACAGAATCCGAATCGCAGTGCCACAACCCTCGCGAGTAGCATCGTGGCTAACCATGGCACCATCGATTTGTCTATCTTCATGATTGCCATGTGTGATTTTAGAGTGCTATACCCCCATCAAGGCCAGCTCCTTGTCGGAGGGATGGGGCTTAACATTCACCAGGGACTGAAAACCAAGACTGGCCATGCCTTCATACACCCGAGCAAGACCACAGTCTGCTCTAACAAGTTTAAGTGCTGAAGACGGAGGCAACCAGCCAAAAAGTGCACCTCAGCAATCAGGATGCCACGCAATCACGCCAATTGGAAGTATTTCTATAACTGTGAATCGATATAGCACTCGCCCTGTGATGGACACCTAGGCAGGCATAGTGTCTGGTTCTCAGCCTCAAAAGGGCCCAATCACTGTTACTGGATGTCCTTCTCAACCACCCCGTGGAGTCAGGGGGCGAGAGAAAAAGCTACTGGCCAATCAAAACTAAGACCACTTAAAATAAAGCACTGGAATGCTGAAGGCATCAAAAGCAAAAGAGATGGGTACAGCAAAAATATAGAGTTAGAAAATAACCTACATGAAGAGCAAGTAAGAGCATGCTGTTTGCCGGAAACCCATCTAAACAAAGACATAGTCTTGAAGATTATGGATGCCAGTGTTATTGATCTGACAGAAAAGACAGAATAAAGGTAGAATACTGACACTTAATAAAGAACAACATCAATGCATGTCAACTCGAAGTAAATATGGATGGGGCTAAATATCAGATACTGCACCTCAGGACAGAAAATACGAACTTTAATTTACTGAACTACTACTGTCCGAACGACCGCCCACTGGCACTAGACACAATTTCATTAAAAGAAAGAGTGATTGTATGTGGGGACTTTAACAGCCATTCACAGAGTTGGTGCTATGAACATATAGGCAAGAGAGGTGAAGAGCTTGAACATTGGCAGGACGACAATGGACTTATATTGCTAAACCACACAACAGATCCACCAACATTCTACTCCAGATTATGGCATACCACATCTACACCAGACTATGCTTTCCATTCACCAGACCTGGATTGGAATATTACACGTATTGTTGGGAAACAACTTGAATGCAGCGACCACTGACCAATATTTTTAGTGGTGCAAAATAAAGCACTCAGGGAGAGCAGCACTCTCTCTAGATGGAATTACAAAAAGGCAGACTGGAAAATGTATCAACAATACACCAGTGGCAGTGTACTGACTAAAGATCTAAATACAGACAGATCAACTATTTAGATCTTTAGCCAGTCAACTAAATAAAATATTACCAGGACAGCGTTGGATTGAAATGGCTTCCCACTTCAAAAACTGGCTAAAGATCAAAATAGTTGACTGGCTAAAGATCTAAATACAGACAGAGACATCAACAAAATAGTTGATGAATTTAGTAAACCAATACAACCAGCTGCCACTGAAACAATACCTAGAGTGGCCCGGAAACACTACAAACCATACTGGAGTAATGCTCTAGAGCAACTGCACAATGACATGGAAACATCTCGAAAGCAAGCAGAAAATAACCCTTGTCAGGAACACCACAATAACTATCAGCTTGCTAAAGCCAAATTTCAAAAGGCTAAACTACAAGCCAGACGAAGAAGCTGGAAAGAGAAAAAAGTAATCATTGAATCTTGAACGAGACACACGAAAAGTGTGGAAACTTGTAAAACAGCTAAAAGATGAGGGTACAGAAAGGAACACCAAAATTACACTGAAGAAGAATGGAAACATCCTAACAGGTAAGCAGGCAGCATATCACTTTGCAGACTCCTTTGCTAATGGTAATAATATTGAAATTAGACCCGCTTAAATAAGGTGACCATATTTTGGAAACCCTGATCCAGGACGAATTTATTTGGCTTAAATTTTATCATATCAATAAAATGAAATTTCTTCCGTCTTTTTCAAGTGAATAATACATACTCGTATATATATATATATATATATATATATATATATATATATATATATATATATATATATGTGTGTGTGTGTGTGTGTGTGTGTGTGTGTATAAATGACAACTAATTAAAACACCTAACAATATAGGCTTATAAAATGTTATCAGAAGATAAAAGAAAACATTAGCGATACTCACTTAAATGGAAGGTGAAGCAGAGTTGGTGTACTTTTCTGATGAGTGGATTTTTTTTAAAGAAAGATCTTGTTTTGTTTGGAGCATCTTAAAAAATTCAACACATGTTTGCTCATTGTTCACTTTGGTGATCAACATGGCCTTTAAAGTGTCCACACATAGATGTGTTTTATCATATGTCCACAAGCTGTTCATCGCATAGGGCGTAGGCCATGATACTCCTCTTATCTGAATTTTTGTTCTAGCAGTTTTCAATTCTTTTAAAGATAGTTTATCAAATCTCGCCATTTGTCTCTGTTCTGTGCAAGCAGCTCTATCTCATTGAGGGAGCCGAATCCTGCTGCTTTTGCCTCTCTCATCAATGTTCTTCTCAGTGTCTCACTGGGTCTTCCTCTTTTTCTCTTACCTGTTGTTTCCCACATAAGGACTTGCTTTGTTATTCGGTTATTATCTCTTCTCATCACATGTCCAACATATGGCCATCGTCTTTTCTTTATTCGTCATCATCATCATGTGCCATACCGGTTGGCGTAGGCGATCATGTCCCTGCACAATCTTCTGTCTACAGCGCATCGTATCAGTTCTGTTGTTGACTGTTTTCCATGCCATGACACCAAGCTATCCAGTATTTTCTCTTTTTGTCGTCCGCGATCTCTCTTTCCTTTTATTTTGCCAGTTGTAACCAAGTATTCCAGCTTTCCTCTTCTCATGATGTGCCCGAAAAATGTTGATTGCTTCTTTCTAATGTTTTTTTAAGAGCTCCCTTTTTGTGTTGGCCTCTTTGAGAAATTCCTCATTGGTCTTTTCTTTATTACTGAAGAAATTAGCGGTTCATTGGCGATTTCTCTAATTTCCTCGTTTGTTTTGAATTCGTTCCACGCTATACCAAGTATTTTCCGTAGACATTTATTTTCGAATGCGTTCAACTTTGTTTCTATATCTCTTGTTGTTTTCCAGCTTTCCCACGCATACGTAAGGGTTGATAGTACATTTGATTTGAAGTCTAAGTTTTGTGTTTGTGCTGATGAATTTTGATTTCCACAACTTTTCAAGGCTTCTGAAAGACATTGCTGCTTTAGTTATTCTGATTCTAATGTCTTTGCTTGTATCCCCTTCTCGATCAATGTGACTTCCAAGATAGATAAAGTGATCGATCTCTTCCACTGGTTTGTTTTCAATGTATATTTTGTCGTCTCTTGGAATTGAGCTTTTCATGACTTAAGTCTTTTCATGATTGATCTCAAGCCTAATTTTGCTGGCTATTGATGATAGTTCATTTGTGTTTTCTTGCATCGTTTTTATCTGACTGCTGATGAGAACTATGTCATCAGCAAAGTCGAGGTCCTCCAAATGGTAGTTTAGTCTGTGTATAACCTAAAATCATCTGGAAGTCTGTGTACACAAACTGGCAAAATTCATTAAGACCTTCAACTCTAACTGTGTATGATTTGAAGTGCAGATACATTTTAGCAATAATCATCTCAACATCAATAGCTAATACTTCTGCAGCTGCTCGAACAGTTTTGTGGAAAATATAGCATGCACGACCAACACCTATCAACTATGTTCAAGGTTTTCGTTCAGTTTTATGAAAACATTGTTCTTTCCTTTCCTTTCAGTGCCCCCAAAATTAGAATTTGTGTTGTTTGCACATGATGCAACTACTTTTCTTTCTAAAAGTTTTTTTTTTTTCAGTTAGACAGTCATTAATAAAACTACTAACAATATCAGATGTTTCTCCTGGCAATAACTTCCATTCTAATATTTTAACTTTCAGCCCCTTATTGTGATCAAAGTATCTGACAAGCAAATGAAAAATCTTGATTTCCTTGTGGTTGAAGGCATTATGGAAATAAATGTTGATTTTTCTATGTCATATCTCAACTCGTTTTGAACATGGGGTGTGAACACATTTCGAATAATGGCTTCTGTTTTCGTACGTGGACAAACACATTTTGGTTCTAAAGTAACCTGAAGTAATTTCGATGTGCAATCCACAGATCTAAATGTATGATTGTGTATCACTGTATGATAAGCAAATGCACACTGTAGCAGCTAACTGTTCTTCTTTGTCACCAATCTGTTCAGCTCGAAAAAGTTATGTTAACGACGAGCTTGATGCAGCTGTAGCGACAGCTCTTATTTCGCACTATTTATGTCATTCTTAATATCACCACGTCCACTATGGTTAATCAAAAACCCAGAGGCACATATACTGCATCTTACAGTGAAGTCTGATATAGAAAGGGGTATTCCTTTTATAAATCTTGATTGAAACTGCCTTTACGTTTTGATGCCATTTGTTGCAGCAATTACAAACTTTACATTTAAACTAACTATAATTTAAATAATAATTTTCTATGACTATACCATATGCATGGCATATGTTCTTAAACATTAAAATGTCAAGTAACTGAATAATAGCACAGTGTAAGTAAAATCTAATGAATGCAATAACCTTTATCACTAAACAACACAATACAAAGAATTAGTTCGTCGGTAAACGAAAGTACCACAATGAATATACAAGAATATGAAATGTCGTGGCCACAAAGATGCAACTTATTGAGTTTCAGATTCAATACTCAAGATTTAAATCTTGGAGCGCATTTTACTGTTACTGTTTCGCCAAATGAACAGCCAGTTCAACATTTTACCACTTTCTACACAACAACGGAATAATGTATATTTTTTAAGTCGAAGTGACGATTACCATATTGACAAAATTGGTAAACGTTTGTATCCCAAATGTATTTTAACAAATCCGGGACAAAAGCTAAAAAATCGGTCAAAATCGGGACAAATTCGGGACAGTAACAAATTCGGGACAAAGGTTGAAAAAACAGTAACAAAAATCGTGACTGTCCCGGAAAAATCGGGACGTCTGGTCACCTTAGCTTGAAGCAACAAAATGTAAGACAAGAAGGGGCCTTGTGGCCCAGAAGTCATGGAAATACCCGTTACACAAAGGGAGCTAGAGCTGGCAATTTCCAAATAACAAAATTAAAGTCACCAGGCAGTGATGGAGTGTCAAAAGAAATTATTAAGAACTTGAAAACTGCAGTTAAAGCAATACTACTGCAGAACTACAATATTTTCACGATTACAGGTAGAGTGTCACAAGCTTGGAGAGAAGCAATTAGATACCATTACTAAAGCAAAGAAAAGATGGCTCGACGACATCCAGCTATAGACTAATCAGCCTTACAAGCTGTTTGTGTAAAACAGTGGAACGTATAATCAATCTCAGGCTGCAGTGGTACTTGGAAAGTGAAAACCTTCTTGTGCCAGAGCATGCAGACTTTAGACAGTGTTACTCTACTGATGATCAGGCAATCTATCTTTCCCAGGAAATTGAGGATGCATTCCAATAAAAGAAACTGATACTAGCAGCATGGATATGCCTAAAGAAAGCATTTGATAAGGTATGGAAGGAAGGGCTTTTGAAGAAACTGAGAAAATATTGAGTAAATGGCTGGATGTACAAATGGGTGAAAGCACACCTGCATAACAGGAGAGCCAGAGTGCAGCTGGGTGGTCTTAAAAGTAAGAAGATCCAAATGCGCCAGGGTTTCTCACAGGGAGGGGTACTATCAACTACACTTTTTCTAGTCTACATCAATGACCTAGTTACTGAACTACCACATGGTATCAAAGTGGCAATGTATGCAGATGACCTGGTAATGTGGTGCACAGAGGAATATGCAACAGTGGCCTCCAAATTGTTACAAAGGGCTATGAATGCACTGAATTCATGGACAAATAGATGGTGTATCAGCATCAATACAGACAAATACAGTTCTACACTTTCCACTCTGAGCCGCGATAGCTCAGTGGTTAGTGAACTGGACTACAAAGGACAGGAGGTAGGGTTCGATCCCAATCGACAGCTTCCGAGTTCACCCAGCTTTAAATGGGTACCGGATTTTTTTCTGGGAAAGTAAAGCTGCACGGGTGTAATACCGACCACATTACACCAAAAATCATGCGCCGAAGGTCTATAAAAAAATATGGTCACTAAACCAAATTCCCTATACGCCACTTGGCGTGACGGGGGTACTTTCCTTTTTTTTTAGTTTACATCTACAGAAACAATGAGCCTGTGAAAGAAGACATACGTGCTACTTATCTTGGAGTTACATTTGACAATAAACTATCTTGGAAACAGCAGATAAATAAGGCAACCCAAAAAGCAAGGAGGACGTTGGCTATTTTAAGAAAGCTGTGTTGGACCACGTGGGGTGCGAATGGGAAAATACTGAGTAAAGTTTACCAACAGAATGTACGCCACCATTTATAATATGGATCATCTGCATGGTGCTCAGCATCAAACACTACACTGCATGAGCTGGAAAAGGTACAAAACGAGGCACTTAGGGTCATCACAATGAAATCAACACCAATATTGAAGATGGAGAAATTGTGGAGGATACCAGCACTGATAGAACGGAGGGACACAAAGGTGCTGATACAGGCAGAAAAATTTTCATGCATGTCGAAACATCCAATGAAGGACCGATTCCAAAATCTTGCATTTGGGCGGCTTAAGAGAAGCAGTTTTATACACCAAGCCAAGCGAATTTGTAGACAAAAACCAGACTCACCAAGAGTTGTCAGCCCCCTATTGCCCATGCCAGAACAGACTCCCTGGACAGAGGAATGCGGATTGCCAACACAAATACTGATGGAAGTGAAAGGAATACGTGACAAGGAGGAACAGAATAGTATACAGCGTAAAACAGTAAATCTCAGTTTCTTGAATGAACACATGACCTATGGAATTGGGTGTACACAGATGGATCAGCACATAATTCAGTAAAGAATGGGTCAGCAGGTGCATACATAGAGTACCCAAATAACACGACGGATATTAAAAAAATAGCAACAGGGAAATATTGTCACAATTACAATGCAGAAATCCAAGCAATAAAATTGGCAACAGAAAAACTGCTGAACAGTAATCTTAGCAACAGCCTGTAGTGTTTTTGACAGATACAAGATCAGTACTCCACGTACTGCAATCCAGAAAATTGCCACATCTGCAGACCTTATTAACTGAACACTGCAAACACCACAGGGTTGCCTTGAAATTGATCCCATCTCACTGGGAATACCAGGAAACGAGAGAGTAGATCAGCTGGCAAAAGAATGTGCAACAGGCACACAGCCAGATGCACCGGTTACATATCATCAGAAGAAACAGATAATAAAATCAATCAGAAGACCACAAGTCCCAAATCAGGATGCCTTTCATAATATGAATAGATGGGAACAAGTTATTATTATATGCCTCATAACAGGACACAATCGACTCCACAGTCACATATATACAAAATATATACGTCAAGGACGCGTAATTCATTTAATTTGCGAAAGGCTCTCAGTGTATCCGCGTGCTGAAGAGATATTTACTGGAGTTGGCCAGTTTATAACGTGGAAATGGGTTCTGGACCGTGCGACTGAGTAAGTGCACGTGAGTCTGGAAATCCACAGCATCGACGTTCAGCGACAAAATAATCTATGAACGATGGTCAGTGTATGTATTCAGATGCAGCCCAATGTATGTATTCAGATGCAGCCCAATGTATGTATTCAGATGCAGCCCAAACGACATCATCGAAGAAGGAAAACACGACAGGGCAAGCGTGGTGGCATTAAAAGATCGAAGTGTGAGAGGCTAGGCCTAAAGTATGTGCGCGTTATTTATTGGAATTGTGGGTCCATAAATCAACTACGGCCCATTCTTGATAAGCTACTGTGCGGCGCCAATATAATGTTCTTGGTGACAGGACAGTAAGTACTCCTGGCTTTCATTATTTTTACAATAGACGACACCTTGGGCAGGCCATCCTTGTGCGTAACAATATGGTGGCAGCTGAGGTTGATATGTCTGCGTGGAACAATGCAGAATTGCAGGTACATGCAGTTAGGGTGCAGACCCCAGTTCATTTCGTGATTGTTAATGTGTATGCCTGTAATGGGAAGGTGAATACACAACAATGGCAGAATCTCTTCCATTTCGATGAAGAGAACGTCATTTTCTGCAGAGACTTTAATGCTAGAGGAAACCAGTGGGGTAACGTCATAACCAACAAGCAGGGAGAAGACTTAGAGAACGCACTGGTGTCGGCGGATTTAGTGTGCTTGAATGATGGAAGGGCAACAAGAATGGCCACTCGAACAGGGGACTCTGTCATAGACCTGGCACTGGTGTCTTCAACCTTCGCACCGGTTTGCAGGTGGAGGGCACTGGGGTTCCACGGAAGTGATCACTATCCATGTGTCCTCCTAATTGAGAAAAGCAGAAATAGAAGCCAGAAAAGAAAGCTCCATACATTCAACTACGAGAAAACAGACCAGGACGTCATTAGCAAAATCAGTCATAGGAAACAGAGCGCCTCTCGCAGGAGGCAGGAGAGATGGACGCAGCCATCCTGGTGGAACGTAGTTGTCGAGGAAGCTTGGCGGAGCAAAAGACAAACGGTCAAGACGTGGCAGAAAGCCAGATGGAAGGGAAGAAAACAACCTGAGCTCTTGAAGCGTCTCAAAGTAGAGGTGGACCAAAAAATGATGCACTTTAAACTATGCGCTAAGAAAGCTAAGGGTGCCAAATGGGATGACTTCTGTAAAAAAAGGAGTGCTCAAAAAAAAAAAACTCGCCACATTCTGGCGCCTTAATCGGAGCATGAATGGCACAACACGACGCAGAGGCATACCAGTCTTTCAGAGCACAGGTCGGATATGGCACAAATCTGATGAGAGCAAAGGGAAGGCCCTTCTTGCCCGCTACATTGAGCAGACGGACCAAAGAAATGAGGCTGTAAGAATGATGAAACGGGGATCGCTGTCAAAATTGTGTAAGGAAGTAGAGGCTGGAAGAAGATCTCACAATCACAACCGATACAATTCGCATGACACTTAAAAGGTCACACACCACTGCTGCTGGTCCAGATGGTGTTCGGTACGATGACATAGGCGATTTAGCTGATGACGACTTGACAAAACTGGCCAATGAGTTAATGCCAGCATTCGGAATCGCCAGATTAAGGAGTAGTGGCTACACAGCTACTTACTACCGCTACTGAAGCCAAACAAGGACCATTCTCAGATCAGTGCCTACAAAATCATCACAATGCAGACCACTGCGGGCAAGCTGTTGGAGAAAATAGTTGTCCGTGTCCTCACCTGTCACCTTGAACAGAAACGCGTATTCCCACTCACACTCGGAGGTTAAAGATATAACAAAGAGACAATGCTCAATGCGGCAGTCTTTGCCTATGACGTCTTCGAAGGCTTCCACAGACGAGAGGAGACATGTGCTGCTGTTATAGATATGGAGGATGCATGCAACAGGGTACCATTTGAATATCTCATGCATATGCTCCTCAAAATGGCGATGCATCAGCTTTCTCATTAGATGGATCGCCGCGACACTGTTTCAGAGGAAGGTGATACTCAGATGTGGAAGTTGGTCTTCCGAGCCAATATCCATTTGTCCAGGGCTGCCACAAGGCTCACCATTGTCACCAGTTCTATTTAACGTGTACACAATAATGATCATGGAGCAACTGCTGATTGAGAGGGGAAGAACTATGACTTTTGCTGATGATGTTCTGGTATATCGACAGGGAAGAGACAGACGGGGAATCGCCTCCACAATGCAAGACGAACTCGATCGCATTTCTTCCTGGTGTGGGGTTTCAGTTGCCTTGGTTAATCCTAATAAAGCATCAGTTTCATGGTTCTCCCTTAACAATCATATCGTTAATACGACCACACCGGTAGTACGAATGGGATCTGATGAAGTGACCAGGGATAAGTTGATGACATACCTCGGAGTTAAGTTTGATCGCAGCCTGTGTTTTCGGGACCACGTCGACCATGTGATAACAAAATCCCACAAAGGATTAGCCGCCTTGAAGGTCATGGCAGCTGCCAACATCGAGCAGAGGCTACTTACTCTTCTGTTCCAGGGATTAGCCCTCGCACCAATCGAGTATGCCTTGGCAATTCTTACTGTCAGTACTTCTCAAATTGATAGGCTGGAGAAAATTCAAAATTAAGCCATGCGCATTATCCTGGGATGTACGAGGGACACTCCCTGTGTAGCAATGAGGTATCTTCTTGACTTTCCAACCATGGATGACAGAATCAAGATCTGGAGAGCACGAGTATACCTGAAGATTAGTACAGATACAGAGCATCCATTGTACCACGTGCTCAACACAGTGAAGGTGCCAGACTTAAAAAGAGGCAAATCATGGGTGGGCCGAGCAGAAGATGTCAACAAACAGGTCTGTGGGCTTACGAATACCTGCGTTGGTGAGGAGTGGATACTGGTGCCTACGTCATTCAAGGGGACTTTCTCGTGTATTGTCACATTCAACAGGAAAAGTAGGGAACAGAACCGGATCGTGGTTAATGCCGAGGTCAACGGTCTCATCTGCGATAACACCGATGAGAAAAATGCAGTCATCTATACAGACGGATCTGTAAGACGACATCAAAGAAGTGCATGGGCATTTACAGCAAGCTCGGCAGGCAGAATAGTCAAGGATTGTGGTGCATACGCCATGACCACGAGTAGCATGACAATGGAGGCGATGGCAGTGACCAAGGCATTCAAATGGTTAGAGTCACTAGACTACACCCACGCATGTATACAGAGTGATTCGATGAGCATGATTAAAAAAGTGGAGGCGGGCTCTGTACGTATGCAATGGGTAGAGTCGTTGCAGAAATCCAAAATACGTAAGGTCACCTTTGTCTATGTCCCTGGACATGAGGGAGTACGGGGAAATGAAAGAGGGAACAGATTGGCTAGCTGCGCTGTCGTTGAGGACGGGCAACCAATGGATCGGGCGGACATCATCAATGCCCTCCGAGATGTCGGAAGAGCACAGGACTTTGACAAACACAGATCCACGTCACCTCTTCGGATCATGGAAATGGGAGTTAAGATGGGCACAGCCAGAAATGAGAAACTTTGTGGGCGTGTAAGAAGACTTATCAACCAACATAGAACTGGAGTCGTCAGTCGCTGGACACTGAGGGAATTGCTGAGGAGGGGATCTGAGCACCTATGGACATGTTCGGAGTGCAATGATGATGACCCGTAAATAACTCAATATATACAAAATTCAAGATCGGCACCTCAACTGCATGTACATGAGGACATGCGCCCTAGACTGCTGAACACATACTCCAAGACTGTACTGAATATCATCAAGTACCGGGCCTAGTGGCGTAGGTGATCATGTCTCTCCACAACATTCGATCTCGGCAGCTATTTATCATTTCTGTTGTTGACCTTCTGCCAAGCCATTCTTTTAAGCTGTCTGTTATTTTTTCTCTTTGCTTTCCTCTATCTCGTCGTCCCTCAATTTTTCCAGTTGTTACAATATATTCAAGTTGTTCTCTTCTCATTACATGGCCAAAAAAAGATGATTGTCTCTTCCTAACATTGGAAATTAGCTCTCATTTTTCTTTGACCTTTCTCAGAACCTCTTCATTACTCTTCTTACATGGTATTCTCAACATTCTTCTGTAAAACCACATTTGTACAGACTCCAGTGATTTTCTTGTCTGTTGTCCTATTGTCCATGATTCGCATCCGTATGTTAAGACTGGCTCTACGTAACATTTAAGAACTCTTTTTCTTGTTTCTATTGTCAAAAATGGATTGCATAGTATTTTCCTCATTTTTTGGAAAGCTGCTTTTGCCTGAGCCATTCTACATCTCACCTCTTTTGTACATCTTCCGTCTGAGGTTAACAAAGTTCCCAAATATTTAAATTCATTTACCTGTTTTAATAGTGTTCCACTTGTCTTTATTTTGCACTGAGGTGATGTATTTTTCTTTGTTGTTACCATTACCTCTGTCTTTTTGCTATTAAGGCTGAGTCCTTTATTTTTGCTTTCCTTCACTACAATGTCCAACATTTCTTGTAACTCATTTTCACTCTTATCAATTAATACTGTATCATCAGCATACCTTAGATTATTTTTATTATGACCTCCAATTGTTATTCCAGGCATGTCCCTTGTGGATCTTAAAAAATTCTCACTATAAATTTTAAACAAATCTGGTGACAGCCACAACCTTGTCTAACACCCTGTTTTATTTGTTGAAACATTCAGAATTGGTTTTCAGTTCTTATGGCCGCTGTTTGTTGCCAGTACATGTTCTTTATTATTCTTAGATCTTTGTTGTCTACGTTTATGCTTTCTAAAATGTTGATTATTTCTTGGTGCTTTACTTTGTCAAATGCCTTGGTGTAATCTGTGAAACATAGGTATAGATTTATTTTCACCTCTATGGCTCCTTCTACTAAAGATCGTATGATATAAATGGCATTGCTTGTTCCTTTATCTCTAACAAAACCACTCTGTTCATCGCTAATTTCTGGACTGATTTTGTTTCGCACTCTTCGCATGATGATTCTTAGTAATATCTTAGTCATATGACTCATAAGGCTTATTGTGCGATGATCATCGCATTCAATCGCACCCGATTTCTTTGGTAGGGCTATGAATATTGATTTGAGCATGTCGTCTGATATATATCCGCTGTTGTAGATATCATTCAATATTTTTGTTATTATTTCTATTCCAAAATCACCCATGGCTTCAATCTCTTCTTTAGTTATATTATCTGGTCCAGGAGCTTTGCCTGCTTTCATAATGCGCAAGGCGTCTTCCACTTCTTCTCTTAGTATTTCTGGTCCTTCTCCATTATCCTTAATATTTACTTCCGTCGTTCATCATTATAAAGATCTTTAATGTATTCTGTCCATCGTTCCCTTATGTTTTCTTGATCAATCAACAGTTCTCCTTTCTTTGATCTTAAACATCCAGTTTTTGATTGCGTTTTTCTTCCTGTTAATTCCTCAATTTGTTTGTATATAGCTTTAGCATCTCCTTTTTGTTGCAATTCGATTTCTTTGCATCTCTCTTTTAGCCATGCTTCTTTTGCTTCATTACATTTTACTACAATTTCTTTATTTAACCTCTTATACTCATATTTATTTTCTTTATTTCTTCTTCTTGTATCCATTAGCTGCAAAATATCATCTGTTATCCATTTCTTCCTTGAATTTGTCCTCACTGGTGGTATGAACTCTTTTGATGTTTGTTGCATTGACTCTTTTAGCATTTCCCACTGTTCATCAATGCTTTGTATCTTCTCTATTGCATTGTACCGGTTCTGAATTCTGATTTTATATTTGTCTTGCAACTTCTTGTCTGATTTTAGTAAATCTAAATTTAACTTGATGTTAACTGAGGCTCGTTTTGTTCTTTTTAATTTTACTCTAAGCTTTCCCACAACTGGTACATGATCACTATTGTAAACTGCCCCTGGTCTAGTTTTCACACACACCAGACTGTTTCTAAATCTATTGCTTTTCATTATATAATCAATTTGATTACGTGCGTTGTCCTCTGGGCTTTTCCATGTCCACAGACGTCTTGGATGTTGCTTAAACCAGGTGTTTCCTATCATCATGTTGTGTGTTCTTGCCCATTCAATAAGTTTCTCACCTCTTTCATTCCTCTTGCCTAAGCCATAATGACCAATTACTTCCTCAACTCTTTCCTTTCCTACTTTTGCGCTAAAATCCCCTAGAACTATGGTGTTTTCATGTGGTTTGCATTCATGAAGTGCCTCATTTAACTCGTCGTAAAAATTATCAATAGTTTCCTCTAGACTGTCTGCTGTTGGTGCATAAACTTGTATAAGATTTATGTCTATTGGCTTTCCATTCAATTTCACTAAAAGAACTCTGTCAGATATAGGGTAAAAGCCTTTCACTGTTCTTGCTCTTTCTGCATCCAAGATGATACCTACTCCTCTTTGGTGTTCAGTACCTACAGAATATATTATTCTATGTTTATCAGAATATATCTCCCCTGATCCGGTGTATCTCATTTCGCAAAGTCCCAGTAATTGTAAGCCCATTCTTTTCATTTCTTGTATGACATTTTCTAGTTTACCATTCTGCATATAGTACTGAATATAGTAGATTGAGAGAAATCCATTGGCCCATAGATACAACATTACAGACAAAAATGTATGGGCCACTGCAAGAATTACAAAAGACAGTAAAATTGATACAGGAAACAACATTGCAGATATAGACAATAATTCAGGCGAACGAAAGATAGACAGACAGGAGACGGACGGACAGACAGATGGACAGATGGAGAGATACACAGATGGACAGATGGATAGATAGATCGACAGACAGACAGACAGGCAGACAGGCAGGCAGGTAGGCAGGCAGGTAGGCAGGTAGGTAGGTATGTAGGTAGGTAGGTAGGTAGGTAGGTGGGTGGGTGGGTGGGTAGGTAGGTGGGTGGGTGGGTGGGTGGGTGGGTAGATAGATAGATAGATAGATAGATAGATAGATAGATAGATAGATAGATAGATAGATAGATAGATAGATAGATAGATAGATAGATAGATAGATAGATAGATAGATAGATAGATAGATAGATAGATAGATAGATAGATAGATAGATAGATAGATAGATAGATAGATAGATAGATAGATAGATAGATAGATAGATAGATAGATAGATAGATAGGAGTGCTATGCTCAACTCTGTCATATGCGTCCTCTAGGTCAAGCGCAACTATTGTCCCGGCTCCTCCTTTCTTTGGAAACCCGTGTACACATCATACGCGAGAACGGACGCGTTTGTGGCATTGTCCCTGCAAGATCTTTACCCGCCCACCGAGTCAGAATCAGCCCGTATTTTTTCTAAATCCTACATTAAACGTTTGACGATTACCTTTTCAAACACTTTACCATACTCATTCTGCAGTGTCATAATTCGATAGCCTTTAATATCCAAAGTGTCTCGTTTGGCCAGGGGAACAAGGTAACTGTGTAGCCGTTCTTGAGTATTGCGCCTGTCTTTATGCTGAGGTTATACTTCTGACATATTTCTGACAGCATCTCCCCATGATCCTCCTCTAGATGGCTGTATCAAACTCTATCTGGACCTGGCGCGCCGTCTGCGGCCCGTTTAATGGTCAATTTCACCTCTTCCGTCGTAACCACACCACTGAGCTCATCCCAATCCAGTGAAGCAGGGAGCGTGTCTTTCAACGCTGTACGATTGTGGCTGAGGCACTGATACATTTATAAGATGTTATCCTTCAAAGAAAGCCCTCCCTTTCTCTTCATCAGAGTACAGTACCATCAATTCCTAATCACGGATGTTAACATTCACTTTTCTGTCTATCTATTGTTCATTTTTATGAACATCACTTACCTGTCTAATCTGTTGTTCAAGTTTCTGTACATCTACCAAGGTTTTTTTTCAGATGAACTGTTACTTACATTAGTACTTTGATGTCATAGCTAGTTGCCTGAAACTACAGCTGGCCTTTCGCATGATGTCTTCAAATGTAGTTTTGTCATAAATGATTAGGCCTTTTTTGTTTCTGATGGCCTGCCATCGTTGGACCTCTTTTAAGCCTTCAAGTCGTGTTAATTTTGTTTGCCCACCGGGAAAGTCTATTCCACTCCTTTCTCTTATCTTTGTTTTATTTTATATGCTGTGTGCACGAGCTTCGCTTGCACACAACCTCTATTCATAACCTACCTGAAAGCATTTTTGACTATCCGTGCCTGGCAATACTTTAGAGATCATAACAGCACAAGGCAGATAATAACCCCATAGTACGAGAGACATTTCCACTAAACGTCTATTTCTGCCATCGCTTATACCAGCACCAAATCTGTGTTGGAACTGGTGTCTGTTTCCCTGGTCGCTAGTCTATTGCACTCCAGCGGATTCAATACGTAAGGTTCACTTCTAGAAGTGCCGTATCTAACGCCGTGCTCTGCGGGTTGTTTTTTAGTTTGCACAGTGTGTACTACGTGCATCTCCGCAGATCAATAGTCTGTCTCGGGAGATTTTTGCATTAGTTGCACTACAGCACAATTAATAATTTAAAGGTATTCTATACCATTAAGAAATACCCATAGACAACAGTATTTGTTGTTTTCTATATTAATGTGGGAATTTTTTCCTAATGCTGTATCTGTCTAATTTGTATGTCTCTAGTCTATGAGTTTTTGCTATAATAAATATTTGTTTACTTATTTTTATTGTTTTTGTTGGCTGCTTGGAAATTTGCATTATTTCTGTTCAACCATTAATCCATTTCATTGCGTTGAAAATATTAATCTGAGACATTTATTTTTGGCTGCATTTACTTCATTCTCAATGTCTTTTATTGTCTTCAAATGCATAACTTAGGGTATATAAAATTTTATTTGAATATTCTATGCATTATTCTTTTAATTAGGATTTTTTGTTTCCACTACCTTTCATAGTTTCTAAAAGTCATATTTGCGTTTAATACTCTGATTATATTCTAATTTATTTCTTTGTCTCACCTTGCGGATATATGCTTACATATTTTTCCGATTATTCGTATATATTTGTTTCTTCTTGGGTAATTTTTTTTTCATTATTCCTGTCTTTTCTTCGTAGATCACAAACTTAACTCCTATTCTTCAAGCCATTGAAGACATGGTATTGATGTTTTTCTTCCCTTGTATTGTGTTTACATTATTACTAATATGAACTATGCCGTTTGCAAAATCAAGGTCCTTTGATTGAGATTTATATATCCATTCAATACGTGTACAGCATTTCTACAGTCGATGACAATATTAAACAAGAGATAATTTTTTTAATACATCTATATTTCACGGGGGAAAATTGAAAAAAATAGAAAAAATGGTATGGTAAAAGCTTTACGTGGTTAGTAGACGACACAGATTTGAACGACGTTTCGGCTCAATAGGCCTTCAGCAGGAACAGACAAACAACAACACACACAGATATGTAAGTAAATATAACTAATCCTACATAGCTAACTAGTAATGAAATATTCAAAACAAAATAATCGAAAAATGTTAAAGAAAAGCAAATTGACTTCCTTTGTGCCGTGAACGCTGGTCAGGACGGGAAAAGGGCGCGTAACGCGGGTCTGGCTGTAATATACCCTCTGGACAGGGGTGGAGGGTACTAAAAATACACGAGTGGGGGTAACGCTGTCTAGGTTACGCCGGCTAGCAAAGACGCCGACAATGCCTGGAAGTATCTAAGGCTCGTAAAAACAGGTATACACACACTCACAGATGCGTGTATCGATGTGTGTATACATATGTGCACGTACTAATATGCATCAACACACACACATATATATATATATATATATATGCATACAAAAACATATATGCGCATACATGCAAGTACACACATACATGAGTATACATATATATATATATATATATATATATATATATATATATATATATACCAATACCCGTACATATGAACACATACATGTATGTGCACATCCATACAGGGACAATCAAATGTGTAGAAATGTGCGCATAATGCACTACTGACCAGAGGAGTACACACCGGAGTAAGTGTGCAAGCTAGAAGGTGAAAGAATATAATAACAGGTCCTCACAAGGCGGAAAGAGTAAGAAGTCTGAGAGTGGGATGCAATAAAAACATATGAGTGGTACATGGCCCAGAAAGAAAGGTTTATATGAGAACACCGAAGTGTCTCAATGGGGACTAGTGGAGGAGAACTATGAGTAGCATGGCATAGTAGATGGACTAAAGAGGAAGGAGTAGCCGAAAGGTAACTATGTGTACGAGTGTGATACATTCATGCCTCTTGGAGTCAGCGAACCATACTTAACTATGAGGCGATTGTCCAAAGTAAATCGGCTGCGGTCGCCGCAGCGACAAAGGACAATACCAGTAATACGGATGTCGTCTTTGCCCTTGTGGTCTGGGGAGTTGAAATGGGAAGACACTGGAGTGCCAGTATTCTGTTGAACATCTCGTAGATGTTCAAAATACCATACCGCGAAACGTCTACCAGACTCACCAATGTAAGTCATGTGGCATCGTTGGCATATGATGGCATAAATTCTGTTACGGGACACACATGTGAAGCCATGCTTGATCTCGAACCGTCCATTAGGAAATAAGACCGAGTCAGTAGGGAGCACATAGGCACAGGTTATACAGTTCCGACCACAGGAGGGCGTGCCGAAATGTTGAGGGTCGGAGCGGGGGAGATGGCTCCTAACCAGAATGTCTCCCAAATTCCTGTCGCGCTTGAAATCGGGGGATCACTGAAAAGTAGACGGGTGGTGGGATCAGAGAGGAGAATGGAACGGTAGCGGTTGAGTATCCTCACAGCAGCTAAGTTGTGAGGATGATAGGTGAGAGTGAGTATGGTTTTCTCAGAGGGGCGGGGGGGGGGGCGGTTAGAGGGAGTGAGTGCCTCGGGACGGGAGATGAGGAGGACCCGCTTTAGGGCAGACTGGAGGATCGAGTCTGGATAAAGCCGGCGGCTGAAGAAACCTAACATAGTTGAGCTTGTTGGAGGAAATCTTGGTCATCCTGGCAGATGCGACGGAGACGCAATAACTGTGAGAACGGAATTTAATCACGACAAGATCTATATTTCACCCCGGTTTAAGTCTGGAACTATTTACTCTGTCCTTACGCCGTGAAAAACGGCACATAAAAATATTTTATTACGGTGGTAACATTTGGTGGTATCGTTCAATTTATTTCACAGGAAGTATACCGTTCACAGTGTTTTTTAAATCAGTTTTTTAAAACAGTTTTTCTTATTCGACTTATTCCTTTAATATAACTTTAGAATGAAATTGTGATTAAACAGCTGAATGAACATAACAGTGTCAGAAGTAGCGTAATGCGAGTAATGAGTGAAAAATGGGTTCAGGAATCTGGGTTTAAATGCCACCTGTTGCATTGGAATGTGCGTTTGGGAGCGACCTGTTGGACTAAATTTGGGTTCGGGAGCCACTTGTTGAATGGAAATGTGGGTTCGAGGGCCACTTATTGCGTAGGAAATTGGGTGCGTGAGCCATCTGTTGCGTGGGAAAGTGGGTTCGTGAGTCACTTGTTGAATATTTTGGGTGCATAATTAGGTCATGTCATGGCATGGAAAACAGTCAACAACAGAACTGATACGATGCACTGTAGATAGAAAATTGTGGAAGCACATGATCGCCTACGCAAATTGGTAGGGCACATGATGATGATGTAATTAGGTGAAATTTGGGTTCGACTTGTTGCGTATTTTGTATTCATGGAAGCCACTTGTTGCTGAAAATGATGCCATCAGTTGAAAGTAATGAGTATACTTTTTGAATATTTTGGGTTGATGGAAGCCACTCCTTCAATATATGAAAGCCACTTGTTGAATGTATGGAAGCCACTTGATACTGGTTATAAAGATTAATTGGGATGTGCACTTGTTAAAGATGTTTGTTATTGAATTTAGGTCAAGGTCATTTGGGTTCAAGTTGGCCGCCTTATCAATGGAAGCGGTGAATCTATGTCAAGTGACGTCATAGTTGTTAAAGAAGAAAAGTATTGATTTTTTAGAAAAGGTTGTTAGTGAAATGTGTGTCATGCGCAATGATTTTTTTAGGGAAAAGTCGTTTCTTTTAAGGGAATTGTGTGTCGCTTAGGCGCGTTGACACGTGACTTTGTCGTGTATTGATTAGGAGAGGAATAAGGCGTTGTTTATTTTTAGGGAAATGTGAGTCATGGGCGCGTTGTAGCATGTTTGATTTTTAGGAGAAAGGCGATGTTTATTTTTTTTATGTGAGTCACGGGCCCGCGGGCATGTTGCCACACGACGATTAAGAAAAAGGTGTTTATTTTTATGATGTTTCGGCCCGTGGGGTTATAGCATATGGTGTTTTTAGGAGAAGAAAAAGGCGTTGTTTATAGGAGACTGTGTTATGTGCAGAGGAAAATAAAAATGTGGGTATTGTTGTCGAGAATTTGTTAGGAAATAAAAAAAAGTGTAAAGATTGGTGAAAATTGAGTGACGAGTTTTTTGTGTAAAATGTAGACACAAGGATAAATATTGATTGTACACAAGAATCAGTTCAGAAATTCACATATCTTTGATACATAATTGCGCAAACCACTTCTCTTGATCATGAAATAAACAGCCGAATTGGTAAGGCAGCTGCGACTTTCGGCAAACTTACAGGAAGAGCCTGGAACAACACGAAACTAACACTAAAAACCAAACTTTTAATATATCAAACTTGTGTGCTTAGCACACTATTATGTGGATCTAAAACCTGGATAACATACTCAAATCACGAAAAAAGACTAAATGTCTTCCACATGCGATGTATCAGCAAAATAATACACATCAAATGGCAGGACAAAATAACCAACTTAACTGTCATGCAACGTGCTAAGACCCCAACAATCATGTCGATGCTCAGAAGTCGAAGAATAATATGGCTGGGGAAAGTCCAGCGAATGGAAGAAAAACGCATCCCCAAGCAAATACTATATGGTGAACTAATAATACACGGAAAAAAAAATCGACAGACCTTATCTACGATATAGAGATATCTGTAAATCATCTCTGAATGACTTCTCCATCTGTGAAAATGACTGGGAACATCTGGCAAGTGATCGGACATCATGGAGAGCATGCATAATGAATAGTATAACACCATTTCAGACTGTGCTAAGACAAAACTTAGAAGGGAAAAGACTCATGAAAAGGGATGGAAAACATTGTGGATCAGTGGGCCTGACATGTTCGTTCTGTACCCGTGTGTGTTTGTAAAACATTGGTAGAATTAGCCAAGAGAGAAGCTGTTCGGCAAAAACAAATCCTCAAAAAATACACAATAGCCACCACTAGACCGTCTGACAAGACGAAAAGGGCCATATATACAATATATATCACAATATATATTGCAATATTTAATACACACACATAATTCAAGACTCATACAGTATATATCACAATATATATATATATATATATATATATATATATATACTTATTACAATATTTAATACACACACATAATTCAAAGACAATAATTTTACAGACAACACCAATTGCAGTGATAAAAAAAAGTCAAAACAAACGGTGTATTACAAAGATGAATTGTTGTGAATTGCATTTGATAAAAAAATGATTACGGGGCAGGAGAAATGACCCATGGGGATAAGATGGAAGAGGTAGAAGAGATAAAGATAATGGAGGAAGGAGTGGGTGGTGTATCGGGGAATTGATTCCGGGCTATAGTGGGTCGAGATAAAAAGAAGCCAGGAACTAAAGGAGAATTATTAAAGAAAATGTTGCTTGGTGAAAGGGTGGATCTACGATGGAAAAAAGATGGTGATGTTTGAAAAAATGCGGAGAAAAAAAGGTTGAGTGGATGAGCTTGGTAGTGAAGGGGAACTAACAGGTGAAGAGATAGATGGGGATGTTGGATAAGGGGGGCTGGACCTTAGGTCAATTGAGGAATGGACTAGCGAGGCTGGGAGATATATTGGATTGAGGAAAGATGTTCCCATTATTTGGTTTCGTGATTCGATGTGAAGGTTCTGATGGGGTTGCTAACATGCTGTTAGTGGTGAACGATGTTGAAAATTGAGTCTCGCTGGTAGATTGGTATGTGAAGATTTTTGTGTAGCATGCTGTTCTATGAAGTCAATTACCATCTATGTGACACTGTTTATTAGAAGTTCAATGAGGTCTACGTGTAAAATTCTCGATGTTAAAATGCTATAAAGCTGATCTTTAAAACGTTCCCGTAAAGGTAGGAGACACGTGTGTCCCTCTTGGTTTGTTATTTCTTCATCACAACCGCGGCAAGTCAGCTCATCGACTACTAGCTCAAATATTTTGGTCATTATGTTGAAAGACATTATGAAAGTATCAAAATGGACGAAAAAAGGATTAAGTTTAAGTTTATGGTTCGGAAAAATGAATCAGCGCGAGGGTTAGGTTTTTGACTAATGCTAATGGTTAGAGCTAGGGTTAGGATTATGATAAGAGTGAGGGTTATGGTTAGTGTTATAGATTATGGAAAGAGTTAGGGTTTGGGGTAGGGCTAATGTTAGAGCTTAGATCAAGCTTGGGGTTTGGTTTGAGAATCAATGGGTAAAAGTTAGAACTAGGGAAAATGGTTAGTGTAAGAGTTAGGGTTAGGAACAAGAATTAGGATGATAGTTATGGTTATGGTTAAAAACAAAAATTAAAGTGTTAAGATTAGGATACGAGAAGGTTTATGGTTAGGTTTTGGATTGTGATGTTAGGGTTTGGTATAGAATTTTGATTAGAGTTAGGGTTAGTGTTATAGATTAGGGAAAGTTAAAATTAGGGGTAGTGTTAAAGCTTAGATAAGGTTAGGGTTATGTTTAAGAATCAGTGAGTTAGAATTAGAGATTAGGGAAAGAGTTAGAGTTCGTTAGGGTTAAAGATTAAAAGAGTTAGAAAAACGAATAAGAGGGTTAGAGCTTGGATCAAGACTACATTTATGATAAAGTAGGTGAATAAAATTTTGGTCAAGTGAAGAAAAAGTCGAATTTTAAAAACACAAAACGACACAATTTCTTAAAGTTTCCTTATATTATTATCTGTAAATTGGACAAATTATTCGGGCAAAATATGTCCAAATGTTTTGGTGAGTGGAATAAAAAGACAAATGCAAAAAACCACAAGAGAGCAAAATTTCGTAATGTTGCCCTAGTATTAGCTAGAAATTAGGCAAAGTGTGTGACAAAGTATGTCAATATTTTGGAGAGTGGAAAAAATAGACAAATGTAAAAAACACAAAAGGGCAAAAATTCGTAATGTTGGTCCTTGGATTATCTATATTTAAGTAACAGTTTATATCATTAAAGTTTAAAAGTTGTTGCTAATGAATAAAAAGTGAAATATGAAATCGTCCCTAACCCTAACTTTATTTAACTCTAACCTTTTTCCATAGCTCTAACTCGTAACCTTAACTGTCTTTCCTCTAACCTAACTCAAAACCTAACTCTAACACTTTTTTCTCTAATCTCTATTTATAAACCTTTTGCCTTTTTCCTAATCTGTAACCATAACCCAAACCCTAACTTTAACCTTTTTCCCTAACTCGGAAGTATTTCTAAAACTAAACTTTACTAAAATGTTACACTAATGAAAATTGGTACCTCACAATTATAAAACACGACACCCTTTGACAATCTGAACTTTTCATTTCAAGTCACGTGTGTGTGTGTGTGTGTGTCTGTGTGTGTGTGTGTGTGTGTGTGTGTGTGTGTGTGTGTGTGTGTGTGTGTGTGTGTGTGTGTGTGTGTGTGTGTATTCAGCTATGAGCCATATGCGGTAAGTGAAAATGTTACGTATGTATCAAAAGCGAGATTGAAAAAAAAAACATTTTTTAGAGATAATATTACTTTAACATACTATTTAGAGAGTGATAGAGAAAAATGGTGAAAAAAGCGAAATTGAAATTCCCCCATTTTGTAGTGATATAAAAACCTTAACATACTACTTAAAGAGCAATATAGAAAAAAAGTGATGAAAAAAAGCGAGAAAGCGAGATTTGGGGGGAAACCATGTTTGGAGATAGTATTGCCTACTATAATTCTACTTTGAAAGAAATATAGAAAAACAAGCGAAAACAGGTAACATTGGTGAGCGATTCATTTCTGGACTGTGAAAAATGTAAAAGTTTGTGTTGGGGATAAATTCGACCGTACACATAGTGGTAACAATTTCATATACACTAAAATACAGCAGGATTAAAGAGTATACAGAAATGTCACACAATTAAAAATAGGTAATTCCCTACTATTAAAAGATTTTTTTTCAAAACTAAAATCAAATAGATGACACCAGATTGTAATACTTTCATTACACTAAAAAGGCCTTACAGTCTAAAAGACAGCAGATTGAAAGAGTATACTGAAATGTTACAGTAGTGAAAATGTGTACCATACCACTATTAATAGGGTACAGGATGGAACTGTTACATACGGAAGGATTGCCGTTGGAATAAAACTGATAAAAGAGCAAAGCGACGCCATTGGAACTCATGAACCAGAAAGCTCTGTTTTAAATCTTTTAGATGGTACGTGATAATGATAATGCTTAATTGAAAATAGATTATATTTGTCCATACTCGTTTTTATTCTTCTCGAGGGTTACAATTTAGCTAAGCTATTGTTTAAAAATGAAGGAGCCGCGATAGCTTAGTGGATAATGAACTAGACTACAAAGGACAAGGGGTAGGGTTCGATCCCAACCAAAGGCTTCCGGGTTTATCCAGCCTTAAATGGGTACCGGATTTTTCCGAGAAAGTAAAGCGGCACGGGCGTAATACCAACCACATTACCCCATAAATCATGTGCTGAAGATCTGTAAAATTTATGGTCACTAACACCATATTTTCCTGTGTGTTACCGGGGCCTCATTATGAGGAAAGTAAAGAATAGTGACACTGTGACCTTCCAGGCATGTCGTAAGAGGCTACTAAGGAGGTTGATCGATTGCTTGACAAGCTGTCATTGTAAAAAGTATTGTTATGGAAACAGCCATAGATTTTAGAAGCAGTGATCTCTGCAAAATGTGCCATTTTGGCACGCAAGGTTTCTGTTTTTGAGATTGTGGTTCTGCCCTATGTGCCGTCTTCGGCTCGAAAGAACAATAGATAGAACACCATATTCTATATACGCCACTTGACGTGACGGTGGAAATTTACTTTTTTAAAATTTATTATTGTTTAAATATTGTTGCAAAGTGTAAATTATACAATTTAAATGAAATAATTTATTTTTAAATTAATAAATCCACGTCGACCATGTGATAACAAAATCCCGCAAAGGATTAGCCGCCTTGAAGGTCATGGCAGCTGCCAACATCGAGCAGAGGCTACTTACTCTTCTGTTCCAGGGATTAGTCCTCGCACCAATCGAGTATGCCCTGGCAATTCTTACTGTCAGTACTTCTCAAATTGATAGGCTGGAGAAAATTCAAAATTAAGCCATGCGCATTATCCTGGGATGTACGAGGGACACTCCCTGTGTAGCAATGAGGTATCCTCTTGAATTTCCAACCATGGATGACAGAATCAAGATCTGGAGAGCACGAGCATACCTGACGATTAGTACAGATACAGAGCATCCATTGCACCACGTGCTCAACACAGTGAAAGGTGCCAGGCTAAAAAGAGGCAAATCATGGGTGGGCCGAGCAGAAGATGTCATCAAACAGGTCTGTGGGCTTACCAATATCAGCGTTGGCAAGCAGTGGATACCGGTGCCTACGTCATTCAAGGGGACTTTCTCGTGTATTGTCACACTCGACAGGAAAAGTATGGAACAGAACCCGGTCGTGGTTAATGTTGAGTTCAACGGTCTCATCTGCGATAACACCGATGAGAAAGATGCAGTCATCTAAACAGACGGATCTGTAAGACGACACCTAAGAAGTGCATGGGCATTTACAGCAAGCTCGGAGGGCAGAATAGTCAAGGAAGACAGTGGTGCATACGCCATGACCACGAGTAGCATGACAATGGAGGCGATGACAGTGACCAAGGCATTCAAATGGTTAGAGTCACAAGACTACACCCACGCATGTATACAGAGTGATTCGATGAGCATGATTTAAAAAAAGTGGAGGCGGGCTCTGTACGTATGCAATGGGTAGAGTCGTTGCAGAAATCCAAAATACGTAAGGTCACCTTTGTCTATGTCCCTGGACATGCGGGAGTACGGGGAAATGAAAGAGCGGACAGGTTGGCTAGCTGCCCTGTCGTTGAGGACGGGCAACCAATGGATCGGGCGGACATCATTAATGCCCTCCGAGATGTGGGAAGAGCACATGACATCAACAAACACAGATCCACATCACTTCTTCGGATGAAAGAGATGGGAGTTAAGATGGGCACAGCCAGAAATGAGAAACTTAGAGGGCATGTAAGAAGACTTATCAACCAACATAGAACTGGAGTCGTCAGTCGCTGGACACTGAGGGAATTGCTGAGGAGGGGATCTGAGCACCTATGGACATGTTCGAAGTGCAAAGATGATAACCCGCAAATAACTAAATAAATAATAAATCCTGTGTTTCATTTAAAATTTATTACCAAAAATTCATTGTGCCGATAGCAGTAGGTAAATTGTCAAATAACTCTCTAGCTGTCTCGAGTCATGTGGGTTTTTGTGTTTCCCGAATCACTCAAATATTCCAGTCTGTTGTGTTGACCGACTCGCTGTAGTTATCAATGGGAGCTACCCGTCACTACGCGCGAGATCAATTATTCTTTGGGACCAAGACTATTGTGTCCGGTGATTGTAGAAATTAGTGTGTTTACCCCGGAAACAACACCTGTTTATTCTGAATGCGCGAAGTATATTTGATTGCCGTTTAGTAACTGTGATTTCTTCAGCGGGGGGAGGGGATAAATCCGCGCATAGCCGCTCTCCGTGTGTGAATGGAAATTCTAATGGCGAAGCATTCCCTTCATCTCAAGCGGGTTTTGTGTGACAGCTAGTCAAGACACTACGTTCATCTGTGAGTTTGATTGACACAAGTTCGTCTTGTACCGAACAAGCAATATACGGGTAGGTGTAGCTAGTTACAGTGTCCTTTAAACTGACATACCTATTTCGCAACCTGTGGTTGGTCCGGCTTGTGAACAAATGGCTGCATGTATTTTGATAGACTGCAAGTGTATAGCCGCGCTGTTACAGAATTTGTTTATCTTGTGTGTTTTTTTCGTTAATTAAAAATTAAATTAAATTAAATTATGAAGAAACTGCCTCTTATGTCCTTGAAATGGTCGTTTTCCAGCCATATATTTATTAACATTATTAACAAGGAGGTAAAACTAAAAAGTAAACATGTGTCCTTTACTCGATTAATCCAGTCTTAACAGCCAGGCTGGCTGCTCATTCTTTGTATTAGACGCTATTGCTCAGAATATTTTTTAGCGTGGAACAGGAACTTCCACTAAGACTAATAGGTTTTTATATTAAGGTTCTAGGTAGATTAACGGCGAATAACACGCGCTGGCTAAGTTTGTTGTTAATGACGAAGTCTGTTGTTATTCGCGAGTATTATTTTAAACAATTAAAGTTTAGATTTGAGACTCTTAAAGTCTAAATATTAAAGCAACTCACGTAGTATAATTCACCAAAAGAATCCAAGAAAAATTGGCACAAGACGCTAGCTTAATGTTAGCTAATAGCGAGACAATTGCGTGCTGCTTCGGTTTTGTGAGAGAATTCGAGAGACAGAGAAGGTGTTTGAATTTATACTTGGGACCATTTCTTTATGACGTGTAGAGGCTTTCTACTAGATAAAGAAACAAAGCTGAAACAACATCTACATATCTGAGAATCGGATAAAAAAGACACTCTGTATTGCACTCTCTTTGTAGACGCTATGACCATACATGTGCGTCTTTCTTTGCAGAGTTTATCAAATAAAGATGCATAAAGAACTGTCCTCTTGAGGGTGACCCTCGGAAAGTTCTTTCTTATTTATTTTTTATTGTCCTTTCGAGCCGAAGACGGCACATAGGGCAGAACCACAATCTCAAAAACAGAAACCTTGCGTGTCAAAATAGCACATATTGCAGAGATCACTGTTTCTAAAATCTATGGTTCTGTTTCCATAACAATACTTTTTACAATAACAGCTTGTCAAGCCATCGATCACACTCCTTAGTCGCCTCTTACGACATGCCTGGAAGGTCACAGTGTCACTATTCTTTACTTCCTTCATAATGAGGCCCCGGTAACACACGGGGTCTTTCTTATAGTTAAAGCTTAATATTAAGGCCACTTGGTAAGTCACTCACCTGGGACAAATTCTTGGAATTTACTACAGATATTTCGACTACAAAAATGAGGACCAATGAAACAACGACGTCTTAGTGTCCTGATAATTTCTTTACAGCCGACAAAGACTAATTTGTTAAATAGTTCCCTCTCACGTACATTGACCCAGTCAACGCTACCCTTTATACTCACAGCGTTGTCTCCCGTGCATTGACCCTGTCCCACAATGCTGTATGTTCACACGCCAAGACCGTTGTCTCTCCAGTTCATCAACCCTCTAACCTTCATGCATTATGTTCACGCAACAAAACAGTTGATGTCATTCATAACATAACAGCATCCTTATTGTAAATTTAACGACCGTTATAACCCCCGGAACCTTTGCTCACTCATAAAAGCATCTGCCATTAGGAGTCATCAACGCGTTGTCAGAAGCATTCTTTATGTAAAGTCTGATTTTATCAAATTTCCACTCGCTTTTTAGAAGGGCATTGCTCTAGCTTCTACAAGGAACTTTATTTACAAAGACGCAGATGGAATAGCATAGAGCTTTCATTAATTACTAGGCAGCTGGCTACAAACGTAAAGACTTTGTCTCTTAATGTCGAAGAACGTGTTTTGCTCGACATAAAGAGTGGGTGAGACACTATATATATATTTCAGTGGTTTCTCATTATTCTAATATTCTGTTAGAACACAGAACCAAGGAGCACACGTTTTTTTTTCTCAGAGTCCTCTCATTATTAACTCACGTTAAGTTAGTGCATGTTTCTTCAGTGAACATTTCGCATTTTAACCCATGTAAGTTATGTTCTTCCTTTTTCACCCTCTCTCTCTCTCTACCTCTCTCTTTCTATCTTTCTCTATTTCTCTCTCCATTTCTTTCATTCTTTCCATCTCTTTATTTATCTACTATTTCTCGCCATCTCTATCTTTCTCTATTTCTCTCACCCTCTTACCATCTCTCTCTTTTAGCCCCATCTCTATCAATATTTCTCTATCTATATTTCTCTTTCTCTATATCATTCCTCCTCTTTGGTTCTCCTATCTATCCTTTCTTTAGCTCTTTTTATCTCCCTTTTTACCATCTATCTATCTCTAGTCCAGTCATAACAAGCGCTAACATTCTACCACTTAAAAAATATACAGAGACGTGTAGTGCATGTGAGTTGCGTCTCTAATACATTTTATTAGTTAATCATTATTTTAAATATTTATTCACAGAGCCTATATAATTATGAACAGATTCCAAAGATGCCTGTGTGCGTGTTCGTGTGTGTGTATGTGCATATTACTCACAGAGTAGACAAAGTGAGCATTCTTCTCATAGCTTCGCTGGCTGATACAACGTGTAATGTTAATTGACGGAGAGGTGCCTGTGTTCGTGTGTGGGTCGTAGAACAAGTGGACGGATAGCTGGGTTTGATGGAGAGGTGAGTGTATGTGTGTTTGTGTGATTCAGTATGCAAATAGCGGTATAAATATATATTGAAGTGATGTGTGACTGGCTAGAGGGGTGACTAAGTAGATCGATCAATCGCTCACCCAATATTTCCATACATATTCGTTACAGCACTAAAATAAGGATTATCAATATTAGCACACCATAATCAAAACACCAATAAAATAGGGTAGGTATGGGTGATATCCAGTCTGTCTGGCTTATTTCGTGACCACATTATTCAGCTTTCGCACCCAAATGCTGTTGGGGGAAAAAGTACTATGAATATGTTTGTATCGTTTCCCCTACTGTTCACCACCGCATTCATACGGATACAAGGCGTCTAACACATTTTATTTTTGTAGTGGTAAGTTTCCTTACTGCTTTACCTCTATAAACATGTCAATGATAATAACAATTCAAAGATCGGATGAAGAATTTAACATAGACTGACCAGTAGACGGTTATAATATATGTTTGAGGCTGTGACACCATATGCTGCATCACGAGCCTATGTCGGACACGGATGCGATCTCACATCTTATTAAACAGCTTAAGTAATTAATTTTAATGGAAGGTGAGCTTCATGATAAAAAATAATAAAATAAAACTACATAACCAGTGACGGCTTGACAGACGATTGGTAGCAAGCAATCATGATAAGTCGGTAGTTTGATAAAGCATTTGTGTCTCATGCTGGGTGCTGTTTCACTGAAAAGCGTCGCACGTGGTTGAATTTGCCAATTCTGGACAGACAGATCCATCTACACAATGATCAAGATGCATTTTTCCGTGTATGGTCTTGTCTCTCTTCTGTTGCGCCTTTTGGCCTCTGAATTTTATAACAGCACGATCTTGAAACTTGCTATGCCATTTTTTTTTTTTGCTCTCCATGTGCTACGATCTGCAGCCACCATTTTCTATTTCTTTCACTGATAACAAAAATTCCCACATGAAAGCCTTTCAAACATCCTTATATCTCAGCACTGGTCTATCCTTTTGTCTCGTTCCATCTCTAAATTTTCCATACAATATTTGTTTGGGAATACCTTTTTTTCAATTCTTCTTATGACAACTTGCAAAGACAACGCACATTAAAAAATGTATAACCTGTTATCTTGCCAAACATAGGTAGTCCAAAATTATGATCCATATAAAAGTGTACCATCATCCTGCAGACTTGGTTTAACTATGTCGTCTAATGTTGGTGCACTTAAGCCAAGTATAAACAATCGGTATCTGTCTCCCAAAACTGAAAGGCGGCCCTATCGAAAAAGATCCTCCCCTATTTCAGTCATCCTTTAAAACTGGGAACTATTGATATGGTGATACGAGGGATCAACAGCAAGATATGTTTGATGGCGTAATCTCCCATAAACTAACCGACAGCGTTACGTGTGACGTCGATAATTTTTTTGTTTGTTTGGAAAAGTTGAGTTATCTCACTAAAAGGTTCCTTTAGGTGGTCGGGGAGGGTGTAGATCACATTCCAAAAAGCCAAAACATGTTTCTAAATGGTACTGTTTCACTGTGAATGTAGGCGCTCTCCTAGTTCTGTAACGTTGGCTCTCCAATTATCAATGTAGATCTGTCTGACATCATATGGAAGAATATCTAAAGCGTCATCGTCAACTGTTAGTTTCCTTCGTTTCGCACCACAACTAGTCTTGCCGCTGGTAGGTCGTTTGTGTGACGCCGATGAAGAAGTAGCAGGAGTCTGTATGGGGCTCGATGAGTCGATGAATGCTGCTGTGGTTCGTGAGTATGTAAATTGTCGCTACTATTAAACGAGGCACAATACAGATGCCGTATGGATGAGTGGTAGAGATACAGGTAGTGATGCTGAATTTTTGGTTTTCTATATGTTTTTCTTTAGATTGTTGAGGTACAGTTGCACACGCGGTATCACCAATAGCTAATCTGTGTTCATTAGCGGAAAATCAGCATAGACTTTTTCCCCCGCAGATCCTCATTTCTACGCTCATCTCGGAACTAGTTTCCTGACATATTTGCAACACAGGTGACTTCCTACCTCTGAGTGTTATTTCCACGCTGCATAGTTTAAGAGCTGTTGAACTGGGATATTTTAAATATTGAATATTCAGATGAGTCCAGAATCATTTCTGAATCCATAATGACCAAGCCAGTCGAAACATTAGGATGTGTTGTTGGTGACACATGTGAAAAAGATGATGGTATTGTCGAAACACCATGATGGTTGAGTGAACATGTTGTAAACATGGCATATACTGTTGTCGTTATTGTTGCTGACAACAAAGTATTTTGGTGATGAGCATGTGAAGGATAGACAGTGCAGCTCTGCGTCAGCCCACGACGTAGTTAAAAACTTGTAGCTAGTGGCTCTGGTGTACGCAGTGTAAAGTTTGTGTTGAGAGGTGTCATTGAAAATGTCACTAATGATGTGACTGGTGTCTGCATGGGATTGCTCCTATACAACATCGGACCTGACACACTCGTTATGGCAGAGGTTGACACACAAAGTTTGTAGTGTCAACACATGAACATACCCAGGCTTGTCGACGCATCAGAGATTGTAGGATCAGCACAGTTGACATGTTCATGTGCGTCAACATACACTCGATTGTGATGTCTCTGCTTCACATGTAGTATCGGTGACACACATTTAAAAAAAAAATGTGTTCTTGTAGTCGACACTGTCGTGGTGTGATCGTTCAAGATGTCGGAGATGTCGACACAATAGGCTGTAATGTCGGTGAAACTTGTGCTATTGTTATTGGTGTCGAGAGAATACATTTTGTAATGTCGACACCCCACGGTCTCTCTAATTCTCAACTATTCGATTCGCTTTCATGATAAG
Organism: Megaustenia siamemsis; assembly: GCA_032433765.1. Taxonomy (NCBI): domain Eukaryota; kingdom Metazoa; phylum Mollusca; class Gastropoda; order Stylommatophora; family Ariophantidae; genus Megaustenia; species Megaustenia siamemsis. Next base: position 62,561,884 of record JAVIAB010000125.1, on the reverse strand, counting down.
CGTGGTCGGTGTCTGCCACTTTGCGATGTTTTTAACGGTGTCGAGATAATGCAATATTTAATATCAACATGCAACGACGTCTCGAACTTTGGATGTTGAGGGAATTTGTAGTCTTGGTTGCGACAGGATATTGAGATCACCATCACTATGACACGCTCTATGTTTTGTGTGAGATATGTCATCTTAACTTCAGTTTGGTTGTATCCTAGGTGTGTTGAAGCGAAGAGATTTCCATCTTGCAGATACACTTGCAAATGATCATCTTCTCCAGCAGTTTTCCTACACAAAGAAGGAGGTTGATGGGTCTGTAATTCTTGGGGATCTTTTTTTGTCACTTTTCTGAGTCAAGGTATGGTATGTAGAGATCTCCTCCTATGCAGATGATACTTGTCTTAAGTGTCAAATATGGTTAACGATCCTGAAAACGCAGTCATCGAGGCTGCGTTGTCAGCAAGCTTGAAGAAGTCAATTTCGAACTCTGACTTGACTATATAATTCAGAAGAGAAAAATGCGCAACAGAAAAGAGACAATGCCAGATACACAAAATGCATCATGTCCATTCTATCTGTCCAGGATTGGCAAATTCAACTTCGTGCGACGCTAGTAGTATACAAGGGTCCATTTGGACCGAATTTAGGCGTAAATTAACGAAGCTATATAGTAGGCGCATTTCGCGCCTAATGTACACGAGAATCAAGGGGAGTTAATCGGTTGTGCGACGGCGTGACCCCTCGTGCGGCGTGACCCCTCGCGCGGCGGGCGCGTGGTGACCTCGCGGCGGATCGCGCGGTCGTCGTGTTGACCTCGGGGCGGATCGCGTGTTGCCCTCTAGTCGTGGTGACCCTGGAAGTGACGTGTTTATGTCTGGCGTGTGCTGACTTTGGAGTTCTTGATGTACTTACTCGCTAGTGATAGGTTAGTAGATTATACAACAACAATGAAAAACGTTCAATATAAAACAAAAGACAAAGATATATTTTATTCTTTTATTATCTCAATAGGTGTATAACATACAGTGGATAGTATATAAAATTACAAAAATATTTAGTACACTGAGTAAATATATAGTACAAGGATAACATTTATTTATAGCTATGTAGTTGGGTGTCTGCTTAGTTCTATGTCATAAATGAATCATAAGGGTGAAACAGTTAGAGATTACTGGTTAGTCTAAGCCGGTAGTGTAAATATGTTCCTCGGTGTTAGTGGTTCGCTATCTCTCTCTCTCTCTCTCGATCATTCTCTCTCCCTCTCCATCTCTCTCTCGCTATCTCTCTCTCTTTCACTAGACTTCTCTCTCACTGCTAGACGTCTCTCCTACCACACCAGCTTTCATCCTCTCTCTCGCTCTCTCTCTCTTTCTCTCCTAACATTCCACCCTCCATCGTACATTTAGCTTCCGTCCTAGACTTCCCTCCATTGTAACACTTACTCATTCTCTCCATTTAAACCCATTAGCTCTACTTAGCCCCCTAAATCTCTCTCTCTCTCTCTCTCTCTCTACTATTCCAGCCTAGATTTCCCTCCATTGAAACACTTACTCATTCTCTCCATTTATCCCTATCATCGCGCCTTCCTTCTCTCTCTCTCTCTCTCTCTCTCTCTTTCTCCCCTATCCTCTCTTAGACTTCTAACCTATCAGTCCACCCTCCGCCTCTCCCTTTAGCTCCCCCGCCCTCCCTCATATTTTTAGCGTCCCTCCTATTGTAACACTTGATTATTCTCACCATTTATACCTAGCATCTCGCCTTCTTTCTCATAGGCTTCTCTCTCTCTCGCTCTCTCTCTTCTAACCCCTACTAGACTTCTCTCCTACCATTCCACCTTTCTTCCTCTCTCTCTCTCTCTTTACCTCGCCTAGCGTTCCGCCTTCATTCGTATTTTTACCTTACCGCCAGTGTAACACATTAATAACATTGAATATCAATTACAAAAAGACTTGAAATATCCACTTTTTAAAGAACCAATAAGATAAACATATGAAAAACGAAGAAATAATACACTCGACAAGGCTTAACATACGTACTTTATACACATCACCCATTAATACAACTGAAATTCCTTTAATGATAACCTATCACATCGTTATGAGCTAAGAGAAAAACCGAAAAAAATTCAACTTACACCGTAAAATATTCCACTACAACACAGACCGCTAGACTGAACAGTACTATGAAAATAAACGTCCGTGAATCAAGCGCGCTTATAACACGAAGTCTCACATCCGACTAGTTTAAATATAATCTGGTAAATAAAAGTTGGACGACACTATTCCACCCTCGACTAACATCTAGGTTAACCAATCAGAGAAGAAGATTTCTATCGGACACCCATCAACGAAATGACTGACCTCTGGATTAACTAATCAGAGAAAGAGGACTTTCAAAAGTGATTTTTAAGTAAATTTTTGGTATGGGGATGTCTAAAATAAAGTTTTAGGTAAACCTACGTGCTAAATTAACGATTTTTATCGATTTCAGGGACGTAACCCTCAAAAATGGTAAAGGGGTTACAATTTCAAAAGTGATTTTTAAGTTAATTTTTGGTATGGGGATGTCTAAAATAAAGTTTTAGGTAAGCCTACGTGGTAAATTTACGATTTTTATCGATTTCAGGGGCGTAACCCTAAAAAATGGTCAGGGTGGTTACAATTTCAAAAGTGATTTTTAAGTAAATTATTGGTGTGGAGATGTCTAACATAAAGTTTTAGGTAAGCCTACGTGGTAAATTTACGATTTTTATCGATTGCAGGGGCGTAACCCTCAAAAATGGTAAATGGGGTAACAATTTCAAAAGTGATTTTTAAGTACATTTTTGGTGTGGGGATGTCTAAAATAAAGTTTTAGGTAAGCCTACGTGGTAAATTTACGATTTTTATCAATTCCATGGGCGTAACCCTCAAAAAATGATAAAGGGGGTAAAATCCTAAAAGTGGTTTTTAATGTAAATTTTTGCAATGGGGATATCTAAAATAAAGTTTGGGGTATGCCTAGAGTGAAAATTTACGATTTTTACCGATTTTATGGGCGTAGTCACACAAAAAATGGTCAGGGGGTAAACTCATAAAATTGCCATCATACGTCAAAATCTATTTTTAGAAACTCCACGGGCATTGCGTCAGCGGTCAAAAACTATTTTTAGTAACACATCCGGTATTGCCTCACAGGTCAGTTCTATTTTTAGTAACACCTCTAGGGTTTCAAGTGTATATATCTGAGAAGCTTGTAATCAGACATACGCTTACAGTTGTTGACGATGGATGTGTCTCGTACCTTCAAACACATAAAAGTAAGTGTTATCTTAGATCTTTAGTGTTATAGTATGTTACTTTAGTAACCTATTTTCGATAAGTTGGTTGTTTAGTATCCACGCGTTATTTTAGTAACCTATTTTCGAAAAGTTGGTTTTTTAGTATCCACGTGTTATTTGTGTAACCTAACATTATAGTCATCATCTAGTTTTAAGACATAGAGAGACACAGGGGCGGCGTTACTTTCACGCAAGCTCAAATAACGCGACAGGGATAGACAAACCCTTGTTATTTAACAACAGAAATGACTTTGAAACGTTTATCGATAGATTAAATGAAAGTGATATATTAGGTTATGCAGACAAAAATAGGGAGACAACCAAATACACCTTGGAAGCCTTAGTCAGTACGAGTGTTTATGTTTATAAACTTCAAGATTATCCTATAGGGTGTCTACTAGATATCCCACACTACATTGCATCAAATCAAGGTATTAATATCCTTCAAACCGATTCCCATTCTAAAGTTTACAATGATAATCTCTGCTTCTTCCGTTGTCTAGCTGTCCATCGAGGTGCCTTCTAGGTTTCTGCCCTTGCCTCCTAGGTTTCTGCCCTTGCCTCTTTGGTTTTTGCCCTTGCCTCCTAGGTTTCTGACCTTGCCTCCTAGGTTTCTGACCTTCCCCTCTTTGGTTTCTGACCTTCCCTCTTTGGTTGCTGACCTTCCCTCCTTGGTTTCTGACATTCCCGCCTAGTTTTCTGCCGTACAGATGACGACTTTTAAATTGACGAAGACAACTTTTGAATTGCCAACGACAACTTTTGAATTGACAAAGACAGCTTTTGAATTGACAAAGACAACTTTTGAAATAGCATATGAGGGACACAAGTTCCGCAATGTTAGAGAACGATCGAGGCGTGATTTGGTCTAACTTTTTGGAGTTTGGAAGTAATTATCTGTTTGATGTGTCTAACTTTTATGAGTATGGGAGTAGATTTGTATGGTTTTAAGGTCGACTTTTTGAATATGAGCCTAAATTTGTGTGTTCTGGTGGTAAAATCTTAGTGATTTGGTCTAACATTTTGGACCTTGAATATAACTTCCTGCTCGTTGTATCCAACTATTTATAACTGTCATGGAACTCCTGTTATTGCATCAGGGGTCAAAACGATTTCAAGTAACCCGCCACTTGTATTATTTCCCCCACCATTGACCCGCTAGGTGGATTGTATCAGGGGCCGAATCGATTTAAAGTAACCCATGCATCAGACTCGACAGCACTTCAAGTTGAAAATGAGTTCAGTTATCACGATAACAGTAATCCTCTTCTCTGATTAGTTAATCCAGAGGTCAGTCATTTCGTTGATGGGTGTCCGATAGAAATCTTCTTCTCTGATTGGTTAACCTAGATGTTAGTCGAGGGTGGAATAGTGTCGTCCAACTTTTATTTACCAGATTATATTTAAACTAGTCGGATGTGAGACTTCGTGTTATAAGCGCGCTTGATTCACGGACGTTTATTTTCATAGTACTGTTCAGTCTAGCGGTCTGTGTTGTAGTGGAATATTTTACGGTGTAAGTTGAATTTTTTTCGGTTTTTCTCTTAGCTCATAACGATGTGATAGGTTATCATTAAAGGAATTTCAGTTGTATTAATGGGTGATGTGTATAAAGTACGTATGTTAAGCCTTGTCGAGTGTATTATTCCTTCGTTTTTCATATGTTTATCTTATTGGTTCTTTAAAAAGTGGATATTTCAAGTCTTTTTGTAATTGATATTCAATGTTATTAATGTGTTACACTGGCGGTAAGGTAAAAATACGAATGAAGGCGGAACGCTAGGCGAGGTAAAGAGAGAGAGAGAGAGGAAGAAAGGTGGAATGGTAGGAGAGAAGTCTAGTAGGGGTTAGAAGAGAGAGAGCGAGAGAGAGAGAGAAGCCTATGAGAAAGAAGGCGAGATGCTAGGTATAAATGGTGAGAATAATCAAGTGTTACAATAGGAGGGACGCTAAAAATATGAGGGAGGGCGGGGGAGCTAAAGGGAGAGGCGGAGGGTGGACTGATAGGTTAGAAGTCTAAGAGAGGATAGGGGAGAAAGAGAGAGAGAGAGAGAGAGAGAGAGAGAGAAGGAAGGCGCGATGATAGGGATAAATGGAGAGAATGAGTAAGTGTTTCAATGGAGGGAAATCTAGGCTGGAATAGTAGAGAGAGAGAGAGAGAGAGAGAGAGAGATTTAGGGGGCTAAGTAGAGCTAATGGGTTTAAATGGAGAGAATGAGTAAGTGTTACAATGGAGGGAAGTCTAGGACGGAAGCTAAATGTACGATGGAGGGTGGAATGTTAGGAGAGAGAGAGAGCGCGCGAGAGAGAGGATGAAAGCTGGTGTGGTAGGAGAGACGTCTAGCAGTGAGAGAGAAGTCTAGTGAAAGAGAGAGAGATAGCGAGAGAGAGATGGAGAGGGAGAGAGAATGATCGAGAGAGAGAGAGAGAGAGAGAGATAGCGAACCACTAACACCGAGGAACATATTTACACTACCGGCTTAGACTAACCAGTAATCTCTAACTGTTTCACCCCTTATGATTCATTTATGACATAGAACTAAGCAGACACCCAACTACATAGCTATAAATAAATGTTATCCTTGTACTATATATTTACTCAGTGTACTAAATATTTTTGTAATTTTATATACTATCCACTGTATGTTATACACCTATTGAGATAATAAAAGAATAAAATATATCTTTGTCTTTTGTTTTATATTGAACGTTTTTCATTGTTGTTGTATAATCTACTAACCTATCACTAGCGAGTAAGTACATCAAGAACTCCAAAGTCAGCACACACCAGACATAAACACGTCACTTCCAGGGTCACCACGACTAGAGGGCAACACGCGATCCGCCCCGAGGTCAACACGACGACCGCGCGATCCGCCGAGAGGTCACCACGCGCCCGCCGCACGAGGGGTCACGCCGCACGAGGGGTCACGCCGTCGCACAACCGATTAACTCCCCTTGATTCTCGTGTACATTAGGCGCGAAATGCGCCTACTATATAGCTTCGTTAATTTACTCCTAAATTCGGCCCAAATAGACCCCTGTATACTACTGACGCTTTTCAGTGAAACAGCACCCAGTATGAGACACAAATGCTTTGCCATACTACTGACTTATCATGATTGCTTGATACAAATCGTCTGTCAAGCCGTCACTCGTTATGTAGTTTTATTTCTTTATTTTTTTAATCATAAAGCTCACCTCCTATTAAAATTAATTACCTAAGCTGTTTAATAAGACATAAGATCGCATCGATGTCCGATATACACTCATGATGCAGCATAATGTATCACAGCCTCAAACATGTTATAACTGTCTAATGGTCCGTCTAAGTTAAATTCTTCATCCGATATTTGAGTTGTTATTATCATTAACATGTTTATAGAGGCAAAGCAGTAAGAAAACTTACCACTACAAATATAAAAAGAGTTGGACGCCTTGTATCCGTATGAATGAGGTGGTGAACAATAGGGGAAAACGATATAAACATATTCCTAGTATTTCTTTCCCCAAATGACACAATATGGATGCAAAAGCTGAATAATGTGGTCACGTAATAAGCCAGACAGACTGGATCTCACACATAACTATTCTATTTTTTTTGTGTTTTGATTATGGTGTGCTAATATTGATAACCCTTTTTTTAGTGATGTAACAAACGTGTATGGAAATATTTGGTGAACGATTGATCGATCTACTTAGTCATCACTCTAGCCAGTCACCCCTCACTTCAATATATATTTATGCAGCTATTTGCATACTGAATCACACAAACACACACACTCACCTCCCCATCACACCCAGCTATCCGTCCACTTGTTCTACGACCCATACACGAACACAAGCACCTCTCCGCCAATAAACATTACACTTTGTATCAGCCAGTGAAGCTATCAGAAGACTGCTCCTTTTGTCTACTCTGTGAGTAATATGCACATACACACACACGAACACGCACATGGGCTTCTTTGGGATCTGTTAATAAATATATAGACTGTGAATAAATATTTAAAATAATTATTAACTAATAAAATGTATCAGAGATGCGACTCACATGCACTACACGTCTCTGTATATTTTTAAAGTGGTGAAATGTCGCTTGTTATGACTGGACTAGAGATCGATAGATGGTTGTGATGCGTTGATCGATTTTCACGCTGCGCTGGCGGTAGGAAGGAGAATGTTGAATCATGAACTAGCGTTTGCATCCAGCGTAGCCAATATCACTGAATATGGCCCTATTTATCGTAAATATGGTCATTTTACGCTCACAATGATAAAATAATTATTTAACAATTATTATTATAAGTATTAATGCACAATATCTATGAGGTAACGCTAGTTCCTAATATGGCAGTTTTCGCTTCCGGAGTGGGCGTGGTTATATAGGCTGGACAACATACACACACGCCTGTTGGTAGTCAAAAATGGCGGGAAACGTAGAGTCCATTACTCATCACATTATTAATTAACCAATCTACTAAATTATTCCCCAACTACCCTCTTCGAGAAGGGAGCCGCGATAGCTCAGGGACTATAAAGGACAAGGGGTATGGTTCGATCCCCACCGACGGCTTCCAAGTACACCCAGCCTTAAATGGGTAACGAAATTTGTCTGGGAAAGTAAAGCGACACGGGCGTAATACCGACCGCATTACCCCAAAAATCACGTGCTGAAAGTCTGTAAAATTTTTGGTCATTAACACCATATTCCCTGTACGCCACTTTGCGTGACGGGGCTATTTACTGTTTTTTACTTACCCTCTTCGAGAGCTCAATCAATCCACCATACGTCTTCTAGACAAAGTCTTATATATACATATATCATTGCGCCAATCTGGCTTGGCGCAGATTGGCGCAGTCTCTATGTAACTCTTGTTCTAACAGGGTACTGGACGTTGTAGGGTCCACCCTATTATTTACTCAACTAAAAAAGGAAGCTTGACGCATACAAGCCTTTACTACTCTCGTGAGCAATGCATGTCACATTCATGAAAATATCGACTTAGGACACCCGTATTTATCTGCATCACTTCTCTGTGCAGTTATTAAAATGTCGTCACTCACTGAGTAAACGTTCATCGGAGGAAGAAAATAAGACAGAGAATTTCATTCAAGGCAAAAGTTATCTGCTTAAATGGACTCGTGTGAAATCTCTCTATTGCATACACCCATCTACATTTAATTATTACTACCATATATATATTTACATAATACTTACTTGATTATAATGTCAAAGCAGTTCTATTGTTGGCGTCTTGAACACTTTTTTTGTGTGTCTACTCGCGGCGAAACTCGACTCGAAAATAGCACCGATTTTTCATTGTTAGCGATAAGTAACTCACGTCTGTCAGTCAATCAATACATCTAGCGACGAGACTGCGTAATGGCACGCGTGAGTGAGATTAACTTTCGATACATATGCATGATGCGTTACTAGTATTTTGTTGTAGTACTTTTATTTCCCATTCTGTATTTCCTTTAAGAAAAAAAATAAACAAGGGCAAAAACCTTTGAGGCGGAGAAACCGCCTCAATCCTTATTTTTTTTCCTTGTCTATCTTTAAAAACCCTTTGAGGTGGGGGTTCGCCTAAATTCCCTGAACGAGGGCTTTGGTCAGACAATAGGAAGACCACCTTAGAACAAAGAACAATTACAAATAATCTGCCCTTGACTACCCCTCCTCAATTTTTCTTTCTCAAACTTGAAGGGGGTCTGTGGTCAGACAACAATGGAGATAACTTTAACACAAAGATCAATACCGAATAATCACACTCTTTACTTGTCCTACTCAAATAACGCTTCAAATTTTCGCCTCGAATTTCGTCTCAAATTTCACCTCAAATTTCGCCTCATTTTCACCTCAAATGATACCTACTCTGTCCCTACTATTATTATATGGTCACCTTATTTAAGTGAGTGGTTTGGAAGTAAGTCAACAACATAAATCATAAATAGTTGTAGAAATAGAATGCTTTGGAGAGACATGATGAACAAAGTTAGAAGTTAGCTGGCACGGTACTTGATGGTGATGTACCTTTACATTCTCATATTCATGAATATTTCAGTAGCCTATTGTGATTATATTTGCTGAATGGATATTTTTTATTTTATCAAAGGCTCTACCCTCGGCCTAAACAATGGTGTGTCCCAGCGCACACTCCATGTATTTAAATCACCACACAAAAGTAAACTGTCACTTGCCAGTTCTCCTGGATCAGTGCTATTCAACCTTGTTATATGTCCAAGTGTGTAACTTTTTCATGGATACATTTTCTTTACCGCCCATTAAAATCTAAATTTAAGAACTTTCTGTAATTGAAGAAATTAACATCAGTTTCACTTTCCTTTCATTAATGAGATCCTTGAACCTGATGCTGAGGAACTTAATGTTAGATATCTGTTTATATTTGTGTAAGGAATAGTATAGGTTTCCTCTTTCAGTGACTTTCAAACAGTGTCATTGTTTAGTCACAATATGATTCACAATGATTCACACCTGATTCCACTAGATATGAGGTAGGGAATGGTAGCGAGTAAATTTAACAGTACTTTCCAGATATTTGGATATAAGACAGCACAATTTTTTATTGTGCCACATTTTTACGCTTCCAACATTATTGAAATGAAAATGTATTTCCTCTCTTCGTCATATTTAAAATGCAATAGTTCTTCACGTGTTATATCAGTCTCAACAGTAAAAGGATTTATCATCCACCCATATATACTTTCATGTTCAAAATATCGTTTATCCATATCCAATTTAAGTTTATTAATATAACTACAGTACTTTTCTATCTTCTCAAGAGTCACATCATCTTTCATTGACGACAATTCTACAAAATGATGAAATTCAAAGTTTGAATATTATTTTGGAAAAGACCAAGTTTTTTATATAAATAATGACACATCTGCTTTACGAGAAATACATGTTATAATGGCTCCTTGAAATTTGTAAATTAATTTTATTAATTTTTTTTTTAATCCTTGCCAAATAAAATGCATCAATCTTTATTGTTTGTAATTGTTGACAGAGAGCAGCCTTATTTTCACTAATAAAAAAAAACTGTATGACACTCTCATACAATTCAACAGAATAGTAAATAAAGCATGTGCTATTTGAAAGGTAATATACTTCTGTGTGTAAGAGTAACATAAAATAAAATTCTCACTGTTATTCTAGCACAGCAGTCCAAACATTCTATCATTTTTGGCATTAGATTTTATCTAATTAATATCTTGAATTTTACATAAAGATTAATGCAGGTTTGTTTGTGCTCAAATGTTTTCCAACAAGATGTTGCCTATGTATCAAACAATGAATACAAACACAACAATTTTCACCTCTTCTTTCAAATAAGCAATGAACCCACGATAGTGGGCAATTATTGATGACACCCTATCAGTAGCACAAGCAACAATATTGCTAAAGGGTATATTATGTTTTGCAATGTACGATCTCACAGCTGTAAATATTGATAATACTGTTGTATCTGTAGTTAGACTTATGGTGAGTAACATTTCTTTCTGCAGTGTATTATTTTCACCAAGATACATCACATACACCATAAATAAAACATTACTATATGAAATTTTAAAAATCTGAACAACTCGTCTAACTGCATGGATAATGATGGGTTTTTGAGAATATTTATAAGTCTATTCTCAACATTAACCACTATTTCATCAATGCGTCTCATAACTAGTATCACTGTGATGGAAAGTCTTTATAACTTCATTTGTGTCCTGATTATATACGGTTGAGGTAAATTATTTGACTGATGGTATTATCAAAGTTTCTCCAGAGTTATAACTTTTACTACTTCTTGAAATACATTTTGATATAGGATAAGATGCAGTCATTTCATCTCCGCTCTTTCCATTTCATTTATTGAAAGTTGTTATTGTACAACGATTTTGAAATCTTTTAAACAATTCTTAAAAGTATTCAGAGGACTTATCTTTTTGAAAACTTTGTTGCAAGATGCTATTGCAATCGACTTGGCTTCATTGCTTCGTTAGAAAATATTTTGTAGCATAGTAAACACATTGGAAGCTGTTTGTAACAGATTCAATGAATCCAACTTCAGATATTCAGGTAAATAGCCACGAGCATATTTTTTTTTAAATTTTAGACATGGTTTCATATTTATGAAACATAAGAACATAAATAAAAATAGTATGAACAATTCAGAAATCACATCCAAAGCACTCAAATCACGCATCCAACAGCATCGGATGATGAATTGGTTATTGTCGTTTCAGGACAATCTAAACTAAATGCAATTTTTACAGAGATAAAAAGGGCGAGAGATGTCAACTTTCAGCAAGAGAAGGGTATTTCTTGGTGTTAACTGGATCATACTAACTGCAGATGTGCAAGGATAGGTTGGTTGACATTGATAAAATGCAAAGATAGATGTTAAGCAGTCACTACAATGAACACACCTCTAACTTAAACCAGATGAACCGATCTTGTAAATTTAATTAATTTAGATCGCGCTCTGCTTTCAAAAACCAAATTATACGGATATTCTGGCTATTGATGTTTTAGAACGTTTAGAGAGAGAATCTTATTCACATTTAAGAAAGATCAATACATGTGAGATGCGTTGTTTGAGAAAAGTAACAAACAACACAAGAAGAGATAGAATACCAAATGAAACCATAAGAAAAACAGTAGGAACAAAACCCTGCCAAGAATATATAGAACAACAACAATATAAATAGTTTGACCACCTGGTCAGAATGAGTCCTCACCAATCACCATTAAGGGCGTTCTTCTCGAGAATGCATGGAAAAAGACCAAGAGGATGACCCAGAAGAAGATGGATAGATGCAGTGACAGAGACATGTAACAACAAAGGAAAATCACTAATTCAGACAATTCGAGCAGCACAAGAACGACAAATGATATAAACCACGACACCTTTTAGGTATCAGTGAAAGAGAAAAGAAGAAGAAGAGAGAGAATAAAGTTACTCGATCGGTGGACTATCATCCACCATGTGTAGATTTTATTTATCATTAATAAAACTTGTAACTATTCTGCTACCGCCTACCGAAAAATCAAAATCGTCCACTTGTGGATGGGATCGTCCGCGGGTTGAAGAGCACAGCTCTAGGTCACACAAAATTATAAAATCATTCCTCGGTCACCTTAAATGACCTTTCCCCCCCCCCCCCCCGCCCCCCTGAGAATACACATTGATAATTTCTAAGTTTTTCTCATTCACGATAATTTTAAGACATTGTAACTCCTGTCGTAATATCCCACGTTTCTGAATCTAAGACTATTTATAACGGGCTTTTCTAAGGTAATGACTGCCTGACCATGGTGACACAAGATAGATAACAGCAAAGTTCAGATTTTCTGCCTATGTATCCTGTCGGAGCAGTATATCAAATTCGTAAATAATGCAGTCAAGACAACTATTCAGCATAATTCATAACAACTAGAAACAATAATTTAAAGGAAAAAAGGAAATAATCCTAATAGATCGTTTCGCAAAAGATTAAACATTATACAAATTACTAAAGTAAGAAGTAAACGCGAGAACTCTGCAATAATCATCATAATTAAATACCGTGCTTGCTTGCACAAGGGAGCCGCGATAGCTCAGTGGTTAGTGAACTGGACTGCAAAGGACAAGGGGTAGGGTTCGATCCCAAACGACGGCTTCCGGGTTCACCCAGCCTTAAATGGGTACCGGATTTTTTCTGGGAAAGTAGAGCGGCACGGGCGTAATATCGATCACATTACCCCAAAAATCATGTGCCGAGTGTCTGTAGAATTTATGGTCACTAACACCATATTCCCTATACGCCACTTGGTGTGACGGGGGCTCTTTACTTTTTTTTTTACTTTTGCTTGCATAAGTGATCATGACTTTCCACAATTTTCTTTCTTTACAACTTTCTATAATGTCTGTTGTTGATTTCCTACCAAACCATTCTCTTAATCTGTCTTATATCGTTCCTTTATACTTTCCTATACCTCTTCTTCCCTTAATTTTCCAGTTGTCACTACATTATATATACTAGTTGTACCTTTCTCATTATTTGGCCAAAAATTATATTGTTTCTCCTCATGTCTCATCACATCCAAATTTGACTTACAATCATCTACTCGCTCGAAAGTTGTGTATGTTCCCCAGTTAAGTTTCGTATTAATGGTGAAATAGTTCTTAAATGTTATATAGAGCCAGTCTTAATATAGGGATGTGAATTATGGACAATAGGACAACAGACAAGAAAATCACTGGGGTCTGTAAAAATGTGGTTTTACAGAAGAATGTTGAGCATACCATGGACAGCTAAATAGAGTAATGAAAACGTTCTGAAAGAGGCCAAAGCAAAAAGACAGCTAATTTCCAACATAAGGAAGAAACAATAATCATTTTTTGGCCATGTAATGAAAAGGGAACAGCTGGAATATATTGTAACAACTGAAAAAATCGTGGGTCGAAGAGATAGAGGGAAGCAAAGAGAAAAGATACCAGACAGCTTAAGAGAATGGCTTGGCAGGAGGTCAACAACAGAACTAATAAATAACTATCGAGATCGAAAGTTGTGGTGAGACATGATCACCTACGCCAGCAGGCGCGGTACTTGATGATGATGATTAATGTTAAAATATGTTTTATCTTACTAATTTTTACATATTGTCAATTTGTATTCTCTTTTATATTGTAAATCTCCCATTCGCTTTATTATTTCATCTCTTATCCCTCTTTTTATTTCTCCTTTATTTACTTGTCCCGCTCTATTAGGTGCAGTAAAGTTTATTTTTATTCCGTTGTCCGTTTGTGTTGTTCTAGTTCACCCTTTAGGATGAATGGTCAGCATTTTGTTGCGTTCCTTTTTTTGTAAAATTGTTACCATACCTTGTAGGAGTGTACTTTACATCCCATCACTTACTCCTCGTTAGTCAATAACTTCGTAGTCTCAAAACATACGTGTATCATAGACTTCATCTAATTAATGCATAAATAATAATATTATTTCGTCTTGTTTTCGGTTTAGACACATTAATTTTACACAAAATGGTGTGTAGAAGTCTACTTAAACATAATTTCATAACATCACAAAATCTTCCTAGGGTGGATCAAAGCATCTTCAATATCTAAGTGGTGTCAACCCTTGGATATATTATCTCAGCACATTACTATTGGATGCCATTGTCTATGTGATGGAGTGTACCATTATTTTCTCTACATTGGTTTACTTCAACAAGTAAGTATAATATTCTTTTTTAGGTGGACTTATATAATACATTTTTTAAACAACAATTCAAGACATTATTTCGTAAAGGTAAAATATTATAATAATCAACGACATTTGATTTATAAAAGAAAGGAACGATTTTGGTGGACAGATGGGAAAACAAATAATGAACATTTTGAAACGGCTGAAAAATGAAGAAAATAACTATTTAATATAGTTCAAACAAAACTAATGAAATTTAGAGCACATAAAGAAACACAATAATTACTAAAATTATATTGCAGAGGAAAATGCAATACTTACGAAGCTGTTAGACAAAGCTAAAAATGGATTAATAGCATTAAGAGATATACAGAAAAACCCGTGACAGCATGTATCAAAGCACAAGAAACCTTTTGCAATGGCAATCTGCGTTTCTCAACCTTCAATGAAGAGACTGCACAAGATGATGATGATGGTGCAGTAATAGAATGAACAAACGTTTATGCTCACACATACAACATCTGCAAGCTCAAAATGGCATTTTAGTTAAAATCTTCAAATATTGTAAGATTTATGAGTGGCAATATCCTGAGATTACTACATTCCTGTATTTTTTAAAGTGATAACGTAATTACTAAAGTTACACATGGTATACGTGAAACCGCATTACTATTAAAAGCCAGATTGATTATATTCTAACACGAGTCAAAGGGACATTCTGGATGCAAAAACACTCATAAAATTGTAAATGCTAACAGATGGAATAGACATATTTAAGAATAAAAGGAGAACGCAGACTAAAATTCAAGGCGTTATGAAGCTGGCAAACTTTGCAAGTTAAAGAAGTAAAATAGCAATTACAGCAGATAATAGAAACAACATTTAAACAATTACCACCAGAAGTGAGCAATATGGGAGAGAAGGGGAAAAAATAAACATCAATTTTAATGAAACGAGAAGAAGAATTATGTGGGAAAGAGAAGAGTGGAAAAACCAAAATGAGAAAAAACATATACACCATGGTGAAGTGAGGAAGTAAAAGACGCATTTAAGAAGAAAAAACACATATATAAGGTATGGATATAATCATAAAATGAAGAAGATTACATAAATTACAACGCTGAGAAATCAACAGAACACAACCTTGTCTTACTCCTTACTACGAATTAACAACCAAACAGGACAATTCCAATATATAAAACAAGGAGTCAGACAAGACTGTGTTCTGTCACCGGATTTATTTTCACTTTACAGCGAATATATTATGAGATCAATAGTCGACAAAAAAGGAATTTAAGTCAATGGTCACAACATAAATAATTTGCGATATGCGGATGACACAGCCTTAATAGCAGAGACAGAGAACGAACTACAAGAAATGATAGACATAATAGTAAAAGAAAGCAACAAGAAAGGTTTCAGTCTGAATAGTAAGAAAACGGTACTAATGGTTATATCTAAGAAACAATCATCACCATCATGCAGCATAAAAATAAACGAGACAAATCTGACACAAGTGCAACGTTTCAAATACTTGGGCACAATAATAACATCAGATGGGAGATACACCACAGAAATAAAAAAGCAGAATAGCTCAGGCCAAAATAGCATTTCAGAAAATTAAAAATATCTTATGCAACAAATCTATTTCAATAAAAATGAGAAAGAGAGTTCATCGGTACTATATAGAACCAATTCTGACCTATGGAAGCGAATCATGGACAGTAGACAAACAAATGAAAAGACGATTAGAGGCCACAGAGATGGGATTTCTCAGAAGAATTTTGAAAGTTTCCTGGACAGCTAAAAAGACCAGTGAGGAAGTTCTCAAAGAGGCCAACACAAAAAGGGAGCTCTTTAAAAAACACCAGAAAGAAGCAATCAATATTTTTCGGGCATATCATGAGAAGAGGAAAGTTGGAATACTTGGTCACAACTGGCAAAATAGAAGGAAAGAGAGATCGCGGACGACAGAAAGAGAAAATTCTGGCTAGCTTGGTGATATGGCATGGAAAACAGTCCACAACAGAACTGATACGATACACTGTAGATAGAAGATTGTGGAGGGACATGATCACCTACGCCAACCGGTATGGCACATGATGATGAATATATTTTGAAAAAAAAACAATCAGCTGCAATGATAAACATATGGTCACTTACGCCAAGAACAAAAGAAAGCTTGCCACCACAAAGAAACAATGTCTAAGATGATCGCTTGGAGTAATCATCATCATGTGTTATACGGTTGACGTAGGCGATCATTTCCTTCCACAATCTTCAATCCACAGTGCATCGTATCAATTCTGTTGTTGACTGTTTTCCATGCCATGACACCAAGCTATCTTGTATTTTCACTCTTTGTCGTCCGTGATCTCTCTTTCCCAATATTATGACAGTTGTAATCGAGTATTCCAACTTTCCTCTTCTCATTATGTACCAGAAAAATGTTGATTGTTTCTTTCTGATATTTTTTAGAAGCTCTCTTTTTGTATTGGCCTCTTTGAGAATTTCCTCGTTGCTCTTCTTAGCTATCCAGAAAACTTTCAACATTCTTATGCGAAATCTTACCTCTGTGGCCCCTAACAGTCTTTTCATTTGTTTGTTTACTGTCTACAATCCGCTTCCATATGTCAGAATTGGCTCTTTATAGCACCGATGAACTCTCTTTCTCACCTCTATTGACATAGATTTGTTGCATGAGACGTTTTTCATTTTCTGAAATGCTATTTTGGCCTCAGCTATTCTGCTTTTTATTTCTGGTATGCATCTTCCATCTGATGTTATTATTGTGCCCATGTATTTGACGCGTTGCACTTGTTTCAGATTTGTCCTGTTTATTTTTATGCTGCATGGTGGTGATGATTGTTTCGTCAATATGACAATTACTTTTGTTTTCCAACTATTCAGACTGAGACCTTTCTTGTTGCTTTCTTTTGCAAGTATGTGTATCATTTCTTGTGGTTCATTATATGTATATGTTATTAAGACTGTGTCATCCACATATCTCAAATTGTTTATGTTGTGACCGTTGACCTCAACTTCTTTTATATCTACTATTGATCTCATAATATTTTTGCTGTAAAGTGAAAACAAATCCGGCGACAGAACACAGCCTTGTCCAACTCCTTATTTTATATATTGAAATTGTCCTATTTGGTAGATAATTCTTATGAGAGCTGTTTGTTGCCAGTACATGTTTTTATATTATTCACAGATCCTTGCTATCAATATTTAATTTCTCCAGCATATTTGATCAATTCCACATGCTTACTTTGTCAAATGCTTTTATGTATTCTATAAAGCATATATATATATATATATATATATATATATATATATATATATATATATATATATATATATATAAAGTAAAGTGCCCCGTCACGCCAAGTGATTGTGTTAGTGACCATAATTTTTATAGACCTTCGGCACATGATTTTTGTGGTAATGTGGTCGGTATTACGACCATGCCGCTTTACTTTCCCAGAAAAAATCCGGTACCCATTTAAGGCTTGGTGAACCCGGAAGCTGTCGGTTAGGTTCAAACCCTACCTCTTGTCCTTTGTAGTCAAGTTCACTAACCACTGAGCTATCGCGGCTCCCCATATATATATATATATATATATATATATATATATATATATATATATATATATATATATATATATATCTTTGCCTCTATAGCTCTTTCTATCAATGCTCTCATGATGTATATTGCATTATTGGTGCCCTTACCTTCCACAAATCCACATTGTTTCTCATTTATTTCTGGCTTTATTTTGTTCCGTCCACGTCTCATGATGAATCTTAGTAATATTTTCGTCATATGGCTCATGAGACTAATAGTGCTATGGTCTTCACAATCAATGGCGCCTGACTTCTTCGGTATGGCTACAAAGATAGATTTTAGTAGATCTTCTAGTATGTTTCCAGTGTTATATATGTCTTTGAGTAGTTTTATTATGACTTGTACTCCTAGCTCTCCTAATGCATTTATCTCTTCGATTGTAATGTTGGGACCTGGAGCTTTGCCTCATTTCATGTGTTGAATTGCATCATCCACTTCACTCTTGCATTATTGGTGGTTCTGTGTCTTTGTTTGAATTGTTTGGCTCTCGTCTTTCATCTTCATAGAGTTGATTGGTATATTCTGTCCATCTTTCCATTATCTTCTCCTGTCCCATTTTTATATTTCTTTCCTTTGATTTTACACATCCTGAAACTTTGACTTCTTTTCTTCCTGTTACATTTTGAATCTTTCTTTTGTTGTTTTTCCCTTTCTTCATATTTCTGCTTTAACGATCTTCTTGCTTCTCTGGATCTTGTTGTGTAATATTTAATATGTCGATTCCTCCTTTTTATATTTTCGTCTTTCGTTCATTAGTTCTAATATTTCTTATGTCAACCATTTCTTTTTGTTGAGTCTTTTAGTCATTAGTATTACCTCTTTTGATGTTTGTTGAATCGATTGATTTCCCACTGCCTCTTGATGTTCTGTATTTTCTCAATAGCATTATATCTATTTTGTTCTTTCGTACTGTATTTATACTTTATCTGTCTCTTTACTCTAAGCATATCTAGTTCTAATTTCATATTTCTTGGGGATTGCTGTGTCTTCTGCAGTTTTATTCTTATTCCTCCAACTACTGGTACATGGTCACTATTGCAATCTGCTCCTGGCCTTGTTTTAACAGTTATTAGCCCATTCCTGAACCTTCTCTGTACCAGTATAAAATCAATTTGATTGTGTATTTTGTTGTCTGGGCTTTGCTATGTCTATAGTCGTCTAGGGTGTTGCTTGAACCAGGAGTTACATATAATCATTTCATGTGTCTTTGTCCTATCTATTAATCTATCCCCTCTGTCATTCGTCTCTCCACGATCATGTCCGCCTGTCACACTTTGCACTTTAGCTGTTCATACCTGAACTATGGAACAGTGTAAATCCCCTTATATAATAGTTATTTCTTGGGATTTACACTGTTCCATAGTTTTCTCTAGCTCGTTGTAAAAGGTGTAAATCTCTTCTTCTTCGCTATTACTTGTTGGTGCATAAGCTTGAATTATGTTGATATCCAATAGTCTACCTCTCAATTTTACTAGCATAATTCTATCTCATGCTAGCCAAAATCCTTTCACTGTTTTGCTTCTCTCTCTAGCATGGTGCTTACTCCTACCTCGTGTTTGGTTCCCCCAGAGTAAATTAAATTTCCACTGTCGCGCTGTAATAATCCTGCTCCTTTCCATCTCATTTCACATAGTCCCAAGATGTTCAATTTCATTCTTTTCATTTCTTGGCTGATGTTTTCTAGCTTACCAACCTGGAATGCTGATCTAATGTTCAAAGTTCCTATTAATAGTGTCTCTTTATTTTTGTTATCTTGTATACATAAGCTTGATGACGAACGGGTGTCACCTGTGGCACATGGCGCTCCCTACTGTACGAGCTGGCTGTGGAGTTCCCATTAACGTCGTTAGCTGTAAATATCAAATTGTATTCGGACATAATTTTTACTTGGCAATATAAGAAGGTAGTTTGCCACTCCTTTCCTCTTTGGCAGTGACTGTACTAGTCGAAAATCGCGCCATTGTCTCTACAAATGAGATCATCTGCCTGCCATCACAGAGTGGGGAACATAACCGGCACTACTTGTCGACTGCTCCCATACAACACTATCCACCACCTACTCCAATGGCTTCATGTAACCCTAATAGGGGGCTAAACGGGAGCACCGCCTTGCCCTGCCCAAGGATGTCCCAAAGACTAGCGGAGGAAAGGAGACGTATAACTCCTCCATTTGTAGGGGATAACTCTGCCACACTAACCAGAAAAGTCATAATCAGAAATGACATTATAAGAGAAAGAATAGGCATTGAGCCAATCTTAAGCTACATACTGAAATAGCAAATAAATTAGTTTGCTCATCTTTAAAGAATGCCGTGTGTTTCCTTACCCTACAAAGCATATATTAAAAGAGGAAAGGGGAGACGAGTAAAAGGCAGTAAGTAAAGATGGACAGACAACATAAAAAAAATGTTGCAACATCAGTTGACAATAAGTGAAGCCATCAAAAGGGCTGGAATCAAAGCTTTGTATCTCCCTCGACACCTGAACGAGTAAAAGAGGATATGAAGAGAGAGATACAGATGTTATTGAATGCTTTCATTTTGTAACACAACACATAAAAGACAGAATTTATAGCT
The DNA here is from genome assembly GCA_032433765.1 of Megaustenia siamemsis. Classification (NCBI taxonomy): domain Eukaryota; kingdom Metazoa; phylum Mollusca; class Gastropoda; order Stylommatophora; family Ariophantidae; genus Megaustenia; species Megaustenia siamemsis. The sequence goes on along the minus strand of JAVIAB010000125.1, from coordinate 62,541,159 downwards.
TACAATTATGAGTATGATTTATATTTTAAAGAAATAATGTTTACAAGAAAACATTTTCGAAGACTGATAAATCTATTTTCTTGTGTTATTATTAATTTTAATGGCATTTGTTTTTATTGTTTTATTATTTAAAATATAAATATGTCCAATCAGCTTGAATGTACCCTAAAGTAAACATGCACTTTTTATATACATGAAAAACAATCAAAGCAACTAAAATATCAGTGACAAACAAATGTATAGATAAATCATTATCATCAGGTCTCATGTCCTTTACAAAACGTTGCATTCACCACAACCGGTCTGAAAGAATCTCTGTATCCCACATCTGTCATGTTCAGTATCACTTTGAAGTCTTGAAACCTTCTACTTTGTCTACCGGTCTCGTCGTCCTGGAACCGTGAAATAGTATTGGGTAGAGGAAGAGATTGGAGAGGTACCAGGATGGGGGTAAAATCGAAGGATCACACTAAACACTTCCGAACTTCACAAGCGAACAAAAATTTGAGGCGTTTCAATTTCCGATCAGAACGATAGATCCTAGGTGACATACATCCGGGCAGGTGACAAGATAAAAGGTTAGCAATTTCCTGTCGGGAGTCCACATTGCAGGTGGACAAGAAATAGCAGACGTTTGATATTTTTAAGTTCACAGACTAGCGTCCGATCAAGCGGCGTGATGAAATACTGTTGATACTTTGACAACCGCCTGAGTAGTAGTGGTGGCTGTGAACTCAGTGGAAAAGTGCACACACATGCACCGAAATACAATAGATTTGGCACCGACTTGGCACCGACTTTGCACCGAAAAAAATTTTTTTTTTTTTTTTCGAATTCGCGATTTTTTCGAACCTCATTTTTTTGGGGAAAAAATTTTTTTTTTTGGTGTTCGTCAGTTTGTCGAAATGGTTCACTGCGTCTGTAACCGCAGGTAAATTCAATAGAGACTCGGTGCTAATCCGTGTCCGGTGATCGCGCTCCGTGTCCGGTGATCGTCGCTCGCTGTGTGTTAGAAATTTGTGAAAGAGTATTTTAAAAGAGTATATTTGTGAAAGTGATAAAAAATACGAAATGTTTCAAAACGTTAAGAAATATAGTTAAATGTGATAAAACTGATTTTTAAAAAAGGCGAAATAATAAAAACTATGAAAAAATAAGTTAACTGTAAATACTGACGGAAAACTGTATGTTAAGTCAAGAAACTGGAATGACATGGCAGCTTTTGTTGACTGGGCGGCTAGTGGTACTTGAGGAATGCTATTGTTAGGAAAAATCGCTTATTATTGTCAAGGAATCGTGGTCATTGTTAGGAAAATATGCTGACGGTCATTGTTAGGCATGTAACTGAAACTCCGTGTTTAGAGTTAAAGTTAGGTAGAGGCATGTGACTAGGGGTGGTATTGTTGTTATTTAAAATACTGGTAATTGGGACTGCGTGACAGGAGGCGACAAGCAATGACATTGAAGGTTAATGAAGGCTAGTTGAATGCCGACTTCCGGTCACAAGACCGCTCACATGATCGATGACGTTTTAAGGTGACCCGTGACATAGCGTTTTTTTTCTTCAAGTGCGTGTTGGTCTCGGTAAGAGTCCCCCCCCTTTTTTTGTATATAGTTACAGCTCAAGACACAAGTAAATAGTATAAGTTTATCATACTAGTGATGTCGATCATTCTATAATAAAGGGCTCAAACCGTAAGTAAAAATTATGTGCTGTAGAGTATATATTTGTTGTTTAAAAATTTATTTTTGTGTTGTCAGACACCAAATTTATTTTCCATGTCTCTGAAAGTCTCTCTCTCTCTCTCTCTCTCTCTCTCTCTCTCTCTCGCCTTCATATCCTTTCTCAAGCTGTTAAAACCGACTCTAATCGCTTACAAATACTTGATTCTGGACTGGAATAAATGTGCTGTAGAGTATATATTTGTTGTTTAAAAATTTATTTTTGTGTTGTCAGACACCAAATTTATTTTCCATGTCTCTGAAAGTCTCTCTCTCTCTCTCTCTCTCGCCTTCATATCCTTTCTCAAGGTGTTAAAACCGACTCTAATCGCTTACAAATACTTGATTCTGGACTGGAATAAATGTGCTGTAGAGTATATATATTTTTTATTGGGCGATATGCCTTGAATGGTTGTGTGTTATCGCTACCAACATCATGTACCACCCTCAACACTATTATCATGTGCCTCAACACTATCATCATGTGCCTCAACATCATCATCATGTGCCACCCTCATCCCTTAATGTTCAAGCATCATCTTGTGCCACCCTCAACCTTCATATCATATCATCATCTTGTGCCACCCTCAACCTTCATATCATATCATCATCATGTGCCACCCTCATCCCTTAATGTTCAATCATCATCTTGTGCCACCCTCAACACCATCATCATCCCATCATATCATCATGTGCCTCAACATCATCATCATGTGCCACCCTCATCCCTTAATGTTCAAGCATCATCTTGTGCCACCCTCAACCTTCATATCATATCATCATCATGTGCCACCCTCATCCCTTAATGTTCAATCATCATCTTGTGCCACCCTCAACACCATCATCATCCCATCATATCATCATGTGCCTCAACATCATCATCATGTGCCACCCTCATCCCTTAATGTTCAATCATCATCTTGTGCCACCCTCAACACCATCATCATCCCATCATATCATCATGTGCCTCAACATCACCCTTCATGGCCTATCATCAAGCCACACAGTCTCTCTCTCTCTCTCTCTCTCTCTATCGCATATCCAAGCTAACTCAAGTCAAATAACAAAAAAAAAAAATAAATACTTCCATGATAATTTTAAACGAAAAAATGTATTTAAAAATATATAAGCATAAATATATAACCATAATTAATAATTTTAAAAAACGTCATTTGTTTCCCTGGGCCTGGTAGGTATCTACAGTCATGTGCCTTTAAATAGAACCATACAGGAGGAGACTCTAGGGGATAATAAATAAAAAAAAAAAACATTATTAATCTTTTAAATAATCAACAAGTAAAAAATATAATCCAAATCGTATATATATATATATATATACCAACATAACAAATAAAAACCAGGGCAAAAAAAAAAAACTAAGAATAGCAAAATGTGATATTTTCTCAATATTGTAGGTGCATAAACACATTAGACATGAAAACAGAACAGAACACAAAGAAATGAAGTATTAAACAATTAAAAATGAAAAAGAATTACTAAACTCAATTAAGACATACAAATTAAATTTTTAGGACATGTTAAAAGATACAACAGTCTACTAAAAGTAACATCAAACGATGGACAAGTTCAATCTAGGATAGCCTGCGACATCAACGCAAGAAAATCAGTAGAATGGTGATCCATGGTAGCCACCCTTCGATGTGGAGAGGGCACCTGATGATATGTATATATGAAAATTAATATATGAGAGTATTAAATGTTTAATGGGGAGGTGGTCACGTTGTCAGAATGAACCTGTCGCTTGATGTAGAAATAGGAGAGTGAGTTCCGGTGTTGTGTATATGTGTACACCGACCCCTTGTGTGTTTTAAACCCTAGGTTTTTACCACCCCCGGCTTGTTTATTGGTTAGGACCTCTGTAAAATGTTCCTTATCTAACTTATTATGGTGTTTATTAAGTCCCTTGGTGCTAACTTTCGGGTAATCACCAAAACCGTAATAGGTCTTGCTACACAAGGATATCATACCATCCCCCGAATATTCCAACTTGAACAGACCAGGAGTCCGTTTGTCGTATAACTGTCTCGCCTTACAATCTGAACAGTCATACTTTACGGTGCCCCTGTGGCGAATGAAATCTGCGTGATGGACTTCACAAGTCTCTGAGGGGAACCATTTGTCGTATTGTGAGAAAAACTCGTTTACCATATCAGTCTTAACGACCTTTTCTAACGATGACTCGCTGAGGGCCAAGTACAGACTATCAGTATCCATTTCACAGAGTTGAAAGTTGGACCTCTCTACGAATCTATCTAGGAAATCATAATAAAATTCCAACATCCTCAATTTGGCGTACTGGTAGACGAAGAAACCAATCTGTGACGGAAGATCCCACAGGATACTTTGTTTTCCCATCGACACCTCGTACAGGTCCTCACCAATAGGCGTCATGTTTTTAAACCGTGGGTTATTTACCAACTTGGATGTATCGGCCCCCTCTTTAACATATGTCACGTCCACGTGTTTCGCCATATTGGTTAGAGTCTTTCCATAGGCCGAGTTTCCAAGGAGTTTCATCGTATCGCTAACAATCGATTGATTTGTATTTAAATCACCAGCCCGACGCGCCTGTGTGACCTTGTCACCAAACTCCTTAAAACAACTAACGGGTAGGTACTCTACCACCTGATATATTCTAGTTACCTCCAACCCATGCCCTAAATACCACTTTAACAGGGGTGTGGCCAACAGAACCTTTGTTCCACTATAACTACCCACGAGCGTACGTCTGGGGGTACGCAAGAGCTTGTTTTTGGTGGCGTACTCACGCATAAAAGGACCGATATCGTCTATACCAACATCTATATTTTTAAAGATGGGGGTCATCTCGCTAAAATGGGCCTTTAATCCATCGGGGACGTGAATGTCACACTCAACGAGACCGAAAAACGACTCGTTTGAAACGGCTTTTATAATGGCTTCATCTGTGATGGGTTTATGTTTAGCAAAAGAGGGTTTAGAACCAGGCAAGTTCTCACCTAGGAAGAGTTGAATGGATGGTGTTGTTTTCTTTAGTTTTTGCCACTCGCATTCCCACATAACGACTACGCGAACATCGTCGAGGTTCTTTAAATAAGTCGTTATTTCACAGGTTTTCCGGTACAATTTCCGGTGAATATTATTCACCGGGTTGACTTCGCGACCCCGGGTGATGTCACAGTTTGGATGGCCGTGAAAAAGACAACCATGGTACTGATACACGGTCCTATTGGAGTTATCCCACCCATCCACTCTAATCTTCCGTGTACCCAAAGCCTTCTCACGAGCGTTAAACTGGGTTTGCAGTTGGACCTGGTTTTGGTGGGAAATCCAAGTCAGATACTCTCGGCACTGACGCGTGTAATAGTTCATCTTAAGGGGTTTATAGCCATCTTCAGCCTTGCGTATGACCGTATAATCGGTAGGCATCTTTTGCATAAGTGCCCACAGATAAAGGGCGTTGGCGTCATAACCTTTGATGGATTTGACCAGCTTACCGCCCCTAATAAACGTTTTATCCTTTTCGTGGTACCGGTGAAAAATGATAGAGGGGCCTCCGACGATATTCTGTCTTATGGTATGATGCAAATCGGCTTCCTTTTTCCAATCAGCGAAAACCCAACATCTCTGGGTAGAGTTTTAAAAAGGTACCTAAGAGTTATTCCCGGGACCGAAATCGCGTTCTTAAACATATCGATGTTCAAAGCCTCGTAAAACCAAACCTGCTGTTGTAAGGCTTCTAAGAAGGGGACTACATCTTTGTTATTATACCACACCAAAAAGTCCCTAAGGGTCGTCATCTTATTGTCCTTCCAAACCTTTTTACACAGATCATACTCCTCTTCCGAAATATTAACATTTTTTAGGTTGGAAAAGAACGCTTCGTGTGGTGGTAACTCCGTCTCATTCAACTTGTTTAAGTCGGTTACGTACTCGTAACAGAAAACACCCTTGGTCTCCTCTATTTTGTAAGCTGCCAAGTACTTGCTGTAACTGAAACCTGGCGCTAGATAATTTACGATGTCTAGGAACTTTAGCCTCTTGGTGGCGAGACACATGACATTATTGTTTCGCTTAACTATAAACAATTTTTCGCCTAGTCGGTCTTCTTCTATCCGAGCCTCCGCCTCACCATCCTCGCTCTCACCTTCCCAATCGTCCTCCTCTTCATCATCCTCGCGCTCGACTTCCTGATCGGCGTTGGAGGCGGTAATGAAGAAATTGATTAAATAGGGTTTTATTAAATTTATGTCGTACTTGCCCGAGTTGAAACCTATCACCGGGAGCTGTTTCAAGTATGCTTTTAGACGACCTCTCAGGTTGGACATCTCCTCCTCCTCCTCCGGACCACGCCTTTGCGCACACTCCGCCAGGTTTTTAAATACTTCTTTGTAATCTTTTTTTAAAATTTTGTAAGCCTCCTTAGCAATAGCGTTTAAATATTTAAGCATTTGATTTATCAAGTTCTGAGGATCGCCGTCGGTGACAAAGCAGACAGGCTCTCCAAACCCTGGGACGTTAGACGCCACGGATACGGACAGTGGGACATGTTTGGCTAAAAAAGATGTTGTAGCAGAGCCAGCTTTTGTGGTGGCTAAGTCGGTATTATCAAAATAACACTCGAAATCAAAAGTAGCCCTATAGGGATACCCGAAACCACCGGGTACACCAATACCTTCTTCCGCTAGGGCCTCCATAATAGTCTCGCTAGGTGTGTAAATTCCCCCTCTAAAGATTTCTTTCGACTTACCACCACTGCACACTTCTTCATGTCTGGTCATATCACCATAAGAAGCCCATAATTTCCCACATTGTGGACAAGAGTAGGTGCTAGATGCTTTATTAATATCAGTAATGTACATGAAATGGTCCTTATGAACCAGGATGCGCATGGTGGTAGGATGTGAGCCTCTACTTCTGAGTTTAGGACAAAGAACATCTTCAGCATTGAACTCAAACACATCAATATTTATACCAAAACACTCCTCTAAATGTGGTAGTTGTTGTAAAGTTACACCTGGAAAATTGTTTACGAAAAGTATGTCCCAGTGTGAATGCCACTGACGCAAGAGCTGACGAGTGGTAGTTTCCAGACTATCGGGGTCTTCCCCCTTAAATAAAGCCAAACACCGAAAAAAACACAGATTGTCGTTATAAGTAATAGACCTCATCGATGCTTTCTGTAGGGTGTAAATGTACCTGTTGTTACTAATATGAGGTGGTAGTTGCTCCACCACACATCCAATTGGGAAGTCCTGAATGTGGAATAAATAAAAAATAGTGGCGGGAATGCTCTCCACCACCCACTTTGTATCAGGTCGTATGATTAGCCCTGTAGATACGGGCTCGTGGTCTCTTAAAGAGTCTACAAACCGAGTGAAATCTCCAAGATTATTGATTAACTTCGGGAACTCGAGGACAGCTGAATTATTGAAGGATGCATGGAAGAAGCGTAAATCTCCATCTTCTCTGTGACGGAGGATAAAATGGTGACCATAATTAATTTTAAAACGAGTTGTCTGACTATCAAACACATCACTTAAAAGAATAGACCAGTCTGTGATGAAAGGACGATCAGGTGAGTGGAAGAAGGTGTATGTGGAAACTGTATTATTGATACTAGCGTGAGTGTTTATGACTGACCAGTTTTGTTGATATACATCCCGCACATCAGCTGGTAGTGTTGCTAACGGGTCATCGGACCTGTGCTTTTTACCCTCTGTGGAGAGTTCCTCCTCTGACTCTCTCTTATTCGCGGCTGAAGGTGCAGCCGGTGGGTTTGTCGTAGTAGCTGGCTGTGGTGAAGTTGGAGTTGAGCACGGCAGCAATGCTGAAGGTGCTGTTGTAGAACCCTTATGTTTCACTCTCATATGTCTGGTTAAAGAACCACGGGTCGTATACGAACGGTAACAAATGTCACACGGATATCGCATTAGTTGATGCACAACGCGATAATGTTTCCTTAAATTATGGAGCCACTTAAACTTCAGGGGACATAACGGACACTGAAATTCACCAGAAGTTGATTCGTTCAGGTTCAAATTGGCTATGTTTGGCGAGTTGCCTGATGTGTCCCCGGAGTCATGACCACTAATTATAACTGGCGCCTCATTTCTTACATGAGTGGAAGACTGTGGATCAGTCGGTGTTGATATTTGCGATGGGTCCCAATTTGTATATCTCACTATTCGTTCGGAAATATTTTCGGCAGCCAGGTAGACCACATCATCCTTCTCCATCTCAGAGTGTAATATAGAATTTATTTGTAAACGCAAGCGCTCCTCAAAGTCTAGCTGACATGAATGAGGTAAAGAGCCGTCACCACGACATCCTAGACAATGATCATGTCGCTGATACTGAAGAATGTTTAGTACTCTATCGAAAAGTAGATACTCCCTATCAGATGCCATTGTATACCAGGCTGTAACAATGAAAAAATAACATATTATAAATAGCATAAAATCTATATATATATATATATATATATATATATATAAAACTAATATTTTAATAGCACCAACCTCTTCTTCCACCGTTCATGTTCTTCTCGGAGCGGTGTCGTTATCACCACCCCACTGTGGTGAGAGTGGTGGCGAGGGTTGGACCACGTCACGCTTCTTCGCCGTGACGAGTTCCAGTGCCCTCTCTTCGAGGAGTGTGGCCAGCTCTGCTCTTGGGGTATCATAATATAAGATACCCCATATTTGGCGCCGAAAGCGCTCATCTTCATCGAGTTGACAGGAGTGCCAGTTTATGTTTTGGGATATTTCCAGACACCCCTCGCAGTGTCTATTAGGGCTCTCCTCAATTTTTTGAGAATTTTAGAAATAATCTCGCCCTCCATTTAGATCTGAAATGTTTAATTGTGTGTTTGTATATATATATATATATATATATATATATATATATATATATATATATATATATATATATATTTAGAAATTGTGTTAAGTAACCTATTTAAACAGGATAAAAACTAATTGAAAATCATTTTAGTGGAATTGTAACTTCAAGAATTTCGTAGTATGGCCCAGCTACTTTTTAGTGTAAGTTCAAGCTCAGAAGATGAGGAAAGTTCTGAAGAGTCTGAGTGGTCATTGGAAGAGCAAGCTTTCCCATCTTGGACACCACCTAACGCTTATTTTAATAATGGGTTAACTTTAGATTCCATCTTCAAGAAGATCCCCGATAGTGTGGTAAACAGAAATGAAACCTCTGATCATGCGAGGATTCAGCCACTATTAAATTCAAGTTCAGAATGTGAGGAGAGTGATGAAAGTTCCGAGATTAAAGGTGTAGAGAATTCTGCTCCGGAGTTAGATTATGAGGAGGTTAACGCTCGCTGGAATGAAATTTACCCTACTATCACGAACAACACTTCCACTCAACCACACGATCCGACAAAAAATATAATTAACAGGGTATGTATTTGTTTGTCTGTTACTTAGTGTTACGTTAGTATATCAGACTATAACAGAGATTTCTATAAGTCCATTTTTTTCTAAACACAGACATTCAGGCTAGTTATAGCTACCAAACATCACATCTTCTAAGATAAATGTAGATTTTGTATTCTTAAAACTTAAGTACCAATAATGTACCGAGATTAACTAGCCTAACGAACGTTTCATTAGACCTTATACTATCCTAATGAGAGTTGTATTAAAACCCTTATAGTTCGACTTGTCCTTAGGTTTGTTTTGCCGCGGCGCCTGATATCATTTCATTTGTTGCTCTGGAAGATGGAGACGTCATTCCTCATTGGCACCAGTTTGCACTTGATCGTGAAAGATTTGAAAGCCGTATTCTGGAGTATAGTAAAATCATCTCACCTGTTCTGGAGTCTGGTTACAGAACAATTATTTTAGCAACTAGACTGAATCTGTGACAACGTATTGTAACCCCTTATTTTCATCCCTCGTACACCAACAAGTTTACAGGTGCCAACACGACTGATGATTCACCGGGTTAATTACTAAAAATACACACGAGCCAATAAATACACATGGTCCGAAATCTTTAAACCGTCATTGTACATTTATAAGTGTGAAGAATAAAATATATAGTAACTAACACATTTGTTGTTTTATTTGTCTTCCGATACTTATTTTTGTCCGCTCCTATATGCTCTTCTTCTACGAATTAATAAAATATTTATTTACCATATTTTTAGTTCATAACTATACAGCTAAGGAAATAATTACCTGCTATAACATCGATGGAATTAAGAAAAGAATTCTACTTACGATTAGTTGATCGATTAGTACTTGTAAGAGCCGTCTGCTTTGGAGGTTACTGTATTGACTGCGGGCTTGTATCACTTGGAATATATATTCACGGGGGGCGACTTGACATGTGATATGGTAGTACTACACATGTGACCTGGTCATGCGGTATCAAGCCCCATGTCCAAATTTGGATATGAGTTTTGTACCTGCTCGTACCTGTCCAAATTTGGCTACCCAATACAGATATTTTTTCCTTTGGTTGTCAGCAGTTTCTTTACACGTTACCCACCCATCCGAGACCAACACGCACTTGAAGAAAAAAAACGCTATGTCACGGGTCACCTTAAAACGTCATCGATCATGTGAGCGGTCTTGTGACCGGAAGTTGGCATTCAACTAGCCTTCATTAACCTTCAATGTCATTGCTTGTCGCCTCCTGTCACGCAGTCCCAATTACCAGTATTTTAAATAACAACAATACCACCCCTAGTCACATGCCTCTACGTAACTTTAACTCTAAACACGGAGTTTCAGTTACATGCCTAACAATGACCGTCAGCATATTTTCCTAACAATGACCACGATTCCTTGACAATAATAAGCGATTTTTCCTAACAATAGCATTCCTCAAGTACCACTAGCCGCCCAGTCAACAAAAGCTGCCATGTCATTCCAGTTTCTTGACTTAACATACAGTTTTCCGTCAGTATTTACAGTTAACTTATTTTTCATAGTTTTTATTATTTCGCCTTTTTTAAAAATCAGTTTTATCACATTTAACTATATTTCTTAACGTTTTGAAACATTTCGTATTTTTTTTATCACTTTCACAAATATACTCTTTTAAAATACTCTTTCACAAATTTCTAACACACAGCGAGCGACGATCACCGGACACGGAGCGCGATCACCGGACACGGATTAGCACCGAGTCTCTATTGAATTTACCTGCGGTTAAGCTCGCAGTGAACCATTTCGACAAACTGACGAACACCAAAAAAAAAATTTTTTCCCAAAAAAAAATAATGAAGTTCGAAAAAATCGCGAATTCGAAAAAAAAAAAAAAAATTTTCGGTGCAAAGTCGGTGCCAAGTCGGTGCCAAATCTATTGTATTTCGGTGCATGTGTGTGCACTTTTCCACTGAGTTCACAGCCACCACTACTACTCGCCTGTCATACTGGAGCAAAGACACATAGGCCATTGTAGAAAACTGTACACAGGTGCCAGTGGCCCAGTGCATCCGATTTCTGCCAACATTCTATTCTGGTTTGCTTTCCTTAGCCTTTGATTATCCCTAATCTTCCTGCAAGGCAACAGATTGTCTTTTCTGTAGGGAGATTCTGTCCTTAGATGGTCGGCCCTTCCAGATTTACAGGCATCATCAGCCCGACCGAGCATTGTGTAGAGTTTTCTTTCTCATAGGTGGTCTGGTCTTGGGAGCTCTTCAGCACCACCTGCCTGTTTGATAGAGTACAGAAAGATGACCAAAGACAGAGAAGCATTTAACTCAAGAAGTCGTGATGGATTAGTTTTAGACCAGAGCGTATACCACTCGTCGGTGGGTTCTGCGTTTTCACTTAAACGGTTCCTTCTACTCCTGGCTCCTTTGCCTGGCCTTTCACCAAGGACCTGTCCAGCTTGGGTGACCCTGCCAGTAGCTAAGCTCCCGCTGGCATAGCTCCTTGGATCCCGGAGGCGCACGAGCCCCCCCACACAACAAGGTGAGCCTAATGTGCAGGGAGTCATCATCATCGAGTGTCATCTCCACATCGAAGGTTGGCTACCATGGGGAGCCATTCTGCTCTGTCTCTTGCTTTGATGGTGCAGGTTGTCATAGGCTGGGTTGTCCATCTTTTGATATTACTCGTCCATGTTAGTCGTAGTCTGCCTCTGTCTCTTTTACCTTGTATTTTCTCCTCCAGGATTACTTTTAGTAGGCTGTTGTGTCTTTTAACATGCCCCAAAAATCGCATTTGTCTTGTTTGAATTGTGTTTAGTAGTTCCCTTTTTATTTTTAGTTGTTTTAAGACTTCATCATTTGTTTTCTTTTCCTTCCATCCAATTCTACCTATTCTTCTATATATCCACATTTCAACGGCTTTAATTATATGTTATTTCTTCTTGTCTAATGCCCATGTTTCTGCACCATATAGGAATGTTGAGAAGACATAACATTTAGCTATTCTTAGTTTTAGCTCTGGTGTTATTTGTTTTGATGTTAGTATGTTCTTCGTGACATTTGAATTGCATTTTGCTATTCCTATTCTTTTGTTTATTTCAGTTATACATTTCCCATCACTGGTTATAGTATGTCCAAGGTAGTTGTAGTTCTGAACTGTCTCCAGGTCTATTCCTTCAATGTTGATATCCACTTGTGTGTTTTGAGTATTTTCTTTGTTTATGATCATAGTTTTAGTCTTTTTGATATTCATATCTAGTACATATTTTTGTTATTGACATGTTTATTTCATTAAGTAATTGTAGATATTTAGGATTATCTTCTAGTAGTACAGTATCGTCAGCATATCTTAGGTTATTGATAATCGTTCCATTAATTTGTAGGCCTGGCATCTCAGTGATGTTTTTAAATATTTGCTCAGTGTATAGATTGAACAAGCTTGGTGATAGGATACATCCCTGTCTAACTCCTCTTTTTATATCAATGGGTGTAGTGTTCTCTTTGTTATATTTTATCATTCCTGTTTGCTCCCTGTATAGATTAAATATTAGCCGTATGTCCTTGTCATCTAGATGTGTCTCTTTTAGGCATTCTATAAGTTGTTTGTGGTGTACTCTATTAAAAGCTTTGGGGTAGTCTATGAAGCAGGATTGTTTACTTCTGTGTACTTTACGATTAATATTCTCATGCAGAATATGGCTTCTTTTGTCCCGCTATTTCTTCTGCTTGGTAATTTATAAATATATATATATATATATATATATATATATATATATATATATATATCATGATGGCTGATCGTATATCCCTAGACCGACCGTACGCTAATGATGAAAGGTGACATGGCGGAGCATTGTTTATGACTATGCAGCAGCGGGGTGACTCCCGGAGTTTCATGTTAGTCAGGAGGGATGTTGTCTAGATTTAAGAGGGCTATTATGAGATAGAGGGTGGATATGTGAACTGGTTTATAATTTCACAAATTCACATTGCAGCAAGATCTTACGGTCTGTTGTTTGATGTGCCACGGGGATAAAACGATGACTAACTGTGTTTCATATGTTCGGATTTGGAGTTAAAAACGATGTCCTAACATCATCAAGCGCTATATATTTTTAAAAAATATGACGATCATCATCTTCAGGAGGACGTGAACTTCCAGTCAAAATGGTGGATAAGCGGCAGGAACCATTAAAGGCTATGTCTGAAAAAGTGTTTCTTGTTGCAGTTTCCTCATATTCCAAGTCGGACTTGTTGCAGGAGCTACTGAGTTAAGTGCTCTGTGCACACCTTGAGCTGTGCGTTTCATCCGTTTTAATCGTGTTTCAATATTTCGATTGTTTACAATGAATGATGATATCGTATGACAGGGAACAGACGGTTGTGTTTAGTTTCTGTGCGGTTTAACATTATGTCTTTTGGCGTGTGCTGAGACACTATTATGGGGACTACAGCTACCTTTCTTTGTTTGGGAGATGAGATAGTAATTCTGATGATTCCACTGGCATGGGCGGTTGAGTAATTATGGATTTTAATTCGTTTGCAGTGATACCGGGAACTTCCATAACCATAACCAATTTATCATTGCCCTTTTGTAGATTTAATCGTACATTTTAATTCCTTACCAAGCTGATAATACCGTTTACCGAATTGTTCTTTCTTTAAGCTTTATATATTTTGTTTCTATTAGATTGCGTGTTTTTTTTTCATTTGTTTCATATATATTCTTTAATGTTACTGGTGTCTTCCATTTTATTTATTTTTTCTCAACGCTCCATACACACATAACGTTTTATCTGTCTGTCTGTCTGTCTATCTGTTTGTCTGTCTGTATGTGTGTGCATAGCTATCATATTATTCCTTTTTTAAGCATGTTTGCAGCTGTTTTTTCTCTTGTGTTTTATTCAAGAGTTGGCTTCACTGCAGCCAGAACACTCCCATATCCGCACTGCCATTCATTCCAAAAAAGCAACGCAATATGTGTACACAGATCGTTTTTGTATATATTTTGATTGTACATTGTTCGTTTCGGATCGCAGAATATTCTTTTCTTTTTTCATCCTTCACCCAGGCTTAAATCTCGATCCTTCGGTCAATGAATTTTGGTGTTAGTCTTTCATTAACTGTAAATCTTTTTTTAAAAATGTGTCTCTATCGGCCTTAATAAATCCGGTCTGTCATATCTCCATATTTCCTGTTGCGTTTCCTTTGTTAGTTGGTTATGGTCCTCCTTAGAAGCCTTTTATATGTATTCTGACGCGAAATGTTGGTTCAGTGATATGGTTGCTTTTTGAGCTTTTCAAACTGAAATAGAATTTTCCACTTTCTAAGGAGTACGAGAGGGTCCTGGTTTTTTTTTTTTTATATTTTCATAACGGGAATGCTTTTCATTGTTCTCAGTGCCATCTTTTGAACTTTCCCAAATTGACTACGTTTATGCAAAAGAACGTCCATTCAACGGCTGCTGCTGTTGTTTGAAATATATTCAATGGTGAGTCTGAATACTCCCTTGTAGACTTGTTTCATTATTTTTTTATTTGCTACGCAGGATGTAGCTGCTGGTTATTATTTTGTTTCTGTCACGGTCAGTTGTTGAAAGGCCTTTTTTATTTTTTCCCTGTTTGATATTTAGGATAATTTGCAGTCGATGGTGACGTCTAGTAACAGCAATACTAAAAAAAAAAGAAGAAAAAAGTGGTATGATGACAACTTTACGTGGTAATGGACGAAACAAAAGTCGACGTTTCGGCCAAGTAGGCCTTCAGCTGGAAAAAAAAACAACAACACAAAAAATATATATAAGTATATGTAAACAAATCTAACTACATGGCGATAATATGCTAGATACTCAAGAAAGGAAATTAAAAATAGGGTCACTTCCCTGTGTTCCAGAGCGTGGTCAGCATCCGAATGGACTAAAATGAGAAGGCGGGATGACCAGCATATATATCTCACTGACCAGGCAGTCAGAGAGAAGACGGAACGGAAGGGTTCTAAACATATGTGGAGGTGGGTACAAGATATGTATAAACTGTGCATATATAACTCTGTGTGTGCACCTCGAATCGATGTGTAAAAACAAATATGTGTATAAAACAATACATGCGTACAAGCATAAATCCGCATATATATTGCCACAAAAGCACACACAAGAAAAGAAAACCCAAGGGTGCCAAAATGTGCCATTACATATGCAGACAAATAGATCTACATGTATAGGTTCGGTAGCGCATGTGGGTAAGACATGTGTAGTAGGTGTCCTATGTGTATGAAAGCGATATGTTCATACCTTTGGGGGGGGGGGGGAACAGCGAACCCAACTGGGCAATAAGGCGATTTTCAAGGGCGTACTGGCTGCGATTGCTGGAGTGACACGAGACAATGCCAGTGACATGTATGTCAGGTTTACCCTATGGCCAGGGGAGTTGAAATGGGCAGACACCGGACTGCCAGTCTTTTGCTCAACATCACGAAGATGCTCAAAAAATCTTTCACTCCAGCGTCGACCACTCTCGCCCACATATGTCAACTGGCAATGCTTACATATTATGACGTAGGTGATATTCCGTGACACACAAGTGAACCCTCCTTGATGTCGAATCGCTTATTAGAGAACAAGACCGAATCGGTGCAAAGCACGTAGTCACAAGTTCTGCAAACTCGACGTCCACAGCGGACAGTACCAAAGTGTTTGTGGTTTGAGCGGGGGAGGCGGCTCGTGGCAAGAATGTCTCTCAGACTCCTGTCGCGTTTGAAGGCTGTCAAAGGAGGTTCACTGAAAAGTAGACGAGTAGTGGGATCTGAGTGGAGAATGGAGCTATACCGGTTAAGGATCCTCACCGCAGCCAAGTTGTGGGGGTGGTAGGTGAGGGTAAATATGGCCCTATCATAGGAACGGCGGGTGGATGGGGTGAGTGCCACAGGACGGGAATTATCAAGAGCTCGCTGGAAGGCAGATTGGAGAAAAGAATCAGGTTAGAGACGACGCCTAAATAAACTTAACATCGGGTGGCCTGTTGGAGAAAAACTTGATCATCCTGGCAGATACGACGAATCGTAATAATTGAGAATATGGAATGGAATCTCTGCAGTGAGATGGATGAGACGATGTGTAGAGAACCCAACTGGGCAATAAGGCGATTATCAAAGGCCAACCGGTTGCGATTGCTGGAGTGACACGAGACAATGCCAGTGACCTGCATGTCAGGTTTACCACTATGGCCAGGGGAGTTGAAATGGGCAGACACCGGGCTGCCAGTCTGGCACTCACCCCATCCACCCGCCGTTCCTCTGATAGGACCATATTTACCCTCACCTACCACCCCCCACAACTTGGCTGCGTTGAGGATCCTTAACCGGTATCGCTCCATTCTCCACTCAGATCCTACTTTTCAGTGAACCTCCTTTGACAGCCTTCAAACGCGACAGGAGTCTGAGAGACATTCTTGCCACGAGCCGCCTCCCCCGCTCAAACCACAAACACTTTGGTACTGTCCGCTGTGGACGTCGAGTTTGCAGAACTTGTGACTATGTGCTTTGCACCGATTCGGTCTTGTTCTCTAATAAGCGATTCGACATCAAGGAGGGGTTTACTTGTGTGTCACGGAATATTATCTACGCCATAATATGTAAGCATTGCCAGTTGACATATGTGGGCGAGAGTGGTCGACGCTGGAGTGACAGATTTTTTGAGCATCTTCGTGATGTTGAGCAAAAGACTGGCAGTCCGGTGTCTGCCCATTTCAACTCCCCTGGCCATAGGGTAAACCTGACATACATGTCACTGGCATTGTCTCGTGTCACTCCAGCAATCGCAGCCGGTACACCATTGAGTATCGCTTTTATTGCCCACTTGGGTTCGCTGTTTCCCCCCCCCCCCAAGGTATGAACATATCGCTTTCATACACATAGGCCACCTACTACACATGTCTTACCCCCATGCGCTACCGAACCTATACTAGTAGATATATTTGTTTGCATATGTAATGGCACATTTTGGCACCCTTGGGTTTTCTTTTCTTGTGTGTGCTTTGTGGCAATATATATGCGGATTTATGCTTGTACGCATGTATTGTTTTATACACATGTTTCTTTTTTACACATCGGTTCGGGGTGCACACATAGAGTTATATATGCACAGTTTATACATATCTTGTACCCACCTCCACATATTTTAGAACCCTTCCGTTCCGTCTTCTCACTTGACTGCCTGGTCAGTGAGATATATATGCTGGTCATCCCGCCTTCTCATTTTAGTCCATTCGGAGGCTGACCACGCTCTGGAACACAGGGAAGTGACCCTTTTTTTATTTCCTTTCTTGATTATATAGCATATTATCGCCATGTAGTTAGATTTGTTTACATATCCTTATATATTTTTTTGTGTTGTTGTTTTTTTTCCAGCTGAAGGCCTACTTGGCCGAAAATTTTGTTTCGTCCATTACCACGTAAAGCTGTCACCATACCCCTTTTTTTTCTTCTTCTTTTTTTTAGTATTGCTATTAACATCAGATTTACAGCAGCTTTGCATCTCTACGCATCTTGGTGCATCTAGATGCCTTTACTACTGACGTCTAGTAATGTTGATGTATTAGTTTGTGGTATTATAAAATAGTTTATTTTTCGGGCACATCGTGAGAAGTGGAAAGTTGGAATACTTGGTCACAACTGTCCAAATACAGGGAAAGAGAGATCGCGGACGACAAAGAGAGAAAATACTAGATAGCTTGGTGGCATGGCATGGAAAACTGTCAACAACAGAAGTGATACGATGCACGGTGGATAGAAGATTGTGGAAGGATATGATCGCCTACACCAACCGGTATGGCACATGATGATGTGATGATTGTAAAATTCATCAACTAGATTGATGTTTTCTTTGCATGGGTAAATTGAGAAAATTGTAATACTGTTTTTATGTTGTTTATATCCAGAACCCAGTTTTGTTTTGTCCAATTTTCAATCTTCTCTACTGCTTTATTTTTTAGCATATTAGAGGCTGATGTGATGTGATTTGTGGCTGGCGAGATTGCGATGGCGTTTGCGTGTAGAGTGTAGACTTTTTGAAACGCCTTGGTAGCTGCATGATGTAACTGATGTATCTTCAAATTCATAATCACACTTCCCAATCCTTCTTGCAGAGTGACGGAATTGCTAAGACGATTGTTTGTTTGTACTCTTATGTTTCTTTGGTTTAGGTAGTATTTGATCCAAGAGAACATGTTATGTTTAACACTTCCGCTTGTAAGTTGTTCACCATCAGTCCTTCCTTCCATACAGTGTCGAAGAGACCAAAGAAAATCGTTCTCTATATCATTTTCTCTTGAAAAAACATTGTCGATGTCTTGTGTGAGATAGGCCAGTTGATTATCTGTACAGCTGTTCTGTCTATATCCTGTTTGTGTTGGAGCGAGTCGTGAGTTAGTTTCGAAATACCAGATTGATTATTCTTTCCATCAGTGTCTTCCTACACAAATTAGGAGGTTCATAGGTCTTAATTTTTCGGATCCTTTTTGTTTTTTTCCCGGTTTTTGAATGGCTAGGTATAGGCCAGGTTGATGAAACCTGCCACGAGTACACATTTTGATTAAAGATCAAAAGAAGAAACATTTTGGCGATGGTACCATGGTGATTGAAGAATTAATTGGAAAAGTCCTTAGTTCCTGACGCCCCTTTCACTTCTTTAATTTCATTATTGTTTAATCTAGATCCTGTAGACTGAACCTTGCTGTCATGTACTATGCTGGCGTTTTTAATTCTTGACTTTTTTTTTTTCTGTATGATGAAATCTGTATTGGACTCTCAGTTCTTTAATTCTTTCTTGTGCTATGTAGATCTTGATTTTTGTCTAGTAGGTTTTGGTCAGTAGGTCCGCAGCTGTTTCATTGGTCTTTTTATTCTTCTATGTTCCTATTTCTATGTTGTAACTTTGGAATTTAGGATTATTTTGTTATTTTTGCTATTTTGATTTTAATTATATCGCAGTGATTTGCGAAATAAAGAAACTCCAAATTGCTTTCTTATAATTATAATTTGAGAGGAGGCTGATCTCTTGTTTGATCTTGGGTCTCTTCAAAGGGATGATCGTGGGTCTATGATCACTGTCTCCTAGTTGCTATGTTACTTTCCTTCCCTGTTTTTAGGGGTTTAGATTTTGGCCTACGTTTCAATAACAAACGTCAACTATCTTCAATAGCCAGTAAAATTGGGCTTGTGATCAACCATGAAAAGGCTAAAGTCATGACAAGCTTAATTCCAACAGGCGACAAAATATACATGGTAAACAAACCAGTGGAAGAGATCAATCACTTTATCTATTTTGGAAGTCACATTGATCGAGAAGGGGCTGCAAGCAACGAAATTAGAATCAGAATATAGCTAAAGCAGCAATGTCTTTCAGAAGCCTTGAAAAGTTGTGGAAATCAAAACTATTCAAATAAAATGTACTATCAACCCTTACGTATGCGTGTGAAAGCTGGAAAACAACAAGAGACATAGAAACAAAGTTGAACGCTTTCGAAAATAAATTTCTAAGGAAAATACTTGGTATAGCGTGGAACGAATTCAAAACAAACGAGGAAATTAGAGAAATCGCCAATCAACCACTAATATCTTCAGTAATAAAGAAAAGACGATGGTCATATGTTGGACATGTGATGAGAAGAGATAATAACTGAATAGCAAAGCAAGCCCTCATGTGGGAAACAACAGGTAAGAGGAAAAGAGGAAGACCCAGAGAGACATGGTGAAGAACATTGATGAGAGAGGCAAGAACAGCAGGAATCGGCTCCATCAATGAGATAAAACTGCTTGCACAGAACAGAGACAAATGGCGAGATTTGATAAAATATCTTTAAAAGAATTGGAAAAAGAACAAAAATGCTAGAACAAAAATTTAGATAAGAGAAAGAGTATCTTGGTCTACGCCCTATGGGCCGGCAAAGGCTCGAAAGGTGAATAGATAGATAGATTTTGGCCCCGATCTTGACGGGTGGACCCATTTAGTGCTGGGTATCCGGAGCCATCCTTGTTTGACCACGCCTCGAACGAATGACTCCATATGGGGTCGATTGCACGGCATTAACTATTTTGATTAGATGCAAATTTTTCTAGTTTCACGCCACCAGAAACCATTTTTTTCTAATTTGGCGTTTGAATTTCTTCTCTGTATTGCTTTTGGTTCTGTCTACATACAATTTCGCTGGGACTTTGTTGCCTTAGCCTTTCTTCAAACAGGAACTTCCGTAAGGCAACGGGGATTTGACATTATGTGGGCCTTCACTAAATACATTTTAATAACTATTATATGATGCCGTTTTTCGTTTTCCGGCTCCATGTTCCATATGGGTGAATGTAATAGCGGTTTTTAGTTTGTTTCATGAATCACGATTACTTCTAATGAGATCGTGTATGTCCGTTGCGGCAGCCTCACTATGAAAAGTTAGAGAAGGCACTGAAAGGAAGGAAGGAAGAAAGAAAGAAAGAAAGAAAGAAAGAAAGAAAGGATGGAAGGAAGGAAAGAAAGGAAGAAAGAAAGAAAGTAAGAAAGAAAGAAAAAAACTCTGCAATGCTTCTTCCGTGGGAACATTAATACGTCGCCACCGACCACTGCTGACCCAAACTGAAGACTAAACACTGACCCAAACTGACCGCTGACCATAGGTGACCCAAACTGATCAAGTACCACGGGTGACCCAAACTAACCTCCTGGTGACCCTAACTGACCACTGGTGGCATAAACCAACCACTGACTGGTGGTACGAATGGGAGCTGATGAGGTGTCCAGGGACAGGTTGGTGACATAACTCAGAGTAAAGTATGATAGCAGCCTGTGTTTTCGGGACCTCGTCGACCATGTGATAACAAAATCCCGTAAAGGATAAGCCGCCTTATGGTAATGACAACTACCAACATCTAGCAGAGGTTATTTGCCTTTCCGTTCCAGGGACTAGTCCTCACACCAATGGAGTACGCCCTGGCAATTTTTACTGTCAGTACGACGCAAATTGACAGGCTGGAGAAAAAACAGAATGAAGCCATGTACATTATCTTGGAATGTACGAGGGACACTCCCAGTATAGGAATGAGGTATCTTCTTGACCTTCCAACCACGGATGACAGGATCAAGATCTGGAGGGCACGAGCATACCTGAAGATAAGTGCAAATAAAGATTTACCATTGCACTACGAGCTCAACACAGGAAAAGGTGTCAGGCTGAAAAGAGCAAAATCATGGGTGGGCCGAGCAAAAGATATCACTAAACAGGTCTGTGGGCTTACCAATATCAAAGTTGACGACCGGTGCTTATGTCATTCAGGGGGACATTTTTGTGTAGTTACACTCGACAGGAAATATAGGGAATAGAACTCAGTCGTGGTCAATGCGGAGGTCAACGGTCTCATCTGGGATAGCACCGATGAGAATGATGCTGTCATCTTTATGGACGGATCTGTAATACGACATGAGAGGAGTGCATGAGTGTTTATTTATCATGAGTTCGACAAGCATAATAGTCAAGGAAGACAGTGGTGAATACATTGTGACCACGAGTAGCATGACGATGGAAGTGATGGCAGTAACTAGGGCATTCATCTGGTTATAGTCACAAGACTACACCCACGCTTACATACTGGGTGATTAGATGAGCATAATAAAAAAAGTTGAGGCGGGGTCTGTACGTATGCAATGGTAGAGTCATTGCAGAAGTCAAAAATACGTAGGGTCACCTTTGTCTACGTCCCAGGACATGCGAGAGTACGGGGAAATAAAAGAACTGACAGATTGGCTAGCTGCGCTATATCTTCGGATGAAAGAGACGGGAGTTACGATGGGCACAGCCAGAAACGAGAAACTTAGTGGGCGTGTATGAAGACTAATCAACCAACACAGAACAGGAGTCGTCAGTCGCTGGATACTTCGAGAAAAGCTTAAGAATGGATCTTAGCATCTATGGACATGTTCGGAGTGCAATGATAATGACCCGCAAATAACCCAATAACCACTGACTGACATTGCCCAATACTGACCACTGACCACAGGTGACTGAAACTGACCATTTACCATAAATGATCCAAACTAACCACTGACCACGAGTAGCTCAAAACAACCAGCGACTCAAACAGACCATTGTCCACAGGTGACCCAAACTGTCCGCTGACCACAAGTGACCCAAACTGACCGTTGATCACAGGTTACCCCAAATGACCGCTGAACAAGTGACTCAAATTGACGACTAATCAGGTGACCCAAACAAACTGAACATTTACCACAGGTGACTCAAACTGACTACCAACCCAAACTGACGACTGACCGCAACTCACTTACAATTGTCCATTGACTGCAAGTGACCCAAACTAATCACTGACCACAGGTGACTCAAATTTATCACTGACCACAGATGACCCAAACTAACTCTACTTACTACAAATGACCCAACTGACCATTGACCACAGGTGACCCAAACTGACCAGTGTCTCAAACAGACCAGTGAGCACAAGTGAGACAAAACTGACCAATGACCCAAACTGAACATTGGCCACAAGTGACCCGAACTCACTATTGACTGCAGGTGGCCCAAACTGACCACTGACCCAAACTGACCATCTGTCATCCAAACAGACCAGGGACAACTAGTGATCCAAAGAAACCAGTGACCGAAATTCACCCGAAACTGACCACTGACAACAGGTGGCCTAAAATGCCCACTGAACCAAACTAACCTAACTGATCACTAACAACATATGGCCGAAACTACCCACTAATCACAGGTGACCGAAACTGACTGCTGAACGCAGGTGACCTAAATTGACCACAGACCACTAGTGAACCAAACTGACCATATACCACAGATGACCAAAACTGACCACTGCTGCCGATCGGACACCGGTGGATAGAGAGATACATCGAGGACGGTGGCGCTGGATGGGACACGCTGCGGTGGCCTGCTGGGAGTATTACACAGCGGGCCCTTTTTTGGAATCCCCTGGGGGAGGGGACAAGGGGGGAGGCCAGGGAGTTCTCGGAGAGGACGGATGGAGGCGGAGATGGGGATGATGGGGAGGGTAGTTAGTGATCTTAGAAGAATGGCAAAAAGCGGAACGACTTGGAAAGTGTTTGTTGAAGACCTATGCTCCACTGGGAGTTAAAAAGGTAGAAGAAGAAAATGTCGTATTGTTTATGATCCACGACAAAATTAAAACAGTCATCTCTCATTATTTTATTGTAAAATGCAGTGATATAAGCACCATTTTAATTAATTTTATTTTTTGTTGTTGTTGGTATACTTTTGACTAATGTCTTGTGTTCTGAGGAATAGTAAATTATATATATATATATATATATATATATATATATATATATATACATACATATTTATATATATATATATATATATATATATATATATATATATATATATATATTACTCCTAGCTGGTTTGTTGAGTGGTTAGGCATTCGATGCGTTATTTAAAGAAATATTATGTCATACATTATTTTCATGATAATCTTTTTTTGTGTTAAAAAATGGTTTGCTGCTTACGAGAGCTCAGCTGACCGGTCCTTTAGGCGTTTTAGAAAACTCCACAGCTTATGGTTTATATAGTATCCAAAAGTCGTATGCTCTCGTTGGTTGTCACGTCACTGCAGATTACGTTAACAAGGTGCTGCTCCAGCGACCATTTTAATGTTTGCCGTAACCGATTCAGTCAGTAATGAAGTTAGTTATTTATTACATTACTATTCTTTTTGTTCAACTTATCGTGGTGGTTAATTTACCTATTAATACCCTTATTAGTAATATTGATTTGGCGCTTTTATAATTAACGCTTTCTTTCAACTTTGATTATCTTGGTGGCTAATCTATATAATAATAATCGCTATTACCAGTATTGATTTGTGGCTTTTATAATTAATGATTCCTTTCAACTTGACTTATCTTGGTGGTTAATCTACATATAACCGCTATACTAGTATTGATCTTAGTCACTAGTAGAGTTACAACATTTTGTCTTCAGGTAACAACTGTTGACTTTAATTACAGTTGTAATAGATTGTGAATAAATTCCACAATATTTACATTTAGACTCACGTCTTTTGTTAATCGTTTGTCTAATGGTATTTGGAACCACATATGCTATATTTGTTTCAATAAAAATAAAATGCACACTTATTATGCTTTGTCTTAATAATGTGTGTTTGTGTGGAAATATAGAAGAAAAAAGAAGTAATTTTTACGAAAATACATGTATCCATTATTGTATCACTTTCTTCCCCATCGGACAAAAATCACTTCGACAAAATTCAGCTTTCTATTATCCGAGAGCGGAAAAGATGTATTGTATCTTTTATCACTTGTGGACTATAATTACAATTATTAATTGTGTGACACCACTTGTGGACTATAATTACAACTCCGACGCAAGTTATTTACATGCTGAAACGCAATGGATTGCTCCGTAAAGTCGACCGAAGATTTTCCTCTTTGGGGAATTTGCACCGTGTTTCGTTCGTTGTACGCTATTCGCAGGGTCTGTTGTTTGGTGTGACGGGGATAATCCGACGACTGTGTGTTTATATGTTCGGTTGGAGTCAAGAACAATGTCCTAACATCATCAAGCGCTATACATTTTTTGTTCTCAAAATGACGATCTTCATTTTCGGGAGGACGTGAACTTCCATGGTATATGGTGGATAGGCGGCAGGAACCATTGAAGGCTATGTCTGAAAAGTGTTCCTTGTTGCAGTTTCCTCATATTCCAAGTCCGGCTTGTTGCAGGAGCTACTGAGTTAAGTGCTCTGTGCACACCGTGAGCTGTGTGTCTCATCCGTTTTGATCATGTTTCGATATTCCAATTGTTTACGATGATTGATGATATCGTATGACAGGGAACAGTTGGCTGTGTTCACTTTCTGTGCGGTTTCGCCTTATGTCTTTTGGCGTGTGCTGAGACTGCTACGATGGGGACTACAGTTACATTTCTTTGTTTGGGAGATGAGATATTAATTCGGATGATTACGCTGGCACAGGCGGTTGAGCAATAATGGATTTTAATTCGTTTGCAGTGATACCGAGGCCTTCCATAACCAATAACCAAATACAACTCACCATTAGTCAATGTGCTTGTCATATTTTCCAACGTAGCGTTGTTTTATCTGTCTAGCTGTCTAACAAACTCCGTCTTATTTACCTTAAGACACCCGCCTGCTTAAATTGTTTTACTTCTTTGTGTCTAATATTATATGTAAGCTTATATACTATATTTGTTTTGAATAAAATTAAAATGCACACTTATTATGTTTTATCTTAATAATGTGTGTGTGTGTGTTTGTCTGTGTGGTGTGTCCGCACCTATGGAATGAGAGAAAAAATTAATACCATTAACTTACACGATGAAAGAAAAAACTATCAACAAAACCCACACGACAAACAGGCATCATAAAGAAGGAACCACCATCTTCAACATATTGACCTCAACAATTACCACACGTTGGCTTTTGAGACCCATATTTACCTCAGTGGACCCGATAAATAGTACTATAACTACCCTTCTTCACCCTTATATTTATTGGGTCTGGACACGCAAAATGCTTGTTCTTCAGTGGACCAGATAAATAGTACTTTACTTACCCCTCTGGACCTTATATTTAATGGGTATGGACACACAAAATGCTTGTACATCAATGGACCAGATAAATAGTACTATATTTACCGCTCTGAACCCTTATATTTAATAAGTCTGGATCCGTTAAATGCTTATTCCTCAACGGACCTAATAAATAGTACTATATTTACCCCTCTGGACCACTTATATTTAGTGGGTATGTTCCCGATGATTGCTTGCATAAACATTTTTTTCATTACTAGCACACATATTCTTTTGACACATATTTATTAGAACACATATAGTCACAATTGTAGTTAATATTGTTTTAACATTTTTATATTTGCAGTTTCAAGTATATGTTTCTGAACAATGGCACCAAGTTAGTGTCTGCTCTAATATCCTACGGCCTCGCTACTCTACCCTTGATCTATTCAGTACAGTCACTATTTCGGAATTCTTTTATGTGTGTGCTGCTTCTTTTAGGCATCGGATTAATAATTGGTAAGTACTATTCGATTTCTCGCTTTCTGGGGAGAGAGAAAGAGAGAGAATAAGATATATATATAATCTTTTTGCAGAAGAAACAGTCGAAGTTATATGTATAAATGAATTGAATTGTTAAATAAATTCACAAAAAATTATACGTTTCATATTATTTCTTAGAAATGAAAATTTAATTTTGTAACCCAGCAGTTTCTTTAAAATTTACTGCCAATGCCAAACATTCCAATTGGTTGGTGAAATAAAAACGGTATAGAATATATAACCGCGGATTAAAAGTAGCCGTTATAATTTTTTTAAGCAGATAATTTTAATGGGAATTGAAAGCACTTAATGTAATCACGTTTAAACATACTTAGCTGCATGTGTGTCAAGTTTCACATCTCGTCACCCTGAAAAGCACCATAGCTTATGAATCACAAGCGAATTTCCATCTGTTTATATATTTCTAGTGATTCATGACAGATCAAAGTATGATTCTCTGTTGATAAATGTTCCCTGGCTCGTAACGTTCCTAGAATTGAACCCTAATTTAAAGCTTGAGTAAATAATTGTCCCCGTTGAGAGCATGGTACAACATTTCTGCACAGTTGGATATTATGCATCTTGTCGTTTCATACTGGCTCCATTTTTTTCTGGTTGAAAGTAATCAATCGAACCAACTGACTTTACGGCGCAGACAAACATTTTCTTAATGTTCACAATATCTTTCGTTAAGATTTACAAATACATAAACATACATATTATGCTACTGGGTCCACTTGTTTATGTACCCACTTAGTGGAGACTTTGTGATAAATAGAATCATATAAAGAATGTCCTACCGCCTCTAATGTTCTTCAATTCTCCTGTCACATTTTCATTTGCTTCTCACCTTTTGTTCAAATTTTATTGGTATCATTGCAGATATAGTATCAGAATTAGTATCAGTGAAGTCTGACAAAATAATGTGCATTCTAATGCGTTCACAAAAGTTTGTAGTTGCAATTTCTTTAACTTCTCAGCAATTACTTATCTTAAGGTGACCAGTCGTCCCGGTTTTTCCGGGACAGTCCCGATTTCTTACCGTTTTTTTCAATCTTTGTTCCGGATTTGTTACTATCCCGAATTTGTCCAGTTTTTTGCCGATTTTTTAGCTTTTGTCCCGGATTTGTTAAAATACATTAGGGACACAAACGTTTATCAATTTTGCCAATATCGTAAACGTCTCTTCGACTTAAAAATATATATTATTCTGTTGTTGTGTAGAAAATGTTTAAAAAGTTGAACAGGAATATCTGTGTCCATTTGACGAAACAGTAACAACAAAATGCGCTCCAAGATGTAAATCTTGTATACCGAAATGAAATACTGATCAGAAAAGTACAGCAACTCTACTTCGCCTTCCATCTAGGTGATCTCCTTATAACGTTTTGTAAGCCTATATTGTTGGCTGTTTTAATTAGTTGTAAAATATATGTATTATTCACTAGAAAAAGATGGAAGAAATTTCATTCGAAAATTTGATCGAAAATTTAAGTCAAATTAATTCGTCCCGGATTAGGGTTTCAAAAATATGGTCACCTTACTTCATAGAAACTATTTTTTGCATGGGATACTATTTTTGCCTCAATCATAAAATTTTAATCGTAAATGTGTTATGTAGACTTCACATAATTATCAAACTATTCATTTTCTTTGTTATTCTTATCAGTTTCTTAATTATTGGTATATCAACTATTGCATTTTACAATACGTCTTTACGTCTTCTTCTACCTTTCAACCCCGTGGAGCATAAACACTTACCAAGTCGTTCTGTTTCTTGCAATTCTTTTAAGATTATTCCATGTATTCCCCAACATATTTATCTATACTTCTGTCTTCTCCAATAATATTTTGGTCTTTCTTTTTATCTTTTTCCTTGGGGATTTCAAAAAAGGGTATGTTGTGTAATCTCAGTTGGCTTCCGCAGTGTGTGTCCTACCCAGTGCCATTGTCTTCGCTGTGTCTCTTCATTCACTGTTATTTGGTTGGTACTTTTTTCATAATTCTATGTTAGTGGTTTTGTCCTGTCATTTCCATCATTTGATTCTGTGCAAGCACTCATTAATGAAGGTCTGTATCTTCATGATTGTCATCTTTTTTTGTTCTCCATGTTTCACAGCCAATTAATAGAATTATTTCCTTATTGTGGTATCATTCTTTGTTCCTTCCTCTTCATCTATATTACTGCCCAGATATATATAAGATTGTACGCCTAGTTGAGTTATTTCTCCTTTTGTTATTTCGTTATTTCCAACTACATTCATTCTCATAATTTTGTTTTTATCTCTATTTTCATCCAAGCTGTTGTGATCTCTCATCAAGTATGCTAATTTATCTTGCACCGGTTAATGATTATGTGATAGAAGAGCTATATCATCAGCAAAGTCTAGATCATAAAGTTGCTTGGTCAGTCACCACTAGATTCCATTTCTGTTGTTCTGAGTTATTTTCACAATGCAATCTATGTACAGTGAAAGAGAAATTTAGATAGAAGTCATCTCTCGTGTTCTTATTTCAAATGCTCCTGTAAGCGGACCTACGTGCACAACACCGCAGTCCATTCCTTCATACATTGTTTGTATCAGGTTAATAAACTTTATGAGGATTCCGTAAAGACTCAGTAACTTGCAAGGGATTCCTATGTCTAAGGAGGCCCGTAAACCGTTGTAGTGTTGAGCATTTCTCTTACTGCGCAACAAACATTAAACTCAAATCCTACCAATCCTATGTCTAAACTATATGTGTTTTACAGTATTGCAGTATATTTATTTTGTTTTGCAAAACCAGAGGCGTATAGGCAACTGTTGTTCAGTAGGTAATTAAATCTACTTTATTTCATAATAAATGTGCTTTGAGGACTATTATCCTCAGTAATAAAGAAAAGACGATGGTCATATGTTGGACATGTGATGAGAAGAGATAATAACCGAATAGCAAAGCAAGCCCTCGTGTGGGAAACAACAGGTAAGAGAAAAAGAGGAAGACCCAGGAAGACACTGAGAAGAACATTGATGAGAGAGGCAAGAGCAGCAGGATTCGGCTCTCTCAATGAGATAGAGCAGCTTGCACAGAACAGAAACAAATAGCGAGATTTGATAATATATCTTTAAAAGAAAACTGCTAGAACAAAAATTCAGATAGGAGAAGGAGTATCTTGGTCTACACCCTATGGGCCGGCTACGGCTCGAAAGGTCAATAGAATAGAATTGTTTCAATACACTGGTTTCAAAAACTGTTTCCCGTCGGTTACACTATTTATACAATTATCCTGTGTGCTTGACATCACGACATGGAGTTGTCTTTAATCATTCAGAGTAGTTAAGTTATTTATGTCTTTTATTTATTCCACCTACCTACATAGGTATGAAACTCTTTTGGACTCATCAAAATAGGCTCTAACACATGTTGCTATGTTGAAGTCAACTTTTGGGTTTCAAGATGGCGGAGCAAAAATTGGCTCCGTTAAGGTGTGCCCAATTGTTATGACGCTTTTTGGGGGCTCGATGAAATGTGAGTCAATTATTTTAACTGACCACCTGTAGCTATATTAGAGTCCACTTTTGGATTCTAAGATAGCGACGCAAAAATGAGTTCCAAAATGGTGGCGCAAAAATGGACTCCAAGATGGCGGTACAAAAGTGAACTTCAAGATGGCGATTTATGGGTCATGGTAACATAATGAGAGAAATGGCAAAAAAATTGCAATGATGGGGTAAAGCTGGTAGCAGGAGCAAATAGTGGGATTTAACTTACACTCAAGTTAAGTGTTAAGGTGATAACTTTACAAAAAGGGAACATATCAAAATACTGACATTTCGGTCTACATGCGACCCTCTTCAGAAAACGAGAACAACACAAACGAACAACAAAATGAAGATAAACTCTACTATATCTAGGGGAGCCGCGATACCTCAGTAGTTAGTGAACACAAAGGACAAGAGGCTGGGTCCGATCCTGATCGACGGCTTCTGGGTTAAGCCAGCCTTAAATGAGTACCGGATTTTTTTTCTGGGGAAGTAAACCCACATGGACGCAATATCGACAACATTACCCAAAAATCATGTGCCGAAGGTCTATAAAAATTATGGTCCAATACCATATTCCCTATACGCCACTTGGCGTGACGGAACTCTTTACTTTTACTATATCTAGAATGAGTGGAACAGGTAAATAAAGGAGAAATAAAAAGAGATAGAGGGAAGCAAAGAGGAAACCAGACAGCATAAGAGTATGGCTTGGCATAAGGTCAACAACAAAAATGATAAATAGCTGTCGAGATCAAAAGTTGGGGAGAGACATGATCACCTATGCCAGCAGGCATGGTGCTTGACGATGAGGATGATGATGATAATTGTGAAATATAAGAATAAAAGCGCCTACTCATAGTTGACCGATTGATTGCGTTATATTGTATTTGAATGGCTTTCAGTGGGTTTTTAGGGGGCGGAATGGTATCTGAGGTTTGTTTGGGTTGTAAAGATGCTTGTTGTGGGTAGTAAAAGGTGACAATCGAACCATATCTGACTGATTGATTGTATTATATTGGATTTTAATGGCTTTTTATTTGTTTTTATGGTGGCGGAACGGTATGTGCGGTGTGTGTGTGATGTGGGAAAGATGGACCGATAAACAGATAAGAAGGATAAAAGGGCCACCCACAGCTGACTGACTGATTTTTTAAAATTATTCCAACGACTTTTTAAACGAATTCATAGCGATTTGAGGGGCAAATAGTGAGGTGTGGTAAAGATATAATAATAGTGAATCGATTAATGTAAGAACTAGTGTTGACTGATTTATTGGATGTTAGTGGATTTTGGTAGGGTTTGGACGGGAATTAGCGGATCTTGGCTGATTTCGGCTGGGTTTAAAATGGATTGTGGGCGATTTATTGGATTCTTAGAGAATTTAGTAGGCGGAATGATATACGAGGCGTGTGGTAAGGATAAAATGTGACGCAAAGCTGGATGGAAAAGATGGTGGCTTGAACTGTAGTTGAATCGGCAATAGGAAAGGAATGTAGGAAAAATATTATTTGATTGTAAGATATATATAGAAAATATTTAAAGTGGTGGATTTTTTAAGCGAGATAGATGGTTTTAAATAGGGATATATAACAAAATATGAAAGGTGATCAAAGATTTTTAGCGGGGGTAGAAGGTTTACAGGCTAGATTTTTCCAAAGATTTTATATAGAAAATAAAATGCAACTGCTGATGTTTATATCTGAAAAGAATATGAAAAACCGATAGCGTGCCGCAAAGACATACAGGAAACATATTAATTGTCCGTTAACTATATGAAAAATATATATATGGGAGCCGCGATAGCTCAGTGGTTAGCGAACTGGACTACAAAGGACAAGGGGTAGGGTTCGATCCCAACCGACGGCTTCCGAGTTCACCCAGCCTTAAATGGGTACCGGATTTTTTTCTGGGAAAGTAAAGCAGCAAGGGTATAATACCGACCACATTATCTCAAAAATCATGTGCAAAAAATATTATCTGCAAAATTTAAGGACACTAACACCATATTCCCTATACGCCACTTTACGTGACGGGGGCTCTTTACTTTTTTTAAATTATGAAATATATGGAGAAAATATGAAAAATTATCCAATTCTTTTAACAGAGTAGGAGGGTTCCATAGTTATATGTTCCTGCCACAAAAGGATTTATGTAGAAAAATATCAAATAGATAAACGGCAGAAAAGTTTTATTTATAAAAAAATATAGAAAAACTATCTAAAACGGTCAGAGATGGCTGTAATTGTATAATAAATACAGGTGTCATTAAGGGTAATTATGTCCATGGGGATGGATTGAATCGCCGTCTTGTATTGATTCCGCCAGAGACTGAAGCATTGAATCAGTAGGTACAAAATGCACGGAGCTCAACTCACATGTGAACGAAAAGAAGTGGGAAAAAAATTGAATTGCTAACTGAAAAGGGGGCCGCGATAGCTCAGTGGTTAGTGAACTGGACTATAAAGGACAAGAGATAGGGTTTGATCCAAACTGACGGCTTCCAGGTTCACCCATCCTTTAATGGGTACCGGATTTTTTACGTAATCACGTTTGACGATATTTGACGGTACGCCGCAACCGACATTAATTCTTTGTTGTTTCTGAAACCCACAGCTGCGGTCTCTTTGATGATAGTTCCACGCAGTCTCTTTTGGTCTACCTTGCTTTTTTTGCTTTCTGGTACGTTTCACATAAGGGCCTGGTGGGTGGGCTTTCTAATTTCCATTCTGAGAACATGGCCAGGGTATTTCCATCGTTACTTTCTAACGTAGTTGGATACATAGACTCGTTTAGTTTTATGTCTTATTTCTGTAATTGGTTTCAAGTCTGACAAAATGTTACATTATATTTAATTAAATTTGTGTCATAAAAAACCTAAATGTTTCTCGATTTATCAGGTACAGCTAAAGTTCTCTCAAAATATTTTGTCCACGTGACACAATTTCCAATACCTACTCCAGACTAGCAGAAAGAAAACAAATACACCAATCTAGGACAACATCCCATACAACTTGGACGTTCTACTGGTGAACCGTTGCAATTACCACCCCATAAGATCACATGGCTTCTCCATAATAGAATGATTCATGTGTTTTGGTCAGGTGTCTCACGAATCTGCTCTTGAATAAAAATACGATGATAAACATACTGACAGATAATAGCTAGGCATATATTTAACGTTATAAAATCGACACGGCTATTAACGTATCAAGAACAATTTTAATATTAACTCGATACTTTTTACCTACATATAATAAGATTAGTAGTGTTAACAACACACAATGCAACCGTTGCGACAGGATGCAGGCTATAAAATGACGAAACGCGCATGTATACAAATATACCCCATGTGGGGTATTACAAGTCGTGATGTATTACATTAATATGTTAAACTGCGCCTGCGTGTGACGTTCTGCCTGGCTGGGGCGCAAGATGGCGGATCAGGAACACTGGCGAGATTTTAGGTGATTAACTATACAATAGGCCAGGTAGGATCATATTGGCCTAAATGAGCCAAATACGAACTACTTGAACATTTAACACGGCTAGTTTTAATTCGCACCTAGTTTGGATATGTTTACATCTTTCTTCTTTCAATTTCCTTAAATCCAGCGCTTAAATTCAACTGATGATACTATTATTGCTGTGTTGTGGATATCTCATAGTTCATCTACATTCAAATCCAAAACGAAGCGTTATTACTCTCTAGGTATTGCAAAATGTTGCCTTTTTTATAATGATCTCATTCTTCCACTTTGTAGAAACTTTTTCTACATCCCAAATTTTATTAAATAACTCTTCTAATTGGAATAATGACTTGTCCATCTTTTAATGTTACTCGTCCATGTTAGTCTTGGACTGTCTTTTTTAGCTTATATTTCCCCTTCCTAGTTTACATTTAGTAGGCTGTGTAGCCGTGAGTGGGGGGAGACCACGAGAAATTAGGAAAATATGTGAAGTGTGAGTCTCGAGATAAGTGAGAGGGTACAGTTAGACGGGTATACAGAGACGTGGGTTGAACTGATTGGCGAAAAGCGGAGGAAGTAGATTTTGGTTGGACGATAGGAGGAGTATTTGAAGACGAGACACAAAGAAAAGTGAAGTTCTTAGAGAAAGAAGTCACACACTTAGGATTAGGTAGGGGCGACAAAGCCGTGTGGTTATCCCATAGGGGCTGACAATGGCCCAAGTTAGCAAGTTCTTTTAGAGAGAGAAGTCACACACCTAGGGCTTGATAGGGGCGACGATAGCCCAAGCTAGCAAGTAGTGCTTAAGAGAGCAGTGTTAGCTAAGTCGAACAGAACTGGAGTCGAGCGACATGAGAAGAAAGATTAGCGTAGAAGTAGATATTAGGGAATTGTTGAATGGAGAACCATTCCCAACAAAACCGAGGTTAGGAGTTTTAAGTTGTGTGAAAGCCTAGAGACCAGTGACGAGTAATATCGAGAAAGATATCGATAAGGGAAACAGAAAGATAGAAGTAAAAGAGAGAAAAGTGGGTGATAAAAACACGCATAGAAGTTTAAAAGAAGGAAAGTAAAAAGAATATTAAAAAAAGAATAAGTCTAATTCACCAACAATATCACTAGACATATCAGCTTTACACTAAAATGATGTTAAAGATACTTATAAAATACAAATAAAGAACAAATATTAAAAGCTGCTTGTAGAATGGGATTAAGCAAGATAGAAGAGAAATTTCAGTTGAAAAGAAATACAACTAAATGGCAATGCATAAAGCAAAAAAAAAACAAACAAGAAACTTGCGACATATTACCCAATAAGGAAAAAAACAACAGAAAACAGTCAAATGGATGACTGATGTTATCGTGGAAACAATGGAAGTTGGATAATAAAATACAATAATTTTAATGTCATAAAAAATATACTAACATAAGGGGAAATAACACTTGGACTAAAAGCTAAGAATTAAAAATGTTAAATTTTCTCAACGTTCCTGTATGGTGCAGAAACATTGACATTAGACAATAAAACAAATAACTGAAGCCTCTGAAATGTGGATTTATAGAAGAATGGGAAGAATTGTATGTGGAAAGAAAGGAAAAAATGATGATCATCGTTTTAAAACAATAAAAAAAATTAAAGAAGAACTGCTAAACACAATTCAAACAAGACAAATGCGATTTTTAGAGCGTGTTAAGAGACACGGATGCCTACTAAAAGTAATCTTGGAAGGGAACATACAATGTACAAGAGGCAAGCCAAAACCAATATGGACGAGTAATATCAACAGATGTACAAGTTATTATTCGACTTACAAAAGGTATTTAATAAAATTTGGGATGAAAAAACAAGTCCTTGCAATAACTGGAGAGGAATAATGCCTCGTTTTTTTTAAAACTGAATATAGATGATCTATGGGATATTAAAGCACAACAATATTATTAACTCCATCATATTTGTGAAGTCAAACTAGCCTTGTTAAATGTTCAAGTAGTTAATATTTGGCTCGTTTAGGCCACCAAGATCCTACCGAGTCTATTGTCTAGCTAGAAAGCTATATTCTGGCCAGTGTTCCTGATCCGCCATTTCGCGTCCCAGACAGGGAGAAAGAATCACGCATGCGCTGTTCAACAAAGTGTAATACGAGTGGACACTGGATAATGTGTCACGTGAGGAAAATCCTTTGAAAATTTTGGCTGTATCTAGTAAGTCGACAGAAATTTGTGTGTGTGTGTTTTTTTTTTATTACACTACAAATCCCAGCTTCAACTTTAGACAGCCATTACCAACAGAACAGCCATTCTTTGATAACTATCCTCTCCACTCCTTTACAAATACCATCTTGACTCCCGAACATATATCCCTTAACTAAAATTTCATCATAAATGACTTATCAACATGTCTACTACTACCCACACATCAGTTACCTAATTAACCGCCATACCCTCTAAAATAATTATTGAATTTATGCGCTATACTATAACAACTCCTGCCTCAGGAACTATAATTCAGAAGGATTTTAGCCTTGTAAAATAGTATTTAGTACTCTATAACAAAACAATCCATATCTGATAACGGAACTTTAATTATTATGCTTTATATTAAAATCACGTTTTGTTCAGGTGTCCAAGTTCGCATGTACTATTTTCACAGGTGCACCTCAATTATTTGCTTCAAATATCAAGTTTCACTTGGACGCTGATGTTGCATGTACGATTAGGAATAATTTAATACAGTCATTTGGAACCATATTTCCAGCTTATTGTCTTCTTGCGACCTATTATGCAATGTGCATAGATTATGAATGCAGGAATTGCTTTTTTCCTAAAATCATGTGTAAAGATAGTCCCGAGTTGTCTTCTTCAAATGGTGAGTTTTTTCCTTTCATATTACATTTATTTGGGGGGGGGGAGGGGAGAGTGACCTTTCAGACAATTAAAATGACACTGTGCACGTTCTTTGTCTTGGTTTACGTATAGACATTTGCATTCTGCTTTTATTACGTTAAATGATATATTTTAAAAAAAAATACATGCGAAGAATAAAGAATACATGTGTACGTTTCAAATGAAAGAGAGAAACCATGCCTGAACCATACCTGCTACATTTGTTAAAGAATAAATCACATGCTAAAAAGAAAGTAAGAGCACATTAAAAAAGGTTGACAAAGTATTTGCAAATTAAAATTTCTACAAGGTTATGTTCTCTTGCTTTGTCTTTAACAACTGTAAAACAATGTAATTATTCAGAGCTTCAGGAACTTAGGGTGTCGTAGGGTGTTTTCGTTTCAGTGGATTGATTGATAAAGCTCCTGTAAACTTGTTTATTTTTTTTTTCAGGAAGGCGACACTATATATATGTATAGTGTGTATATATATATCCTAATAAATGTTAATCCTTCGTTATTTATTTCTTATTTGATGTGTTCCGGTTTTCTCTTTTGCATTCGTTCCAAGTTCCTATTCTCAGTGTCAGTTTTATATTATCTTGCTTACAGTAACTTAATGACGATCGGGTATCGCCTGTAGCATGATGTCACCTACAGAAAGAGGGCATCCCGTTGCAATCTTCATTAACGTTGTTGTCTCGAAATCATAGAATTGTGGCCACACATGCCTATACAAAAAGTTACGACAGTGGTTTTCTGTTGCCTTCTCTCGGTTTGTTTACGGTTGACTCCTCTAGCCTTTCATTAAAAGGTCTCACTCACAAGGCAGTGGGGTTGTTTTACTTTAAGGTACCCTTCCTTAACCTCTTACTCTCCCGAACATACCTACAAGTCAGCAGGGCAGCCGCAGGTGGCAACTGTCTACTGCATACAGTAGCAGGTAAAATTACCGGACCTGGCACAACATTTATTGGGACTGTGTGAAATGAGATACACTGGATAAGGGGAGATATATAAAGATGAACATAAAATCATATATTCTGGAAGTACTGAACATCTAACTACTAAATACAATTAAGACAAGACAAATGAAATTTTTGGGGCATGTTAAAAGACACAACAGCCTACTAAAAGTAATATTGGAAGGGAAAATACAAGGTAAAAGAGGCAGAGGCAGACCAAGACTAACATGGACGAGTAACATCAAAAGATGGACAAGTCAATCTATGGCAGCCTGCACCATCAAAGCAAGAAGCAGAGTAGAATGGCGATCCATGGTAGCCAACCTTCGTTGCGGAGAAGGCACACGATGATGATGATGACTGAACATCAGACAGGATCACCTTGGATGCAGAAAG
Organism: Megaustenia siamemsis; assembly: GCA_032433765.1. Taxonomy (NCBI): domain Eukaryota; kingdom Metazoa; phylum Mollusca; class Gastropoda; order Stylommatophora; family Ariophantidae; genus Megaustenia; species Megaustenia siamemsis. Next base: position 62,503,663 of record JAVIAB010000125.1, on the reverse strand, counting down.
AGTAAGAACAGTTAAAGACTTTTGGTCAATATCTGATATAGTCCTCTTAGAGAAATTGAATGGAAATTTAATATATATTAATCTCATACAAGTTTATGCATAAACAGCAGACAGTTCAGAGAAAACAGTTGATAAATTTTACCACAAGCTTAATATGGCACTCCATCAATGCAAACTACACGAAAATACCATAGCTCAAAGTAATCTCAACGCAAAAGTAGGAAGGAAAGGGTTGGAAAAGTGGTTGGTTACTCTGACTTAGGGAGAGAGAAATGAATAAAGTAATAAACGTATTGATTGGGCAAGAACACACACCATGGTGAGAGGAAACACCTGGTTTAAGCAACATATCCAAGATGTCTGTAGACATGGAAATGACCAGCGATAGTGCACGTAATCAAATTGACTACATAATGATAAATAATAGGTTTAGATATAGTCTGATATGTGAAAACTAGACAAGGGGCAGATTACAATAGTGATCATGTACCAATGGTGGGAAAAATGAAAAGTAAAGTACCCCCGTCACGCCATGTGGCGGTGTATAGGGAATATGGTGTTAGTGACCATAAATTTTACATTTTACAGACCTTCGGCACATGATTTTTGGGTAATTTGGTCGGTATTACGCCCGTGCCGCCTCACTTTCCCAGAAAAAAAATCCGGTACCCATTAAAGGCTGGGTGAACCCGGAAGCCGTCGGTTGTGATCGAACCCTACCCCTTGTCCTTTGTAGTCATGTTCACTAACCACTGAGATATCGCGGCTCCCAATTGTGGGAAAGCTTAGGGTAAAATTTAAAACAGCAAAAAGAGCTTCAGTTAATATCAAGTTAAATTTAGATTTATTCAAAACAGACAAGAGAATGCAAGACAAATATAACATCACAATTCAGAACAGCTTCAATGCAACAGAGAAGAAACAACGCATTTATGAAGAGTGGGAAATGCTACAAGAATCAAAGCAGCAAACATCAATAGAGTTCATATCATAGGTGATGAAACATTTAAGAAAGAAATTGATGACAGATGGCATTTTACAGCTAATGAATACAAGAGTGAAGAAATGAGGATAACAAAGATGAGTGTAAGAGATTAAATAAAGAAATTGTAATAAAATGCAATGAAGCAAAAGAAACATGACTAAAGCAAAGATGCAAAGAGATTGAAATACAACAAAAAAGGAGATGCCAAAACTATTAATTAACAGGAATACAATAAAAAATTTGATGCTTAAGATCAAAGGAAGGAGAACTGTTGATTGAACAAGAAGAGGTAACGATGGACAGAATAAATTAAAGATTCTTTAGGATGAGGAATCAACCGAAGGAAATATTCAGGATAATGGGGAAGGACTAGAAATACCTAAAGAAGAAGTGGAAGTTCAATATGAAAGCAGGAAAAGCTCCCGGACCAGATAATAAAACTAAAGTATAGTTTTGGACACAAAACTTAGGCTATTCAAATCAAATGTACTATCAACCCTTACGTATGCGTGTGAAAGCTGGAAAACAACAAGAGATATAGAAACAAAGTTGAACGCATTCGAAAATAAATGTCTAAGGAAAATACTTGGTATAGCATGGAACGAATTCAAAACAAATGAGGAAATTAGAGAAATCGCCAATCAACCACTAATATCTTCAGTAATAAAGAAAAGACGATGGTCATACGTTGGACATGTGATGAGAAGAGATAATAACCGAATAGCAAAGCAAGCCCTCATATGGGAAACAACAGGTAAAAGAAAAAGAGGAAGACCCAGGGAGACACTGAGAAGAACATTGATGAGAGAGGCAAGAGCAGCAGGAGTTGGCTCCCTCAATGAGATAGAACTGCTTGCACAGAACAGAGACAGATGGCGAGATTTGATAAAATATCTTTAAAAGAAAACTGCTAGAACAAAAAATCCATATAGGAGAAGGTGTATCTTGGTCTACGCCCTATGGGCCGGTTACGGCTCGAAAGGTCAATAGATAGATAGTTTTGGAATAGTAATAATAGCAAAAATATTGAATAAGACAACAGCGGATACATTAAGTTATTGAGTTATTTGCGGGTCATCATCATTGCTCTCCGTACTTGTTCATAGGTGCTCAGATCCCCTCATCAGCAAGTTCAACAGTGTCCAGCGACTAACGATTCCAGTTCTGTGTTGGTTGATTGGTCTTCTTATACGCCCACTAAATTTTGTTGTTTCTGTCTGTACCCATTTTAAATCTCACCTCTTTCATCCGAAGGAGTGACGTGGACTCATTGTTGTCGAAGTCCTGTGCCCTTCCCACATCACGGAGGGCATTGATGATGTCCTCTCGCTCCATTGGTTGGCCGTCTTCAACGACAGCTCAGGTAGCCAAAATGTCCGCTATTTCATTTCCACGTACTCCCGCATATCCAGGGACGTAGACAAAAGTGACCCTACGTATTTTTCACTACTGCTATCTACCCATTACCTGGGTACAGAGCCCGCCTCCACTTTTTTTTATCATGCACATTGAATATCACAGTATGCAGCTTGGGTGTAGTCTTGTGACTCTAACCAGATGAAGGCTCTGGTAACTATCTTAACATCTATCGTCATGCTACTCGTGGTCATATCGTATGCACCATTGTCTTCCGTGAATATTCTGCCTGCCGAGCGTGCTGTCAATGCCCATGCACTTCTTTTGTGTCGTATTACAGATCCATCTGTATGAAAACTGCATCTTCCATATCAGTGTTATCCAAGATGAGACCGTTACCTCCGCAATGATCATGACTGATTTCTGTTCCCTATGTTTTCAATCGAGGGACGAGACGTAGGCACCGGTCTCAACTCCTCGCCAACGTTGATATTGGTAAGCCCACAGACTGTTTTATGACATCCTCTGCTCGGCCCACCCATGATCTGCATCTTTTTAGCCTGACACCTTTCCCTGTGTTAAGTCCGTGGTGCAATGGATGCTCTTTATCTGCACTTATCTTCAGCTATGCTCGTGCCATCCAGATCTTAATTCTGTCATTCACGGTTGGAAAGTCAATAAGACACTTCATTGCTACATAAGGTGTGGTCTTCGTACACCCCAAGGTAATGCGCACAGCTTCATTCTGTATTTTCTACAGCCTGCCAATTTGCGTCGTACTGACAATAAGAATTACTAGGGCATATTCGATTGGTGCGGGGACTAGTCCCTGGAACAGAAGGGTAAGTAGCTTCTGTACGACGTTGGCAGCTGCCATGACCTTCAAGGAAGATAGCTAATCCTTTGCGGGATTTATCTTATAGCCCATGTGGTCCCGAAAGCAAAGGTTACGATCAGACTTAACTCCGAGGTATGTCATCAACTTCCGTTCGTACCACCGGTGTTTCCTTGCTAAGGATATGATTGTTATAAGTGAACCATGATGTTTTATTAGAATTAATCAACGCACCTGACACTCTACAACAGGAAGAGATGCGGTCGAGTTCGTTTTGCAGTATAGCGGCGTTTTCCCGTCGATCTCTTCGCTATCTATGATCTTCACTCTTAGACAACTACAGGAAAAATGTCGGGAACAAAATATGCCGCTCTATATTGCCTTTGTGGATCTCACAAAGGCATTCGACATAGTAAACAGAGATGGTCTCTACAAGGTGTTAGAAGGCATAGGCTGCCCTCCTAAATTACTTAGGCTGATAATTTCCTTCCATGAAGACATGAATGGCCAAGTCCATTTTGATGGGAGTCCATCAGAGAATTTCAAAGTCAACAAAGGAGTGAAACAGGGATGTGTCCTCGCCCCCACCCTTTTTGGTATATTTTTTGCTGCCCTCCTAAATTACACCTTCGAAAACAGCTCAGGAGATATTTACATTCGCACAAGACCAGATGGCTCACTGTTCAACCTAGCACGACTAAGAGCAAAAACCAAAACAAATGTTGCCCTACTTAAAGAATTTTTATTTGCTGACGATGCAGCCCTAGTCGCTCATAGTGAGGCCACCCTACAGTCGCTGATCAACAACCTGGATAAAGCATGCGACCTTTTTTCACTGTCAATTAATGTTCAGAAGACAGTAATACTAAATCAAGGTGACTTCAAACCTATATCTATTACTCTAAAAGACTGCCCACTAGAATCAGTACAGAAATTTACATATCTTGGATCCACAGTTACGCAAACCATCTCTCTTGATGAAGAAATAAACTGTCGAATTGGTAAGGCAGCTACGACCTTCGGCAAACTCACAAAAAGGGCATGGAACAACACGAAACTAACTCAAAAGACTAAACTCTTAATATATCAAACTTGTGTGCTTAGCACACTACTATATGGATCCGAAACCTGGAAAACATACTCAAACCAGGAAAAAAGACTAAATGTCTTCCACATGCGATGTCTCCGCAAAATAATGCACATCAAATGGCAGGACAAAATAACCAACTTAACTGTCCTGCAACGTGCTAAGACCCTAACAATCATGTCGATGCTCAGAAGTCGAAGGCTAAGATGGCTGGGGCATGTCCAACGGATGGAAGAAAAACGCATTCCTAGGCAAATACTATATGGCGAGCTAAAACACGGAAAACGACAAATCGGCAGACCTAAACTACGATATAGAGATATCTGCAAATCATCTCTGAAAGACTTCTCCATCTGTGAAAACGACTGGCAGCATCTGGCAAGTGATCGCACATCATGGAGAGCACGTATAAGGAACGGTATAACAACATTTGAGACTGTTCTAAGACAGGACTTAGAAGAGAAGAGACTCATGAAAAAGGATGGTAAACCCTGTGGACCAGCGAGCCTGACCTGTTCATTATGTGACCGCGTGTGTTTGTCAAACATTGGTAGAATTAGCCACGAGAGAAGCTGTTCGGCAAAAACAATACCTCAAAAAAATACGCAATAGCCTCCACTAGACCGTCTGACAAGACGAAAAGGGCCATATATCTTCGCTATCGATATTCCAGGATGTCATCAACAAAAGTCATAGTTCTTTCCCTCCCATCCAACTGTTGCTCCGTGATTGTTATTGTGTACACGTTAAATATAACTGGTGACAATGGCGAGCCTTCTGACAGCCCTGAACAGATGGATATTGGCTCGGATGACCAAATACCATATCTGAGTATCACCTTCATCTGAAACAGTGCTGCAGCGATCCATTTAATGACAAAGTTGTGCGTCGCCAGTTTGAGGAACATGTGCATTCAAATGGTACTAATATTGTATGCATCCTTTAGATCCCATAGCAGCAGCACCTGTCTCCTCTCGTCTGTGGAAGCCTTCAAAGACGTCAAAGACGAAGACTACTACATTGAGCCATGTATCTTTGTTATATCTTTTCTCCAGTAGCTTGCCCATAGTGTTATACATCGTGATAATTCTGTAGGCACTGATCTGAGAATGGCCCTTGTTTAGCTTCGGTAGCAGTAGTATGTAGCTGTGTAGCCACTCCTCCTTAATCTGGCCACTCTGAATTGAGTTATTGAGTTATTTGCGGGTCATCATCATTGCACTCCGTATATGTCAGATCAGGTGCTCAGATCCCCTCCTCAGCAATTCCCTCAGTGTCCAGCGACTGACGACTCCAGTTCTATGTTGGTTGATAAGTCTTCTTACACGGCCACTAACTTTCTCATTTCTAGCTGTGCCCATCTTAACTCCCATTTCCATCATTCGAAGAAGTGACGTGGATCTGTGTTTGTCGAAGCCCTGTGCTCTTCCCACATCTCGGATGGCATTCATGATGTCTATCCGATCCATTGGTTGACCGTCCTCAACGACAGCGCAGCTAGCCAACCTGTCCGCTCTTTCATTTCCCCGTACTCCCGCATGTCCAGGGACATAGACAAAGGTGACCTTACGTATTTTGGATTTCTGCAACGACTCTACCCATTGCATGCGTACAGAGCCCGACTCCACTTTTTTATCATGCTCATCGAATCACTCAGTATACATGCGTCGGTTGTAGTCTTGTGACTCTAACCATTTGAATGCCTTGGTCACTGCCATCGCCTCCATTGTCATGCTACTCGTGGTCATGACGTATGCACCACTGTCTTCCTTGACTATTCGGCCTGCCGAGCGTGCTGTAAATGCCCATGCACTTCTTTGGTGTCGTCTTACAGATCCTTCTGTATATATGACTGCATCTTTCTCATCGGTGTTATCGCAGATGAGACCGTTGACCTCAGCATTAACCACGACCGGGTTCTGTACCCTACTTTTCCTGTCGAGTGTGACAATATACGAGAAAGTTCCCTTGAAGGACATAGGCACTGGTATCCACTCCTTACCAACGCTGATATTGGTAAGCCCACAGACCTGTTTGATGACTTCTTCTGCTCGGCCCACCTATGATTTGCCTCTTTTTAGCCTGGCACCTTTCTCTGTGTTGAGCACGTGGTGCAATGGATGCTCTCTATCTGTACTAATCTTAAGGTATGCTCGTGCTCTCCAGATCTTGATTCTGTCATCCATGGTTGGAAAGTCAAGAAGATACCTCATTGATACACAGGGAGTGTCCCTCGTACATCGCAGGATAATGCGCATGGCTTCATTTTTTATTTTCTCCAGCCTATCAATTTGAGTCGTACTGACAGTAAGAATTGCCAGGGCATACTCGATTGGTGCGAGGACTAATCCCTGAAACAGAAGAGTAAGTAGCCTCTGCTAGATGTTGGCAGCTGCCATGACCTTCAAGGGGGCTAATCCTTTGCGGGATTTTGTTATCACATGGTCGATGTGGTCCCGAAAACACAGGCTGCGATCAAACTTAACTCCGAGGTATGTCATCAACTAGTCCCTGGTTACCTCATCAGCTCCCATTCGTACTACCGGTGTGGTCGTATTAACTATATGATTGTTAAGGGAGAACCATGAAACTGATGCTTTATTAGGATTAACCAAGGCACCTGAAACCCCACACCAGGAAGAAATGCGATCTAGTTCGTCTTGCATTGTGGAGGCGATTCCCCGTCTGTCTCTTCCCTGTCGATATACCAGAATATCTTCAGCAAAAGTCATAGTTCTTCCCCTCCCATCCAGCTGTTGTTCCGTGATCGTTATTGTGTACACGTTAAATAGAACTGGTGACAATTATGAGCCTTGTGGCAGCCCTGGACAAATGGATGTTGGCTCGGAAGACCAACTTCCACATCTGAGTATCACCTTCCTCTGAAACAGTGCCGCTGCGATTCATCTAATGAAGAATGGGTGCACCGCAAGTTTGAGGAGCATATGCATGAGATATTCAAATGGTACCCTGTTGTATGCATCCTCCAGATCTTTAGCAGCAGCACATGTCTCCTCTCGTCTGTGGAAGCCTTCGAAGACGTCATAGGCAAAGACTGCCGCATTGAGCCATGTCTCTTTGTTATATCTATAACCTCCGAGTGTGGGTGGGAATACGTGTTTCTGTTCAAGGTGACAGGTGAGGACATGGGCAACTATTTTCTCCAGCAGCTTGCCCGCAGTGTTCTGCATTGTGATGATTCTTTAGGCACTGATCTGAGAATGGTCCTTATTTGGCTTCGGTAGTGTTAGTAAGTAGCTGTATAGCCACTCCTCCTTAATGTGGCCACTCCGAATACTGGCATTAAACTCATTGGCCAGTTTTTCGGCCAGCTAAATCGCCTATGTCATCGTACCGAACACCATCTGGACCAGGAGCAGTGTTGTGTGGCCAATATCACAACATTGAGTTTCTGGGGAAAAAAGTCTTGTTCATTTAACATATATATATATATATATATATATATATATATATATATATATATATATATATATATATCATCATAATCATCATGTACCATACCGGTTGGCGTAGGTGATCATGTCCTTCCACAATCTTCTATCTTACAGTGCATCGTATCAGGTTCTGTTGTTGACTGCTTTTCATGCCATGACACCAAGCTATCCAGTATTTTCTCTCTTTGTCGTCCGCGATCTCTCTTTCCTTTTATTTTGCCAGGTGTAACCAAGATTTCCAACTTTCCTCTTCTCATTATGTGCCCGAAAAATGTTGATTGTTTCCTTCTGATGTTTTTTAGGAGCTTTTTGTGCTGGCCTCTTTGAGAACTTCCTCATTGGTCTTTTTAGCTGTCCAGGGAACTTTCAATATTCTTCTGAGAATCCCATCTCTGTGGCCTCTAATCGTCTTTTCATTTGTTTGTCTATTTTTCATGATTCGCTTCCATAGGTCAGAATTGGTTCTATATAGCACCGATGAACTCTCTTTCTTATTTCTATTGACATAGATTTGTTGCATAAGATATTTTTCATTTTCTGAAATCTATTTTGGCCTGAGCTATTCTACTTTTTATTTCCGTGGTGCATCTTCCATCCGATGTTATTATTGTGCCCAAGTATTTGACGCGTTGCACTTGTTTAAAATTTGTCCTGTTTATTTTTATGCTGCATGCTGGTGATAATTGTTTCTTCGATATGACCATTACTCTGTTTTCTTACTATTCAGACTGAGACCTTTCTTGATGCTTTCTTTTACTATTATGTCTATCATAGCTATATATTGTCTATCATTTATATATATATATATATATATATATATATATATATATATCATAACACCACCTTGGATAGTACTTTTATTTCAATTGAATAGAATAAATTATTATGTTACTGAGTTGATATATTCGCCCAAGCTGGGTAGTAGAGAGGAGATTACAGAAAGCAATCACCAAATCCACCATCACGACGAGTGCAGGGTTAGGTATCACCCCCCCCCCCGAAATTATGCATAATTTATTTGACATAGTAATGTACATTGCATTAAATAATGTCTACATTCACTTCAAGAGATGCTAGGTATAAAGCCGGCACATGTTATCCCTGGGGGACATTGGTAATCACCCAAATATTTATGTGGCAGAATATGGGAATTTTAGGGTCTCAGTCTCGGATTTCTTCTCCAAGTATAACCTGCCCTACGTTTACAGTCTCCCTATTCTAGGTCGCTTTAACCCCCAGCCGATGCAGTTTTGGCAGAAGCAGCCTGATTTATGCTATAGGCTGTGCTACAGTAAAAGAAGAGTGCAAGCAATTTAAGAAAAACAATAACAAACAAAGAATAACAGTATGTGGAACCAAACTAAGGAAGAAAGAAGAGCAACCTGTGATATAACGATACAATCAGAGAAGCAGTTAAAGAAATAAACAATTTAAAGATTGGAGGAAGAAGAAAAACCACGAGGAATTTGAAAACTATTCCATAGTCCGGAAAAAAAGTTAAAATTTTGATCAAAAAAGCTAAGCAAAACACCTCGACAGAATGCGGACAAAAGATGAGCAGGGTCTTCAAGACAGTTATAAGAGATTTCTACAAAGCATAAATAATAACAAGAGCGAGAAAAGAACCACGATCTAGTTGAACTCAATGACGACAAAGAAGGTCAGCCACTATCAAATAAACAACATATGCAACAGTTATGCAAAAAATATTTCGTAGATCTATTGATCCCCATGTTCGCCAACTACAAGAACACAACAAAAACTACACAGAAATGCTCAAACGCTGAAGCCGACATGATGAAAGAGGAAATGGAAGAAGTAATAAAATACGCACCAAGAAATAAAGCACCTAGTATAAACAACATTTCAATATAAATATAAATAATAGCAACAGCAAGCCTCGGTGGCTGAGTGGTTAGTGTATTCATTCTTCCTGACCAGGAGGGTCCGGGTTCGATCACCAGAAGTGGAGGATTTTTTTTAGACTGACAAGGCTCCGGGGTTTACCCAGACTCTTGCAATGTGTATCAGAGATTTTTCTGGGTAGTAAAGGCGGCCTGACGTGATGCTGACCACATCACCCGAAAATGTGCTGTGGTTATAGAAAAATGTGGTCACTAACACCATATTCCCCATACGCCTAACAAGGCGTGAAGGGAACCTTTACTTACTTTTTTTTTTTAATAGCAACAGCAGGAGAAACTGAGTTACATGGATGCACAGAATACTTAATACAGTATGGCACCAACAGAAAGCTCCAGAAGACTGACAATAATCAGTCATCGTGCCAATATGGATAAAGAAAGATAGCAAGAGAGACTGCAATCAATATAGAGCTATCTCTCTTCTCAGTCATGGGGGAGACTTATACGTCAAAATTATCGAACAAAAATGGCTCAGGACAATTATAAAACTACAGATCAGGATTCTCAAACGGTGTTCCGAAAAAAAAGGAGAACGTGCTGCGCATTATTCACCCTAAAATAGCTAGCAGAAAAGACTATCATAATAGAACACAATCAAACTTTGTATATAGCTTCCATGACCAAGACCAAGAAAAAGCTTTCAACCGAGTAAACAGAGAACACCTATGGGAGATACTAACAACATGCGGAGTAAGCCATCATTTAAATAACTTAATTAAATGTCACTACATCAACAACAGCTGCACAGTCAAAACAGCAGCAGGCTGCACAAACCACATCGAAGTCAGATCAGAAGTAAGACATGTATGTGTACTATCTCCCCTATTGTTTATTATCTAAATTGACTACATATGTAAGTTAGCTAACTCACTGGAGGCAGGGGATTGACGAGCTTCTATTTGCTGAACAGACATACACTAATACATAGAAAAATGGAAGATTTACAAGGACACTTAAATAGACTTAACAGTGCAGGCAACCAATACAATGTGAAAATCTAAATCAGCAAAACAGATGTCGTGAATATCACAAAAGAGAAACAAAATATCAACATAGCTATAGACGGTAGACAACTAAAAGAAGTGGGGGGATTTAAATATCTAGGAAGTCTAGTGACAAACGACAATTAACAAGTACCAGATATAGACTCAAGATGAAACAAAGCTTGTTAAATCATCGGACAGCTATCACTACTATTGTACAAAGTTGAATTAAGTCTAGAGACAAAACGGGCACTCTCCAATACAATCTTCATTCCAACACTGTGCCTACCAATTCAAGACCTGGACCTTAGATGCAAGAACAATAAGAAAAATAACCACGACAGAGATTAAATGCGTAAGAAAAATGACAGGAAACAGCCTCAGAAAATGAATAACTGAGAAAAAAGCTAGGAATAATTCCCGCCATAGAATACGTAAAGAAACAACAGAAAAAAGTTTGAACACGTGCAAAGTCAGAAAGATCAAAACACAACACACGGTGGCTCTAATAAACGGCACGAGAACACCAGAGTCTAGGGCCGACCACAAAAAAGATAGATCGATGGAATATTATAAACAATAGGAAACATGACAGCAGCAGAGGCCAAAAGAAGATAAAAATACCGCAACTTATTTTTCCTCTCGACGCTGAAAGGCAAATGAGGAAGGAAAGAAGTAAAAGGTGTGCCATTACAGGATATGGTGTGTCGTCAAAGGATCACCTACAATTGACCTTTGGTCTTACACGCGTGTTATAGCTACTCGACGTCTACTGTCAGGTCCTTTCTATCCTTACAGAACTCAAGCAGGTTCTTTTACAAGATCAGAGGTGGAATGCTTTTGCAAAAGCCTACGATCGTAGTGCTAGATGTGTCTTTAAACACTAACTGGTGAATTGCAGGCCCGTTCTAAGATTTAGGACGCCGACAATGTAGATACTACCCTGACACCTTTCTCTCAGAACAATGTTTTCAATTTTTCATTCAACGTAGTGTCTTCATTGTGAATTGGATCACTCGTTCCACGAATGCAGTTGATATAGGTACGCAGGAAAAAAAAAAAACTATATGGAGGCATACTTCGTTGATATTCCCATCTATCGACGATAATTCGAATGGCTCGTGTATTCTACTATCAATGATAGCCAGGTTAGTATAAGCCTTCAGGTTAAGTACCTCTATATCAGGAATCACTTATAGAATGCCTAAAAGAGATACATCTAGATGACATGGACAAACGACTAATATGTAAATTTTACTAGGAGCAAACAGCAATAATAAAATATAACAAAGAGAACTCTACACCCATTGATATAAAAAGAGAATTTAAGGCAGGGATGACACCTATCACCAAGCTTGATCAATCTATTGACTTAGAAAATCTTTAAAAACATCACAGAGATGCCAGGCTTACAGATTCAATAACCTAAGATATGCTGATGATACTGTACTACTAGCAGAAAATCCTAAAGACCTACAACAATTACTTAATTAAATAAACATGACAAGCAAAAAAATATGGACTAGATCTGAATATCAAAAAGACTAAAACTATGATCATTAACAAATAAAATTCTCAAGATCTACAATTAAAGATAAAGGTTGAAGGAATACATCAGGAGACAGTTCAGAGCTACAACTACCTGGGACATACTATAACCAGTGATGGGAAATGTACATCTGAAATAAACTAAAGAATAGGAATGGCAAAAAGTAATTTTCATGCCATGAAAAATATACTAACATCAAAACAAATAACACCAAGGCTAAAACTAAGAAGAGCAAAATGTTACATCTTCTCAATATCCCTGTATGCTGCATGAACATTAGACAAGAAAATAGAATAGAAAATTGAAGCCTTTGAAATGTGGATCTATAGAGGAATAGGTAGAATTGGATGGAAACAAACGAAAAAAAACTATGAAGTTTTAAAAGAACTAAAAGTGAAAAGAGAACTACTAAACACAATTAGAACATGACAAATGCTATTTTTGGGGCATGTTAAAAGAGCCTAATAAAAGTAATATTGGAAGGGAAAATACATGGTAAAAGAGGCAGACCAAGACTAACATGGACGAGTAACATCAATAGATGGACAAGTCAACCTATGGCAACCTGCTGCATCAAAGTAAGAGACTGAGTAGAATGGTGCTTCATGGTAGCCAACCTTCGATGCGGAGACGGCACTCAATGGTGATGATGACTAAACACACCAGTTGAACAATGTCCGTAGGCTGTCTCAATAGGATTGTCCTTATTTTAATCTGTTGTCTTTTGTATATAGAAATTCACAATATACCGGATAATGTGGGTCTGCACTGACTCGAAAGTAGGCACGCGTTTTTCACAGTGCATTGTGTAAATACGGTTGGCTTACCACGGCAACAGCCGGGGTTCGTAATCCTGGCGAGGACACCTGGGTTTTACTAATTCCCTAAAAATTAGTAGGAGCCGCGATAGCTCAGTGGTTAGTGAACTGGACTACTACGGACAAGGGGTAGGGTTCGATCCCAACCGACGGCTCCGGGTTCACCCAGCCTTAAATGGGTACCGGATTTTTTCTGGGAAAGTAAAAGCAGCACGGGCGTAATACCGACCACATTACCCCAAAAATCATGTGCTGAAGGTCTGTAAAATATAGGGTCACTAACACCATATTTCCCTATACGCCACTTGGCGTGACGGGGGGTACTTTACTTACTTTACTATTGTGTAAATACTGCTGTTGAATATTTATCTAGACACGGCGCCAAGCTGCTTAGTATCTTCTTTCTTTGTCGTCCGCAATCTCTCTTTCCCTATATCTTGCCAGAAAAAATCAGATCTCAGTGGTCTCCAGTTGCCTTTTAATTTGTTTGTCTAGTAGCTGATTTATCCTTATAGCACATCGAACAAGTGTCCATAAATTTGTTTGTGTGATAAAGTGGTGACGTTTGGTAGTGTAGAAATATATTGAGAAGTGAATAAGAAAGTATAATTGTGCATTTGAGTGGTAAATGTTTCTTTATAAATTCGTTATACAAAAATATAGCAAACATAAAATATAACAAGCACAAAATATAACAGACACAAAAATATATATCAGAGACACTAATTTTACAGAAAAAAAAACCAAAACAACCGTGTACCACAAAATAAATTTATTTCAAAGAACTAGATAGAGATGGGTTTGTGTGGTGGGAATTAAATGGAAGAATGTACCAAGGAGGAGAGGCGTATAATTTTGAAATGTCTGATGTAGGTGTTGATAGCATGTCTGAGAATAAGCACCGGGCTACTTGGACGGGGAGTCAATGGTCGAAGTTTGTAGGTGTAGGTCAGGCGAAAAACAAGGGGAGATGTTGAAAAGGTGGGCTGGTGAAATTGTTGCGCTAATAGAGAGGGGGAGGGGATTGTGCTGGAGAGGAAGGGTAAAAGGGCGAAAGTCAAGGTTGGTCCGGTTCGGAGAACTCAGTGGCGAAGTTGTAGTTGGGGATATTGAAGGCAATTTAAGCATTAACGATAGGTTATGTGGCAGTGGTGGTGGAGCATTGTGCTCACAATAGATTGGTACAATTTGTGCAACATATTCTAAAACAAGGCCGATGAGCTCTTCATGATAAATGGCGTCTCTTAATATTGAATGAAGCTGGATTGCCAGGCGGTCTGGAAAGGGTAAGAGATATGACAGGCCGACAGTTGATTAGCCAGCAATTCCTGGCACCCACTGCAGTGTTGCTCACCTGCATACTTCACCAGGTCATAAATTATACGAACTGTATTCAAAGCCATTCTGAAAGTAAAAATAAGGATGTGTTAGTATAAAGATGGTACAATATTTTAGTTATACAAAAACATTTTCACCAGCTGAGATGGATTCGAGATGGAAACATCCATGCACAGCACTCATAGCGGGTCCGAAGGGTAGTGGTAAGGTAGTTCTTGGACGCAAGTTTTTGCATAAGCTATCAGAAATGATGATTCCAGCCCCAGGGTTCGATCCCAACCGACGGCTTCCGATTCACCCAGTCTTAAATGGGTACCGGATTTTTTATGGGAAAGTAAAGCGGCACAGGCGTATTATCGACAACATTACCCCAAAAATCATGTGCTGAAGGTCTGTAAAATTTATGGTCAATAACACCATATTCCCTATACGCCACTTGGCGTGACTGGGGTTCTTTACTTTTTTACTATGGTGAATGGCAACCAATGCTTTATGAAATGAAGGGTATCCAGCTTATAGAAGGACTACCGGATATGAAAAAGTGGATTTGTATTTGAGGCGTCTAGTTATGATTGATGACTTTATGGCCGAAACGGGTGACAGAATAACGAAATTATTTACCAAAGTGAGTCATCACCATAGCCTCAGTGTCATGTCCAGAACTTATTTGTTAAAAATAAGGTGCAGCAAACAATAAATCTCAATTGTCATTATCTGGTTGTATTAAAGGATCCCAGGGACGATTCTTAAATCACACATCTCGCCAAACAAATGTATCCGGGTCGAGTGTCATATCTACATGAGATTTTTAACTGTTGGCCACACGGTTATTTACTAGTGGAACTTCGTCATGAAACACCTGATCTCCTGAGACTGGGCTCCAAATTTTAACCAGACGAACGTTAGGTGGTGTACGCACCCAAATAGAAGAAACATAAGTGTGTATGTGAAACGACACGGTGAAATGCTACGGTTCCAACAGGGAGTGAAACCAACGACATACTCGCAACAGCTTCCCCTGAATGAATCAGAACCATCTGCGAAAACATTTTAAAAGGTATCGTTCATCTCTCCCGGCATCAGAAGAGTCGTTTACATCAGCATAAACACGACATGCGTACTCTATCACGGAAGAAAACGTCAGTCAAAAAGAGAAAACAGGTTTTACAGAAGGGTGGTTTCCTGAATACCTTGCTCAGTCCAATAGTAAACATTCTGAAAGGTGTGGTGGAAATGTGAAAGATGACAAAGAAAGTGATTTTGATTGATCCTGGCTTGGTCCAGTCGCTAAATCAGTCAGAGACATATACTACCATTCGCTAAACGACAACTTGAGAGATCTCGACAAGCAAATGCAGGATATTCTCGACCGCGAAGAGCTAGCCTTGCGAGACAAGATGAGACACCATCATCATACTTTGCCGCGTTATATAAATCGTCTCGATCAACACAAACGCAGAACCGACAGGACTAGTGGACATCAAATCTCCGTCAATCTCGACAGCGATCGATTTATCCCCTCCTTTACCACACACACACCCCCCCTCCCCCCCTCCCCCCCCCCCCCCGTAGTTGTTAAAGAAGTTGTTAAAGAAAAACCCACAAAGTCGATCGAGGCGAAAAGAGGTCGGTTGGCAGTGGTGAATTCCACAAGAAAGTGGCAAAGATTTTAAGAAGGCGCTACTACATAGCGCCGCTACCCGGAACGTATGGAGGAGTTGCAGGGTTGGGACAAGGTTGCAAAATGGACTTAAAGAATGGTTGGCGCAGCAGGACTCTTTTTAACTTCATAAACCCTTTCGGCGAAAATTTTCGAGACGATTTACGATAACGGGTGGTATAAATCAATAGTTCCAAGCTGATCTGAAAGATATATATGACAGTTAAGTACAAACACCGATGGATATTTGTATCTCGTCACTTGTATTGATGTTCTTAGCAAGTACGCATGGGGGATTGCAATCAAGTTAAAGACTGGAAACAGTCTCGTCGAAGCAATGGACAAAGGGTCAGAATTTGTCAACACGACTTTTTATGACATTTCTTAGAGACGAAGGCGTTCCCTTCTTCACTACGGAAAACGATGACATTAAAACAGATATAGACGAGTGCTTTAACCCCACATTAAAGGAGAAAATGTAATGGTTTTACCAAGACGAATCATTTTAAATACATTCATGCAATACAGGCCCTCTTTTTCAAGTATAGTCGCTAGTACATTTGAATACTTAAAATGACTACTGTCGTGGTTAACAATAGAATCAAGAATAGATGTGACAGAATCTAAATAAAAATCACAGATGTCAGCGAGAGTATACCACCAGCCGAGTTGCGTTTAAGGCGGGGAATTGAGTCAGGATTGCACATAGCAAATATAATTTTAAAAAGGGTTATACCATCGCCAGGACAGAGGAGTTGTTTCCAGTGAATCGTGTAAGCTGAACACTTCCTATAACATATGTACACATCTCTTTGCCATGAACTCCCGCGTGTCTGGGGCAATATATCCAAGTTACGCTATCGGCAACAGACATGTCGTGTAGGTGCACCCACTCCCCGTGGAGAGTGTTCTTGTCAATCCGGTAAAACATGCTTTAGTATGACCGCCTGTTTTGTTGGTCTTTTAACCAGCCATGTGATAGCTTCTGTCACAGCCTTTATCTCCACGCGTGTGCTGGAGGTAGCAATCATGTAAGCTCCTGTACATATATAACAAATAATTCAGCAAATACACGAGATGCGATACTCAAATTTATAAAAAGGAAATGAATTAGTAAATGTTAGTAATAAACTGTCCAGATTACGGTTCCGTAAACTTTTAAGTCTTGAAAAATCGCAGATCATCATCGCATCGCGTGTCCTTTGCAGAGCGTTGCATTCATCACAGAAGGTCTTAAAGAATCTCTCTCTTTCTCTCTCTCTCTCTAGCCAGATCTCCCACTTCTTGTGTCATGTTAAAAGTCTCTTTGAGTCTTGAAACCGCCTTCTTCTTGTCCTGCCTCTGATGCGTTGTCCTGGAACTATGCCTTCCAGTATTCTTACTTTCAGCTCTTGTGTTTTTTTGACGTGACTATATTATTTTAATTTCCTATGCAGAATGATTACGTTTATAATTAAAATCTGGGATTGTCGCGGGTTTTCTCATTTCATGGAGTAGGTTGATCGAGTTTTGTTTTATAATAAAAGTATTGAATATATACTTGCCAGTTTTATATAATCTTTAGCAGTGTCTCCCGAAAAAGTTTTAACTAAAAAAAAAAAAAACTCCGGTGAACACGAAATTGCGATTTTTGTTATGCTCTTCCTGACAACAATGAAAGCTTTAGTTTTGACTGATTTGACTATATATATATATAATATATAAAATAATATAAAATAAATACTTGAAAACAATCTTTTAAAATATAAAATAATATAAATATATCAAAATAGATACCATGTGATATTCGCATATTTTACTCTATATATTGACCACGTCATATTCATATATTTTACTTCGCGTGGTTTGCTGATAGGTTGGCGTGGTCTGTCATTGCACAGGAAACCTTAAAATTAGACACGTATGACATTGAGAGGACTTTAAACGACCACCTCTCAGAGAATGGCGACAATGAAACTGAGAAAGCCACACATCAAAAGAATGGTGAAACATAGCGTTACGAGTGGTGAAAGCAGGAAAAGCATCCTCAGTGGCAAACAACGTAACACGTTCAAGCAATGCAGGACAAAGACAATCAGTAAACGAACACTTCAATAGTTGCAGAAACGGGCGGCAGAGCGGATATGGGAATGCCCCGAACGCGATAGCGCCAGTCCGAACTAAAGATTAAAGATTATTTTTTTAGTGTCATCGTTTATCATTAAATTCCGCTTTGTGACTCAATTAATTATTCAATATATCACCTCACGTATTGCAAACATTCTCAGTTACATGAACGTCACTCCACAGATAATATTGGATAATTAATTTTTGCCATTTTTTTTTTAGTTTTGTTCCCAGTTTGATGGTCTGGCTGTGGTTTTCTTTTTAGTAATAACAGTTTGTATGTCACTGCGGTGGTTTTCTAACATCTTGTTTTAAGTTTAAATTATTTCAAGTCTTTTACTAACTTTTATGTTACACACAACACAATTTGAGCTAATATTTTGAAAACAGCATTGAAAAAGCTATAAACAATACAGCAGAAAAACTGCAAATAGTGAAACGGATAAAAATAATAGAAGCAACAAAAAAGTTCAGTATTGAAAATATCACAAATATGTGAACTGCATAAATTAAATCTTATAAATTTTATTTGTATTGTTTCATTTAAGTCAGTGATTAACAACCTTTACCTTGTTTTATAGTAGAGGCAACTGAGATGTGGTTTATCAGAAGAATGCTAGGATTTCCATTGATAGCAAAATTTACCAAGGAAAAATATTGGAGAAACGAGTTGTAGAAACTAGAAATATCATCAGAATCATAAGGAAGAGACAATCTACATTTATTGAGCATGTCATGTGAAAAGAAGGCACTGAGAATATTATAACAACAGGCAGAATGAATGGAAAGAAGAGAAAGGTATAGTAGAGCAGAGTATAGAGTAGAGAGCAGAGTACAGAGTAGTACCAAAAGAAAAAATATTTTAACATTTTATCCAAATTGTGACATGCATAAAGGACCGAGTGATGTTAAGTGAGATGATCGCATATCTCAACCGGCATGGCATCTAATGACGATGATGATAAAGATGATGATGATGATGATGGAGTAGCCTAGCATTTCATCACAAAGATTATACAATTTCTGAATAGTTGAACTTCGTCAATCAATTAATGCGATGGTAACAATATGTTTCAATATTAGCAATCTTTGTTAAAACCAATACCATGTCTTTCTAAATTCATCCTGTTTTTTCCTGAAATTTAAATATGAAGTATTGTAAATCTGCTCTTGGAAAGCTATGTAAAAGTAAATCTGATACAACTTAGAACACCGCAACTGAGCTAGCAATTTTTCATAAAGCAAAATACACCACGCGGAATCATTCATACGATTTAACAATGCACCCAAAACATCAGTAATGTTGAATACATTTATAGAAGCAGGAATGGCTTCCGCAAAATTTTTTTTTTCATTACGCCAATGACGCTTTTCTTCCCTAGAGAAATCCGTTACCTATTTAAGGCTGAAAGAACTTGGAAGACGTTGATCTCTTGTCCTTAGCAGGCACTGATCTATAGCGATTCATTCCCAAGAACAGATGTGTAAGCACATGAGCACCAATACAATAAATTAAACAAAGACCCGATTTGTGGCTTTACTCATAACTTAGCTGGCGTCAACAATGCGTCTTTGAGTTAATAGTCTCGTACATTTGCGTCTTTTTGTGGCTTCCAACAAATTAGGCAAAGGCAAGAACATGCACTGACAAATTATCGTTTCATTTTCGCATACATTGACGTGAAACTAGGTGAGGTTAAAAATGAACAATGACTTGTGTTTGAAATGTTCTAAATTTAAACATGATAGCCTGTTAGGCAAGCCCATGCGTTTTGTGCTCTGATAATAAATTTCAAAGTTATTAGGCTAAAATTAGCTTTAATCCCAGCATTAACCCAAAGCTCTAAGCATTATTTCATGGCTTAAAGCTAAAGATCTAAATAAACTGACAAAATTTAGATACACAAAAAAATCTGACATAACTAAATTCTCTAATGGTAAATGTATATAAAAATTATAAGATGTTTAATAAATGTAAAAGCAATAGCAATCATTCCTATGGCATTAAAATGTCTAAATAATAAATATTATTTTTGCCAAGATATAATTTGGAGTAGGATGATATGTGGCCTATCATAAATAGATTTTTAAAGACATATATTTCATATTTCTCTTGAAATACAAAGACGGGTGAAGCAAGGATGCATTCTCTCTCCATACCTGCTTAACATCTGCGCTGAGAACATCATGAGAAATTCAGAAACGATGACAGATTTGTGAAATTCGACCCTTTTTATACTGTATGGCAATATAATTCCAGAACTCAGATACGCTGATGACTCAGTCCTACTCTCAAACATTGCTAAATGATTAAAAGAAACAATTGAGTGTGTTAAAAACACAGTGAAGAATAAAACATCTATCTAAACGTACAGAAAAGTAAGATAATGTTTTTTGACAAAACGGAAAGCCAATCCAAAATCATCATCAACAGTGAAGAACTTGAAATTGTAACAAACTATGAATATCTGAGATAAGCAGCAACTAACAATGGATAAAAAACATCGTCTTTATAGAACAAGGAATCGATTAGTCTGCTAAAACATTGTAACAGTTTTCAACAGTAAAATAAAGTGTTCTAGTCTTGATTTTTTTTTTTTCAAATTACATTTCACTGTATAAGTTGAACCTGAACTCCTGAAACAAACATAATTCTATTTCTCTCTCTCTCTTTCTCTCTCTCTCTCTCTCTCTCTCTCTCAATATTCACTCATCTAGTCTGCCTTCCTTCTGCATCTCATCGTTTAACAATACTAATTTTTACATACTGACGTGCAAAGCCCAATTTAACATACTTTTTTTCGAAACTCTCCCTTCGCTTTCGCTTCTTTTCCCCATATCAATCACAGCAATCCCTTCCACGCATGTTCGTAGGAGGCGAGAAAGAAAGGAGGGTTGGGCATGGGACTGGCTATTCCACACTGTAAAAAAATAACCCGAAAAAACTTCACAAACATGGACAAGTCAAAGAAAAGAGAAATAGTAAATCCGCCATCCAGGAAAGATAAGGCCTCTCTGTCTAAGAGACGTATGCCGCAAGCCGGAGAAAGCCGTAAGGAGTCCGGGTTGCCGGCTCACGCTTTGTCTACCAGAAAATCCTCAAGAATTGGCACCTGCAATGTACGTACCCTAAACGAACACGGAAAAGCTGCACAGGTAGCAGCAGAAATGAGAAATTACAAGATAGATATTTTGGGAATGTGTGAAACAAGATGGCTAGGAACGGAAAGAATAAAAACTAAATACAGGAGAGATGATTTTATCATCAGGACACCAGGAACATGGAGCGCAACATAGTGAAGGGGTATCTATAATGTTATCAAGAAATGCACAGAAGACACTAATAGAATGGGAAGCAGTAGTGCCTAGATTAATGAGAGCAACATTTAAAACAACCAAAAACAAAATAAAATTACACATTATCCAATGCTATGCACCAACCAAAGATAAGGATGATTTAGTTAAAGATGAATTCTATAAACAGCTACAATGTCAGATGGATGCAAGACGAGCCAAGGGTATTAAAATCTTGATGGGAGACCTAAATGCTAAAGTAGGATCAGACAACAGAGGCTTCGAAGAGATTATGGGAAAACATGGACTTGGACTTCGACATAAACGAGAATGGAGAGATATTTGTGAATTTCTGCGCCCTTAATCAAGTGAACCTAACAAGAATAATATTCCAACATAAAAGAATACATAAAGCTACGTGGGTGTCACCAGATCATAGAACGGAAAATCAAATTGATCACATATGTATTAATAATAAGTTTAAGTCATCCTTACACGATGTAAACGTATATAGAGGGGCAGATGTAGCTTCAGATCATCATCTTCTGATAGCCAAACTTAAACTTAAACTAAAAAGATATACTACAACGAATAAGGGTAGCAAGTTTTTCAATGTAGGGTTTCTTAAAAAACAAGGAATTAAAGATAAATTCGCAGTCACAATATCAAACAAATACCAAGTCCTCCAACAACTAGAAAATGCAATAAATATAGAAGATCATTGGAAACAGGTAATATATATATAGAAAGAGAAATGCGAAGAAACATTGGGGAAAGAGAACGCCAGAATAAGGCATGGATGACAGCAGAGACCCTGGATAAAATTAAAGAAAGAAAGAACAAAAAAACAGACACAAATAAAAGCAAAACGTGAAGTAATAAAGCCATGACACAGGAAGCTTACACAGAGGTGAACAAAGAAGTGAGAAGATGCATTAAAAGGGATAAGAGGAAATATATAGATGAACTAGCTAAAGAGGCAGAAGAAGCAGCAAATAAAGGGAATATGAAAGAACTGTACAACAGCACAAAGAAATTAAGTGGAAAATACAAACAGATCAATGCCTTTATTAAAGAAAAGAAAGGAAATCTGCTTAGTAATATAAGGGAACAAATGGAGAGATGGAAAGAGCACTTTGAAGAACTTTTGAACAGACCCGGCTTAAATAATCCTCCAGATATACTACCATCAGAAGAAGAGTTATGGGTTAACTGTGGAAAACCAAGCAAAGAAGAAATAATGAAAGCCATCAAACTATTAAAAAATGGTAAAGCCATAGGACCAGATGAAATTCCTTCGGAAACCATCAAAGCAGATATTAACACCTCTACCAAGATGTTACATAATCTATTAGATAAAATTTGGGAGAGGGAAGAAATACCTAAAGACTGGAGAGAAGGTTTTATGATCAAACTACCAAAGGAAGGAAGTTTACAGGAGTGCACAAATTATAGGGGAATTATGCTACTATCAGTGCCAGGAAAAATATTAAGCAGAATCATTCTCGAGAGACTAAAAGATAAAAGAGGCCATAGAGAAATATTTGAGAGATGAACAAGCAGGTTTTAGGAAGAACAGATCATGTGCTGATCAAATAACTACTCTACGTATAATAGTTGAACAAAGTTTAGAACTAGAATCTATCTATCTATTGACCTTTCGAGCCGTAGCCGGCCCATAGGGCGTAGACCAATATACTCCTTCTCCTATCTGAATTTTTGTTCTAGCAGTTTTCTTTTAAAGATATTTTATCAAATCTCGCCATTTGTCTATGTTCTGTGCAAGCTCCTCTATCTCATTGAGGGAGCCGAATTCTGCTGCTCTTGCCTCTCTCATCAATGTTCTTCTCAGTGTCTCCCTGGGTCTTCCTCTTTTTCTCTTACCTGTTGTTTCCCACATGAGGGCTTGCTTTGCTATTCGGTTATTATCTCTTCTCATCACATGTCCAACATATGACCATCGTCTTTTCTTTATTACTGAGGATATTAGTGGTTGATTGGCGATTTATCTAATTTCCTCATTTGTTTTGAATTCGTTCCACGCTATACCAAGTATTTTCCTTAGAGATTTATGTTCGAATGCGTTCAACTAGAATTCCCACTTTATATTGGATTCATAGATTACCGAAAGGCATTTGATAGTTTAGACAGAAAAATGCTTTGGAAGTTGCTGAGTCTTCTTCTTCTTCATGCTGAGTCTTTACGGAATCCCCATAAAGTTTATTAACCTGATAAAAACAATGTATGAAGGAACGAAATGTAGTGTGGTGCATGAAGGACAGCTTACAGAAGCATTTGAAATAAGAACAGGAGTAAGGCAGGGATGCCTTCCGTCTCCATTTCTCTTTCTACTGGCCATAGATTGGATTATAAAAATAACTCAAAATAACACAAATGGGTTCCAGTGGTCACTGACCAAACAACTTGATGATTTAGACTTTGCTGATGACATAGCTCTCCTATCACACAGCCATCAACAGATGCAGGATAAAATGAGCATACTTGATGAGAGATCACAACAGCGCGGACTGAAGATTATTAGAGATAAGACCAATATTATGAGAATTAATGCAGTTGGCAATAACCAAATAAAATTATGAGAAATACCTCTACTAGACGTACAATCTTACATATATCTGGGCAGTAATATAGATAAAGAGAGAGGAACAAAAATGATATCAAAATAAGGATATCAAAAGCGAGAGAAGTTTTTGTTGCACTGGGAAACAAATGGAAATCCAAAGAAATTAGGTTAAATACAAAAATAAAAATTTTCAACTCGTTCGTTCGTTCGCTTTCGTCACCTCTGACGAAGTCCCACCCACTCAATTTTGTGGGACTGAATTTTGCGTGTAAAGTCTGTTTTATCCCATTACAGGATGCCCCTCGCCATGCAGGCAGATTTACTCCGACTTCAGAGGTACTAATTTTTAGGGAATTAGTAAAACCCAGGTGTCCTCGCCAGGGTACGAACCCCGGCTGTTGCCGTGGTAAGCCAACCGCCTATCGATTGCGCTAACTGGACACCCAATTTTCAACTCAAATGTTAAGTCGGTCCTATTATATGGCTGTGAAACATGGAGAGCAACAAAATTGACAATCACGAAGATACAGAATTTCATTAATGGATGCTTACGCAAAAAAAAGATAGAAATGGCAGGACAAAATCATTAACAGAATTACGGAAATGTACCAGTCAAATACCAGTGGATAAAGAGATATAGCGAAGACGATGGCGCTGGATAGGACACACACTACGGAAGCCAACTGAGAGTATTACACAACGGGTCCTTTTTGGAATCACCAGGGGAAAAGACAAAGAGGAAGACCAAGGAATTCTTGGAGAAGACAGATAGAAACAGAGATGAAGATGATGGGAAAGACATGCAATGATCTTAAAAGAATGGCAAAAAACAGAACGACTTGGAAAGTGTTTGTTGAAGACCTATGCTCCACTGGGAGCTAAAAAGGTAGAAGAATCACCGCAATCATACATTTCAGATGCCTTGGCCCTAGTCGCTAATTTTTGTTTGGCTGTCATGCGATATCATTCTAACTTTCATACCCCCTTCATTTCTTTGATTGTTTCGTCTAAACCCGTTGGCTTACTGAACAACTCGGCCACAAAATAGATCCAGTATTGTTTGTATTAAGCAACAGCTACCTCTGTAGCTTCAACATGTGTCTGAAACTAATAAAGAGCCGTAAATATAGACCTAGGGCTTACGCAGGGCCCTTACATGTTACACTTTAAGTTATTGAGTTATTTGCGGGTCATCATCATTGCGCTTCAAAAATGTCCATAGGTGCTTAGATCCACTCCTCAGAAAGTCCCGCAGTTTCCAGCAAGTGACGACTCCAGATCTGTGTTGGTTGATAAGTCCTCTTGTACGCTCACTAAGTGTCTCGCTTCTGGCGGTGCCAATCTTGACTCCCTTCTCTTTCATCCGAAGGAGTGATGTGGACTCATGGTTATCGAAGTCCTGTGCACTTCCCACATCTCGGAGGGCATTGATGACGTCCGCCCAATCTATTGGTTGACCGTTTTCAACGACAGCGCAGCTAGCCAAGCTGTCCACTCTTTTATTTCCCCATAATCCAGGGACGTAGACAAATGTGACTAAGTATTTTTGACTTCTGCGACGACTCTACCCAATGCCTGCGTACAGAGCCCGCCTCCACTTTTCTCATAATGCTCATCAAATCACTTAGTATGCAGGCGTGGGTGTAGTCCTGTGACTCTAACCAGACGAATGCCTTGGTCACTGCCTTAACCTCCATCGTCATGCTACTCGTGATCATATCGTATACACCACTATATTCTTTGATTATTCTGCCTACCGAGCGTGCTGTAAGAGCCCATTCAATCCTTTGGTGTCGTATTACGGATTCGTCTGTATAGATGACTGCATCTTTCTCATCGGTGTTATCTCACATGAGAATGTTGACCTCCACATTGAATACGACTGAGTTCTGCTCCCTACATTTCCTGTAGTGTGTGACAATACACATGAATGTCCCCCTGAATGACGTAGACATAAGTATCTACTTCTGGCCAGCGTTGATATTGTAAGCCTACAGACCTGTTTGATCACAACTTCTGCTCGATCCACCCATAATTTGCATTTTTTTAGCCTGACGCCTTTCCCTGTGTTGAGCCCGTGGTGCAATGGATGCTCTTAATCTGCTCTTATCTTCAGGTATGCTCGTTCCCTCTAGATATTGATCCTGTCATCCATGGTTGGAAAGTCAAGAAGACACTCGATTTCTACACAGGGAGTGTCCCTCGTAAACCCCAAGGTAATTCGCAGAGCTTCATTTTGTATTTTCTCCAGCCTGTCAATTTGCGTCAAACTGACAGTAGGAATTACTTAGGCATACTCGACTGGTGCGAGGACTAGTCCTCGGAACAGAAGGGTAAGTAGCCTCTGCTCGATGTTGGCAGTTTGCATGACCTTCTAATCTTTTGCGGACTTCTGTTATTGTATGGTCGACGCGGTCCCTAAAACACAGGCTTCGATCAAACGTAGCTCCGAAGCAGGTCATCAACCTGTCTCTGGTCACCTCATCACGTTCCATTCATAACACCGGTGTTTTCGTGTTTTTTTTAATATTTTAGGTTGACCTAATCAAATGCTATGAATGACCTGAGACCGATTTCTATTCGCTCCTTTCTCAGCCATCACTCCTTTATGACATCAAAAAGGACAAACATTTTGCCAGATTCACAGATGTTAGGAAGGAGCCACTTTGCAATGTGAACATGAATTGTGCACAGATTCATTCCTATGTTCATTGAAATCACACACATATGAACAGAGCAGCAGTGAGTTCACCCAGTAGCCTGGTGATCTAATTACATGAGAAGTGTACTATTAAGTAGTCTACAAAAAGGGCAATGATACAAATCTCACCAGCACCGTCATCGTCTCCACCTTCGATGTATGAGCATCGTGTCTGTAATGTCTTAAATACAAACAATCCCTCTTCCTGCCTCCCCTTCTTAGTTGATTACTACATGTAGATTCATAAAATATATTTCTACTTTTATATATTACATGTTTTTATTTTATGCATATTTTTCTTATTTCATGTACACTTTATGTATTCATTATTCACTTCGTCATAGATAATGTTAACTGACAAAGAGTAATTGCGATAATTGTATACGTTTTCTTTTGAGACCATAAGTACTTTAATTACAGGTGGATGGGAACTTCTTAAATTCGCTAGCGAGCCACATGTGTAAACATAGTATGTATATATATATATATATATATATATATATATATATATATATATATATATACTATCTCGTATACATATTTATCTATATTAGGGTGACCATTCGTCCCCGATTTTCGGGGACAGTCCCCGAAGTGTAGAAGTTGTCCCCGAAAGAAATTTGTCCCCGATTTCAGTGAATAAATAAATGTTCATACACGGAATCGGCCCTCTTTTAAAATAATCACTAGAATTCAGGACGTTACTGAGTTGTGTTTCTTTATCCCAGACTGAGCGGCATTAGCAGGAAGATAAAAGAGAAGACTTGGACGCGTTGTGTTGGAGATAGCTCTTTGAATTCTTGAAGCGCGGTGCTACGTCACTTCTATTCCAGCTGCTGAATTCTATTGGGATGGGTTTAACTTAAAAAAAAGCAGACACTCTCTCTCCCCACCCCCACCCCTGCCTTTCCGGACATCTCCCGCCAAAGTATCTTTCCCGGCCAATTTTCAAATCAGTCCCAGTGTAATGACAGTACAGTGCAGTCGTGTTTTCTATTTGTGATCAGTGGACGTCTGTTGCATAAAAACAATGCTTTCCAAAAAAACGTAAGTGTCATTTTAGCGATTCCATGACAGCTGAATTTCCATTTATTATACCAGCAATTTTAGAGGATGAACGCTAGTGAAATGTAATATATGTAGTTCAAATTTTTCTATAGTAAGTGGTGGAAGGACATCAATAACTGATCATCTACAGGCAAAAAAGCATAAGGATGCGCTACTTTGTAAGTCTTAGTCTGGGTGTATGACAAATTATTTTTGTAAAACAGAACCCTCAAAAGATGAATACACTCTAGCTGTTCATGAAGGAACCTTCGTATATCATACTGTACTTCATAATCATAGTTTCCGCAGTATGAATTGTACAACAATATTCTCAGTTCTACAAAAGAAATTTTCAACGAAACAATTTTCCTGTGCAAGAACAAAGCGTGAATCCATAATTACCAATGTTTTTGCTCCTTGGGCTATTGATGAACTAAAAAATGACCTCAAATATGTCAGCTTCGTAACATTGTCTTGCGATACATCTAATCATAAACATGTCAAGCTACTTCCTATTTTAGTTCGTTATTTTCAGGCTTATGAGCTGGAAACTCCAGTAAAGACCAAACTGATTGCTTTCATATATATCCCAGGAGAAACGTCCGACATAATATCTGAACAATTATTGAAAGCATTTAATAATTTGGAGTCAAACAAAAAGATTTTTGGACTCTCAGCAGACAATACAAATACAAACTTTGAAGGCTTGTTGAGGAAAGGGAGAGATAATGTCATAACTAAAATAAAGTCCAAGTTAAACAGACACATAATGGGTCTTGGTTGCAAAGCACACATAATTCACAATTGTGCAAAAACAGCGTTAATTCCATGCCTATGGATATGGAAGTGATTGTAACAAAAAAATTTGGATACTTTCACATTTACACGGTTCGTATAGAACGCCTAAAAGACTTCCGTGAATTTGCTGGGCAGGAGTTTAAGCAATTATTAGGTTATTCGAATATAAGGTGGTTGTCATTACTTCCAGCCTTGGAAAGAATATTGAAACTGTATCAATCACTGAGATCTTTCTTATTGTCAGAAACACTCTGTCCTACAATATTGAAACAAATTCTTTGAAAACAGTGAATCAGAGTTTTGACTCAGCTTTGCTCATTCTCACGCATCACTTTTCCATGAAACAATTAAGGCGATTGAAGGCGACGACAAGAGTGCAACAGAATCAGCACTAGCTGTGAACAATCTCATTATAAAATTAGAAACTCAACGCGATGAAAATTTCATCCCATACATGGTAAAGAGTTTGCTAACTGATTTAGTAGAAAGTGGTGACATCCAAATGGAAAGGTATTTCCAAATAAGTAAAGAATTCTATAATACTGCTGTACATTACTTGCAGTCTTGGAACAAGCACAATGAGGACTTGTCACAACTGAGCTGCCTTCTCTTGGATAATGTGCCTGAAAGGAAACATTTTGATAATGCAGTGTAGAACAGATATCTTCAAAGTGTCATGAAGTTGTAAACGTCAATCGTGATGAGCTCTTTGATGAATTTACTTATTTGCGAGGCCATCTGTTGCAAAAAGAATGTGAGTGGTTCAGTAACAAGCCCCCATGTAGAAAATGGAATGAAGTACTCAGGTACTTGAAAGAAAATAATGTACCACATGCTAATGTGAAGAGAATTCTTGAACTTTTTAATGTGCTTACCTGGCAGCAATGAATCCGTAGAAAAACTATTTTCTCAAATGAACTACGTCTGGTCCGAAGAGAAATCACGGATTAATTACGGTGCAAGCCATGTTAACAGTAAAAACTAACATTATTTTATCGTGTGAAAGCTTCAGTGAAAAACTTGCTTCAAATCATGAGATCTTGGGAAATATACACTCAAAAACCAAGTACCACGCCGAGGCAACAACCTCTTCAGTAGAAATAAGATACTGTAACATTACTTTAATATTGCAATTGATATCTATATGTTGTTTAATTTTTATTTTATTTTAAACTTTTTTTTTTAATTGAGAAACAAAACTAGCTATTGTAATTTCATTAAGTGCGTGTATCGCATAAGTACCGTGGATATTAACAAAAATAAAATAAAACAGCAAATAAACACAGTTATTATGAAATTTAAAGTTATCTTTTTTTGCATCTACAAAATTTCTTGCGCACACACAGTCACAAACCCACCCACACATATTATAAATATATATAAATAAATATATATATGTATACACACACACACACACACACACATATATATATATATATGTGCCACTCTGGCACGCAAGGTTTCTGTTTTTGAGATTGTGGTTCTGCCCTATGTGCCGTCTTCGGCTCGAAAGGACAATAGATAGATAGATAGATATATACATATATATATATACATATATATATATATATATAAGAATGGGTTTACAATTACTGGGACTTTGCGAAATGAGATACACCGGATCAGGGGAGATGTATTTTGATAAACATAAAATAATCTATTCTGGAGGTACTGAACACCAAAGAGGAGTAGGTATCATCTTGGATGCATAAAGAGCAAGAACAATGAAAGGCTTTTATCCAATACCTGACAGAGTCGTTTTAGTGAAATAATTGAATGGAAAGCCAATAGACATAAATCTTATACAAGTTTATGCACCAACAGCAGACAGTCTAGAGGAAACAATTGATAAATTTTACGAGTTAAATGAGGTACTTCATGAATGCAAACCTCATGAAAACACCATAGTTCTAGGGGATTTTAACGCAAAAGTAGGAAAGGAAAGAGTTGAGGAAGTAGTTGGTCATTATGGTTTAGGAGAGAGGAATGAAATAGGAGAGAAACTTATTGACTGGGCAAGAACACACAACATGATGATAGGAAACACCTGGTTTAATAAGCAACATGAAAGACGTCTGTGGACATGGAACAGCAGAGGGGACAACGCACGTAATCAAATTGATTATATAATGATCATCATCATCATCATGTGCCGTACCGGTTGGCGATCATGTCCTTCCACAATCTTCTATCCACAGTGCATCGTTTGAGTTCTATTGTTGACTGTTTTCCATGCCATGACACCAAGCTATCCAGTAGTTTCTCTCTTTGTCGTCCGCGATCTCTCTTTCCTTTTATTTTGCCAGTGGTAACCAAGTATTCAAACTTTCCTCTTCTCATGATGTGCCCGAAAAATATTGATTGCTTTTTCTTGATGTTTTTTAAGAGCTCCCTTTTTGTGTTGACTTCTTTAAGAACTTTCTCATTGGTCTTTTTAGCTGTCCAGGGAACTTTCAACATTCTTCTGAGAAATCCCATCTCTGTGGCCTCTAATCGTCTTTTCATTTGTTTGTCTATTGTCCATGATTC
This sequence comes from Megaustenia siamemsis, assembly GCA_032433765.1. Classification (NCBI taxonomy): domain Eukaryota; kingdom Metazoa; phylum Mollusca; class Gastropoda; order Stylommatophora; family Ariophantidae; genus Megaustenia; species Megaustenia siamemsis. The sequence goes on along the minus strand of JAVIAB010000125.1, from coordinate 62,472,613 downwards.
GCTTCCATAATTCAGAATTGGTTCTATATAGCATCAATAAACTCTCTTTCTCATTTATATTGACATAGATTTGTTGCGTAAGATATTTTTCATTTTCTGAAAAGCTATTTTGGCCTGAGCTATTCTGCTTTTTATTTCTGTTTTGCATCTTCCATCTGATGTTATCAGTGTGCCCAAGTTTTTCAAACGTTGCACTTGTTTCAGATTTGTCTTGTTTATTTGTATGCTGCATGATGGCGATGATTGTTTCTTCGATATAACCATTACTTCTGTTTTCTTACTTTTCAGACTGAGACTTTTCTTATATAATGATAAGCAATATAATTAGAAACAGTCTGGTGTGTGTGAAAACTAGACCAGGGGCAGTTTACAATAGTGATCATGTACCAGTTGTGGGAAAGCTTAGAGTAAAATTAAAAACAACAAAACGAGCCTCAGTTAACATCAAGTTAAATTTAGATTTACTAAAATCAGACAAGAAGCTGCAAGACAAATATAAAATTACAATTCAGAACCGGTACAATGCAATAGAGAATATACAAAGCATTGATGAATAGTGGGAAGTACTAAAAGAATCAATGCAACAAACATCAAAAGAGTTCATACCATCAGTGAGGACAAATTCAAGAAAGAAATGGATGACAGATGACATTTTGCAGCTAATGGATACAAGAAGAAGAAATAAATAAAATAAAGATCAGTATAAGAGAGTAATGATCTGCTGATCTCACAAAAGGCTTTTGTTACCGTGAACAGAGTAAGTAGAAATTGTTGTAAAATGCAATGAAGCAAAAGTAGCATGGCTAAAAGAGAGATGCAAAGAGATTGAAATGCAACAAAAAGGAGATGCTAAAGCTATATACAAACAAAGTGAGAAATTAACAGGAAGAAAAACGCAATAAAAAACTGGATGTCTAAGATCAAAGGAAGGAGAACTGTTGATTGATCAAGAAAACATAAGGGAACGATGGACAGAATACATTAAAGATCTTTATAATGATGAACGAACGGAAGTAAACATAAGGATAATGGAGAAGGACCAGAAATATTTAGAGAAGAAGTGGAATATGCCTTGCGCAATATGAAGGCAGGCAAAGCTTCTCGACCAGATAATATAACTAAAGAAGAGATTGAAGCCATGGGTGATTTTGGAATAGTAATAATAACAAAAATATTGAGTGATATCTACCAGACGACATGCTCAAACCAATATTCATAGCCCTACCAAAGAAATCGGGTGCGATTGAATGCGATGATCATCGCACAATAAGCCTTATGAGTCATATGACTAAGATATTACTAAGAATCATCATGCGAAGAGTGCGAAACAAAATCAGTCCAGAAATTAGCGATGAACAGTGTGGTTTTGAGATAAAGGAACAAGTAATGCGTTTTATATCATAAAAACTTTAGTAGAAAGAGCCATAGAGGTGAAAACAGATCTATACCTATGTTTCATAAATTTAGACCAAGGCATTTGACAAAGTAAAGCACCAAGAAATAATCACAATTTTAGAAAGCATAAACGTAGACAGCAAAGATCTAAGAATAATAAAGAACATGTACTGGCAACAAACAGCGGCCATAAGAACTGCAAACCAATTGGGAATGTTTCAACAAATAAAACAGGGTGTTAGACAAGGTTGTGTGCTGTCACTAGATTTGTTTAATATTTATAGTGAGATTATTTTAAGATCCATAAGGGACATGCCTGGAATAACAATTGGAGGTCATAATATAAATAATCTAAGGTATGCTGATGATACAGTCTTAATCGCTAAGAGTGTGAAAATGAGTTACAAGAAATGTTGGACATTATAGTGAAAGAAAGCAAAAATAAAGGACTCAGCCTTAATAGCAAAAAGACAGAGGTAATGGTAACAACAAAGAAAAAGACATCACCTCAGTGCAAAATAAACACAAGTGGGACAATATTAAAACAGGTAAATGAATTTAAATATTTGGGAACTTTTTTAACCTCAGACGGAAGATGTAGACAAGAGGTGAGATGCAGAATGGCTCAGGCAAAAGTAGCTTTCCAAAAAGTGAGGAAGATACTATGCAATCCATTTTTGACAATAGAAACAAGAAAAAGAGTTCTTAAATGTTATGTAGAGCCAATCTTAACATATGGATGCGAATCATGGACATAGGACAACAGACAAGAAAATCACTGGAGTCTGTAGAAATGTGGTTTTACAGAAGAATGTTAAGAGTACCATGGACAGCTAAGAAGAGTAATGAAGATGTTCTGAGAGAGGTCAAAGCAAAAATAGAGCTATTTCCAATATTAGGAAGAAACAATCATCATTTTTTGGGCCATGTAATGAGAAGAAAACAACTGGAATATATTGTAACAACTGGAAAAATTGAGGGACGAAGAGATAGAGGGAAACAAAGAGAAAAAATAACAGACAGCTTAAGAGAATGGTTTGGCAGAAGGTCAACAACAGAAATGATAAATAGCTGCCGAGATCGAAAATTAGGGAGACATGATCAACTACGCCAGTAGGCCCGGTACTTGATGATGATGATATATATATATATTTCGTCCTCGATTTTGTGGGACAGTCTCAGAAATAAGCAAAACAATCCTCTGAAATGTAAAAAATATGACAAATGTCCCCGAAAACAATGGTGGAAAAAATGGTCACCCTAATATATTATATATATATATATATATATATATATATATATATATATATATATATATATATATATATATATATATATATACACATACATGTCCAATTGCAGAAGTGTAAAGGACAGAGACAACCTCTATTATCTGGGTTTTTGCTGATCTCACAAAAGGCTTTTGTTACCGTGAACAGAGCGGGTCTATACGAGGTGCTGGTAATGTTGGCTACTCACCAACATTACTCAAGAAGATGATCAAGTCATTTCACAATAATATGTCCGCCACCACCCAGTTCGACGTCAGATCTTCCCAGCTCTTTGTGATGAATTGTGGATTCAAACAAGGATGTGTCCTTGCCCCTACCATAATCAGAATATACTTCGCTGCCCTTCACAATGCATTTTAAACTGTCCCTGGAGACATCTACATCCGTAAAAGATTTGTCGGCTCCTTATTTAATCTGGAACGTCTGAGATTGAATTTATAGAGCAACTGAGATCCGATCGCCGATCATGCAACACTGGTTGCTCACGATGGGTCCGTCCTGCAGTCAATGATTGACAATCTAGCTAGATCATGCGATTTGTTCCCCCTGTCAATAAGTATACAGAAGACTTTAGTGCTTCAACAAAGTGTAGCCAGTCCCGCGTTTATATAATTATACCGAATCCCTTGAATATGTAAGAAAGTTCATTTATCTCGGTTCTATGGTCACAATCGCCGTCTCCCTTGAATAAGAAATAAATTGCGGATCGGAAAGGCAGCTTCGACATTTGGTAAACTTAAAAATAGAACATAGGCCAACACCAAATTAACACTTATGACTAAGCTTCAAATTTACCAAAGTTGTGTGCTTAGTACACTTCTATGCGGATCAGAAACTTGGACTACCTATGCAGGGCATGAGAAAATGTTAATCTGCTTTTATGTGCTTTTTATGTGTCTCTGAAACACAATGAACATCAAATGGCAGGACAATGTAGCCAACTCTAATGTCTTACAACGAGCCAAATCCCATTCATCGTGGCAACACTTAGAGTTCGAAGACTAAGGAGGCTGGTTATGTCAGAAAAATGGCAAATAATCGTATTCCAAAATAAATATTTTATGGCGAACTTAGAGGCGAAAAGAGACCAAAGGACATACCAGAGCTGAGATATAAGGGTGTTTGTTTGGCTTTCTTGAGTGAATTCTCTATCAGTGAAAGAAACTGGGAGGTTCTGGTTGCAGATCGTAGAAAACAGTGAACGAAAATATAAAAAAAAAACGGCACAGCAACATTCCAGGCAGCGGTAATATCAATTTCAGAAGACAAAAAAAAACGCAGGAGAAAGGAGACCGAGACCAGGCACCATGAATACATCTTGTTCATTCTGCGGTCGAATCAGTCTATGCAGAATTGGCAGATTTAGCCACAAGAGACGCTGTTCTGTAAAACAGCATCCAGTTTAAGACACTTATATTTTACAAAACTCCTAACCTATCATGATTGTTTGCTACCAAACGTTTATCAAAACGACAAAGACCATCTTGATCTTTTTTTCTTGATATTGATCCTTCCCACGCTGTTAGACGTCGAATTGTACTTATACTGTTTTTCGCCACCAATTTCTATTGAAGCAAAAAGTTGTATCTTATCTAATGATTCTATGCCTGCCAACTTTGCTTAGGGAAAATTGAAAAAAAATAGAAAAAAAAGGTATGGTAAAAGCTTTACGCGGTTAGTAGACGACACAGATTTGAACGACGTTTCGGCTCAATAGGCCTTCAGCAGGAACAGACAAACAACAACACACACAGATATGTAAGTAAATATAACTAATCCTACATGGCTAACTAGTAATGAAATATCCAAAACAAAATAATCGAAAAATGTTAAAGAAAAGCAAATTGACTTCCCTTGTGCCGTGGACGCTGGTCAGGACGGGAAAAGGGCGCGTAACGCGGGTCTGGCTGTAATATACCCTCTGGACAGGGGTGGAGGGTACTAAAAATACACGAGTGGGGGGAACGCTGTCTAGGTTACGCCGGCTAGCAAAGACGCCGACAATGCCTGGAAGTATCTAAGGCTCGTAAATACAGGTATACACACACTCACAGATGCGTGTAAATACAGGTATACACAACTTTGCTTATAAGTGTTCTTTTCAGTGTATCTCTGGGTCTTCCTCTTTTTCTGTATCCTGATGTTTCCCATAGAAGAGCTGTTTTGGAATTCTTTGTTGTCTCTTCTCAGCACATGGCTGACATATGTCCATCTTCTCTTCCTAATTGTAGATGAGATCGTCTGTCTCATGGCCATTTCTCTTATCTCAATATTAGTCTTGAATTAATTCCATTGTACACAGAGAATTCTTCTTAGGCATTTGTCTTTAAAAGTGTTTAGTTTTCTCTCAATCATTTTTGTTGTTTTCCAGCTTTCACATGCATAGGTAAATGTTGATAATATGTTTGAGTTGAATATTATAAGTTTGGTTCTCTTGCTTAGTATTTTTGATTTCCATATTTTGTCCAGTTTTTAAAAACTATCTGCTGCTGTTGCTATCCTTCTTCTGATCTCTATCGATGTTTCACCTTGTTAATCTAAATTACTAACAAGTTATATATAGTGGTCTACTCTTTCCAATGCCTAGCGATTGAGATACATATTGCCTTCAGCAGTATTGTTTTTTTTTCATTATTTTTGTTTTATTCATGTTGATTTCAAGTCCTATTTTTTGCCATGGATGATATTGTATCTCTCATAGTTTGCATTATGTTGATAGTGTCACTTAGGAGCACTTTATCATCTGTAAAATCTAGATCTTTCGAGTAATTCGTGTCATACCATTTAATGCCATTATAACGTTTTGCAACATTTACTCATTATGCAATCACTGGTAATTCCAAATAGCAGTGGTATACATCCCTGTTTGACTCCTGTTACAATTCGAAACTAATCATTCATTCCCTCCTCTGTACGAACTTTGCAAGTTTTGCCATCATATATGTCTTTTAAAATGTTGGTAATTTTTGTTCGGATTTCGCAATGTTTCAAGATATTCCACAAGGACAATTTGGTTAGTTATGGACTTAGTGAAGAATTAGTGTCTCATACTGGGTGCTGCTTTACTGAACATCTTTCATCGTGGCTGAATTTGCCAATCCTGGACAGACAGATCCATCCACAGAACGAGCAAGGTGTTCCCGCGGTACCCGGCCTTGACTCCTTTCTCTTGCGCCTTTTGTCTTCTGAATTTGACATCAGCGCTGTCTCGAAAGTTGCTGTGCCATTTTTATGTTTGCTCTCCATGTGCTATGATCCGCAGCCATGTTTTCCCAGTTTCTTTCACTTATAGAAAATTCCCTCAAGGAAGCACTGCAAACATCCTTATACCTCATCACTGGTATGCCTTTTGGTCTCTTTCCGTCCTTAAGTTCGCCATACAATATCTGTTTGGGAATACGATTGTTTGCCATTCTTCTTACATGGCCCAGCCACATTAGTCTACGAATCCTAAGTGTTGCCAAGATCGATGGGAGTTTGGCTCGTTGTAAGACATTAGAGTTAGTTACTTTATCCTGCCATTTCATGTTCATAATCTTGCGAAGGTAACATACATGAAAGCTGTTTAACCTTTTCTCCTGCCCTGCATAGGTAGTCCAAGTTTCTTATCCGTAGAAAAGTGTAATAAGCACGCAACTTTGGTAAATTTGAATCTTAGTCCTGAGTGTTAAATTGGTATTATCCCATGCCCTATCTTTAAGTTTGCCAAATGCGGAAGTTATATATATATATATATATAAAATGAACGTGGTGTAGACCAAAACTGGGATAAAAGGTAAATGCAAGGCACCCATGAGTGAATTCTCTATTAGTCAGAACACTTAGACAAGCTTGCAGAATGGACGTACAAACTTCGAGAAAAAAATGTTTAAATGGTTGCATTTAAAAAGAAATGAGGTGAAAGTTAGAAGAAAAAAGGACGCAAGTGAAAAGAGGCAAGACCATTTGACATAAAACTGACTCGTTCACTCTGCAGCGTACCTGCCTTATAAATATTGGCAATATCGTCCATGACAGATGATTTCTTGGCAAAACAGCATTGAGCAGTTTCAGTAACATTTAAAGATCGACATCTACTTGTTTCCAACCATATGTCTATGGCGATATGTCTATGTTAACTTCAGTGTATAACATGTGTGAAGTGCAGGATTGCTCATGTAAATACTGCATTCCAAATAAGTAGAAATTTTTATGTAATCCATTATTTGTTGTCAAAGGAACTGTAGAACTACAGTTAAGCGATTCTCAAATGGGGTTCCGAAAAAACAGAGGATGTACCGACGCACTATTCACACTAAAACAGCTTGCAGAAAAAACGACAGAACACAACCAAAACTTATACATAGCCTTCATTGACCAGGAAAAAGCATTCGACAGAGTAAACAGAGAACAACTGTGGGAGATACTAACAACATACGGAGTAAGCCAACATCTAACCAACATTATTAAAAGTCTCTACGCCAACAGCAGCTGCAGGGTCAGAACAGCAACAGGCTACACAGACCACTTCGAAGTTAGATCAGGTGTAAGACAGGGGTGCGTACTATCCCCCCTACTGTTTATTACATACATGGACCATATATGCAAGCTAGCCAACCCATCAGAGACAGAGGAGATCAACGAGCTTCTATTTGCAGACGACCAGGCACTAATACATGAAACAATAGAAGACCTACAAGAACACTTAAACAAACTCAACATCTTAGGAACAAAATACAACATGAAAATCAACATCAACAAAACAGAAGTCATGAATGTCGCCAAAAATAAACAGAACATCAACATAACTATAGAAGGCAGACAACTAAAACAAGTAGAGGAATTCAAATACCTAGGAAGTCTAATGACAAACGACAATTCCCAAACAGCAGAGATAGAATCAAGATGCAACAAAGCTTGTCAAATCATCGGACAGTTATCACCACTATTGTCCAACAAGGAAATAACTCTGGAGGCAAAACGAGCACTATACAATACAATCTTCATTCCAACGTTGTGCTACCAATGCCAGACCTGGACTCTAGATGCAAGAACAATAAGAAAAATAACCTCTACAGAGATGAAATGTGTTAGACGAATGACAGGAAACAGTCTGAGAGATAAGATCAGAAATGTAGAACTGAGAAAAAAGCTAGGAATAGCCCCAGCCATAGAATATATAAGGAAACAACAGATAAAATGGTTCGGCCACGTGACAAGGCAGAAAGAACAAAACACAACACAACGAGCCTTCAACAAACGTTGTGAGAACAACAGACCCAAGGGTCGACCACGAAAAAGATGGATCGATGGAATATTAGAAGCACTAGGAAACATAACAGCAGCAGAGGCGAACAGAAGAGCAAAAGACCGCAAATTATATCTCCCCTCGACGCTGAAAGGCAGATGAGGAAGGAAAGAAGAAGAAGAAGAAGAAAGGAAGCGCAGTGGTGCTTCAAACTTTGAACGCTAAATTTGAAAGAGTTTTGATCCGGAGTTCGAACGATGATTCTACATTCTAAATGAGCAAGTCTTGTGGAAAAAAATAACATCCTGTGTTGTTTTTTTTCAGTCGCAGCTCTCCTGAACACGCTTCTGTAGACTTTTAATATTTAAACAGTTTCGGAATGTATTTTTAATAAGTAAATGAAAACTAATTCGTGGAATCACTACCATGCAGCTACTGAATTTATAATTAGCAACTATTAACGGTGTCAAATGTGTAATAAGGATGCTTTACTGTGCTTAGGGATGTACAAGTACACTCCCATTTGAAGGCATCGATTTTTTAAAAGTAACTCTCCTTCTCCCTTTCCCATCTGGGAACTAAATTTAATTTTCCCTTTACCGCGAATTGTCTATAACGTCAGTATATCATTATGAAAGAAAACATCTTTAGATTATAAGTTGGTTTGGACTATGACAGCCAACAGCCATATGAGACCTCACATTCTTCACTAAGATACAGTAAATGCAATATTCATTGTAATATGTAGTATCCATCTTTCTTTTTATTATTATCATGTTGTTTGCTGCCAATTATTTACAAGTTACAACTCATTAATATGGACTGCTCTGCCAAGTCAACCGAAGGTTTAACTTTAGAGATTTTGCATATTGCATTACGGTGTTCAGTGCCTTGTTGACTGCATTCATTAAATTTCACTAAAACTGTCGTTTGAGCGCGCATCCATTATTGTGTGTGGTACGTCATCATGATGTCTGATCGTATATCCCTAAACCGGCCGTACGTTATAATGAAGGGCGAAATGATGGAGTTTTGTTCATGTCTTTGCAGCCCCGGTGTGACTCCCAGAGTTTCATGTTGGTCAAGAGGGATGTTGGCTACATTCAAAAGGATAACGATCAACATTTTCAGGAGGAAGTGAACTTCTGGTCAATATGGCGGATAGGCGGCATGAAACGTTAAAGGCTGTGTCTGAAAAGTGTTCCTTGTTGAAGTTTCCTCATATTCCAAGTTCGGTTTGCTGCCGGAGCTACTGAGTTGAGTGCTCTGTGCACACCGTGAGCTGTGCGTTTCATCCGTTTTGATCGTGTTTCGATATTCCGATTCCTTAAGATGAATGATTATATGGTATGACGGAGAACAGATGGCTGTGTTCACTTTCTGTGCGGTCTCGGTTTTGGCGTGTACTGAGACTGCTATGATGGGGACTCCAGGTACCTTTCTTTGTTTGGGAGATGAGATATTAATTAGGATGATTCACTGGCACAGGCGGTTGAGCAATTATGGATTTTAATTCGTTTGCAGTGATACCTGGGCCTTCCATAACCATAACCATGTTTTAATTTAAAATATTTAAGACTTTTAACTGTGTTATTTGTGTCTTAAGTTATGGATATTTTACTGTTTACGTTTATTCAAATGTATTTTGTTTAGAGTCTGGAAACGAATTAATCCACTTTCCATTATTTGAAAAGGAGAAAACTTATTTGGATTTCGAACAATTCACAGTGTGATCAACGCTTTTGGAACGAATTAAATTCGAAGTACAAGGCACCACTGTAATAAAACAAAAAGTTCTTCAGTGTAGTAGTGAAGTAGTTATGACATATGAATGTGTATCAAGGACAACTGGACAAAAAATAAGAAAAACATTGGAGACTACATACATGTAGTTTTACAGAAGAACGGTACAATTTTCACCTAACTTAATTAAGTCTTTCAATTTTGATTTTAAGAATTATTTCTTCAAGATTTTACGAAGGAATTAGGAAGTAATAAATGGCTGTTTTTTTGTCGACTAATGTAGACTAATTCTTGCCTTACATATTTCTAAAGTATCGTGTGATGCGTTTCACTTTCTACGTTTCTTTTCAGAAACAACAGTGACAGTTCATAGCTTTTCGCAGATAATGTCATTTTTTTTGTGGACAGTCATTTTCCTCGTCCTCGATTCGGAAATATTACATCTATTAAGGTAAATAAAATTTTGCTACAACAATATATTTTCAAAGTTCACTTTAACATAGTTGAATCTACATGTATATATGTTCACCACACATTATTAAACATAATGCTGATTTCTTTATTCAAGCTTGTAGGAAAAGCTATTGAAAATCACCTTTAAAAATTTAAAGCAGTGGCTTCTTCATTGACATCATGGCGTTCGATCACTATTGTGCGTGTACATGCTATTTATTTATCTGCGTGTATATTGTTCTTTATACGAACAATGTTATATACATCATAAGATCTTTAGGAGAAAGAGCCATATAGGTGAAAACAGATCTATACCTATTTTTTACAGATTATATCAAAGCATATGACAAAGAAGCGAATCATGGACAGTAGACAAACAAATGAAAAGACGAAGAGATGCCACTGAGATGGGATTTCTCAGAACAATGTTGAAAGTTCCCTGGACAGCTAAAAAGACCAATGAGGAAGTTCTCAAAGAGGCCAGCACAAAAAGGCAGCTCCTAAAAAACATCAGAATTAAACAATCAACATTTTTCGGGCACATCATGAAGTTGGAATACTTGGTTACAAGTGGCAAAATAAAAGGAAAGATAGATCAAGGACGACAAAGAGAGAAAATACTAGATGGCTTGGTGTCATGGCATGGAAAGCAGTCAACAACAGAACTGATACGATGCATTGTAGATAGAAGATTGAGGAAGGACATGATCGCCTACGCCAACCGGTATGGCACATGATGATGAAGATATGACAAAGTAATGCAACAAGACATAATCAACATTTTAGAAGACATAAACGTTGATAGCAAAGCTCTTTAATAAAAATAAAGAACTTGTACTGCCTGCTATTTTCTTCATGATATTTAAAAAATAATTTCATTTTTCCGTTCCACTGGATCTTAGTGTAATTTGTCACGCGAATTAAAAGGTATCCGAGTGACTCAGGACCAATGGTTTGATATGCAATTGGCTGTAACGATGGGCAACAACCGGGAATGACATGCACAGTCCCAGCCTTAGATGTGAAAGTATCACTTACAATTTTATCACACGCTTGGAAATCTTACATGCTACACTTACCGCTGTAGGAGAACAGATGTTATGTGAAATTCATTTAATCCATTTACTTCGCAGTTCAGCATTTTTAGGAAGTTTAAACATACTAACGTAACCACCACCTGTTGCAGTTAGATTTGCAGTAAGTAACGCAAAACAATTTGAGAATTTTCGGAGGAAAAATAAATAATAAAGTTAAGTATGTATATTACCTCGACATGCTTGAAATAAGAAATAGAACACTGGAATCAGTATCATCATCATCGAGTGCCGTCTCCGCAACGAAGGTTGGCTACCATGAAGCGCCATTCTGCTCTGTCTCTTGCTTTGATGGTGCAGGTTGTCATAGGCTTATTTGTCCATCTTTTGATATTACTCGTCCATGTTAGTCTTGGTCTGCCTCTGCCTCTTTTACCTTGTATTTTCCTTTCCAGGATTACTTTTAGTAAATAATATAATAAAAGTAATATTTAAAGGGACAATACAAGGTAAAAGAGGCAGAGGCAGACCAAGACTAACATGAACGAGTAACATCAAAAGATGGACAAGTCAGCCTATGACAATTTGCACCATCAAAGCAAGAGACAGAGTGGAATGGCGCTCCATGGTAGCCAACCTGCGATGCGGAGACGGCACTCAATGATGATGACTTTTCGATTAATGTTCTCATACAGAATATGGCTTCTTTTGTCTCACTATTTTTCCTAAATCCAAATTTCTGCTCATCTAATTCAGTATTGATTTTATTCTGAATCCTTCCTTGTATAACTTTTAGCAAGATTTTTGTAACATGGCTCATTAGGCTTATTGTTCTAAAGTCACTGCATTCAACTGCACCATTCTTTTTAGGCAATGTAATGAAGGTTGACTTTTTTTAGTTCATTTGGTATGTATCCTGTGTGGTATATGTTGTTGCATATGTCTGTAATCACTACAATGCCAAAATCTTCTAGTGCCTGTATCATCTCCATCTGCATGCTGTCAGGTCCTGCTGCTTTTCCCTTTTTCATTGTTTCTATAGTTTTTCCACCTCAGATTTTAAGATTTTATAGCCTGATGTACATTTTATAACAAGTTTCTTGTCTCTTTGATCATGAAATAGTTTTGTTATATATTCCTGCCATCTATCTATAATATCCTTATTGTCTGTTATCATTTTTCCTTTTTTGTTTGCAATGCATCCACCTTCTGTGGCTTTTTTATTTTTATTAGCCATTCTCTTTATTTCTGTGTGCATTCCTCTTAAGTCTTGTTTGCTTTCCATAGTTTATATTTCTATACATGTTTGGCTGAGCCATTTTTTTTCGCATTTTGCGTGTTTCATTATCTATTTTATTGTATTGGGCAGTGTTCTTCGTTTGTCTCCTTTCTTCCATTTTTTCTAAGATGGTGTTAGTTATCCATTTTTGTTTTTTGTTATTTTCTCTTTTGGGTAAGGTGTCGCAGGTTTCTTGTATGCTTTTCTTCATGCATTGCCATTTGGTTGTTACTTTTTCATTAGTATTTTCTCTTCTGTATTGCTCAATTCCTTCTTCTAGCAGCATCTGGTATGTGTTCTTTACTTGTATTGTATAAGTATCTTTAATATATTTTTTTATTTAAAGCTGTTATATCTAGTGGATTTGTTGATGAATTAGGCTTTTGTTTGTTTCTCTTTAGATTGATTTTTATTTTAATCATTACAGGATTGTGATCTTAATTAATATCTTCTCCTGGGTAGGTTTTGGCTTTCTTTACGCTGTTACGAAACTTTTCTTTTATCATTATGTAATCTATTGGATTCCTCTTCTTATATCCAGGGCTTTTCCATGTGTAGAGTTTCCTTTTCTCTTGCTCAAAGTAGGTGTTGCATATTATCAGCTTGTTTTCTTCACAGAATTGTATTAATCTTTCTTCTCTGTCATTTCTTTTTCCTAAACCATGATTTCCTGTAATAGTCTTATATCAACCTTTTCCTACTTTAGCGTTCATGTCACCCATTACAATCAAGATGTCTGAAGATTTCACTTGCTTCATAACTTTATTTAGGTCTTCATAGTATGCCTCTATTTGTTCATCTATGTAGTCTTGAGTAGGTGCATATGTCTATTATTGCTAGGTAGAATAGTTTTGCTTTCAACTTGAGTAGTATAATCCTATCACTATATGTCCAGTGGGTACTTATATATTTTTGTAGCTCGCTTTTTATCAGTATTCCTATCCCCCTTTGATGTTCTGTTGTGTTTCCTGAGTATATAAATGTATATTTTTCGTCCTATATATACCCACATTCTTTCCATCTTGTCTCTGATATGCCTAAAATATATATATTTATTGGTTCTGCTTCTTGAATCAGATTTTCCAATTTCCCTTCTTGATATAGAGTCAAAAAATATAATATTGAATTTTTGAATGTATATTTGAACTAACATTAAAACCTGCGTTTACCCTTCATCATAACTCTACCTTCTTTTCGATCCATGGGTCATTGGCAACTTTTATATTAGCAGTTTTTCGACCTTGGTGCCAACGCGACGTAAATTCTATTCGCCGATCATGCAACACTGGTTGCTCACGATGGGTCCGTCCTGCAGTCAATGATTGACAATCTAGCTAGATCATGCGATTTGTTCCCCCTGTCAATAAGTATACAGAAGACTTTAGTGCTTCAACAAAGTGTAGCCAGTCCCACACTTTTATAATTATATTGAATCCCTTGAATATGTAAGAAAGTTCACCTATCTCGGTTCTATGGTCACAATCGCCGTCTCCCTTGAATAAGAAATAAATTGCCGGATCGGACATTTGGTAAACTTAAAAATAGAGCATAGGTCAACACCAAACTAACACTCATGAATAAGTTTCAAATTTACCAAATTTGTGTGCTTTGTACACATCTATACGGATCAAAAACTTTGACTACCTAGGCAGGACATGAGAAAATGTTAATCTGCTTGTATGTGTGTCTCTGAAACACAATGAAAATCAAATGGCAGGACAATGTAGCCAACTCTAATGTCTTACAACGAGCCAAATCTCATTCATCGTGGCAACACTTAGAGTTCGAAGACTAAGGAGGCTGGTTATGTCAGAAAAATGGCAAATAATCGTATTCCAAAATAAATATTTTATGGCGAACTTAGAGGCGAAAAGAGACCAAAGGACATACCAGAGCTGAGATATAAGGATGTTTTGTTCCTTCCTTGAGTGAATTCTCTATCAGTAAAAGAAACTGGGAGGTTCTAGCTGCAGATCGTAGAACACGGTGAACGAAAATAAATAAAAAACGGCACAGCAACATTCAAGGCAGCGGTAATATCACATTCAGAAGACAAAAGCCTAAAAAAATCTTGACTCCCATCTCTTTCATCCGAAGGAGTGATGTTGACTCATGGTTGTCGAAATCCTGTGCATTTCCTACACCTCGGAAGGCATTGGTGTCCGCCCGATCCATTGGTTGACCATCTTCAATGACAGCAGAGCTTGCCAAAACCTGTCCGCTCTTTTATTTTCCCCACTTCTGCAGTGACTCTACCCATTGTCTACGTACAGAGCCCGCTTTCACTTTTCTTATCATGCTCATCAATCCATGCGTGGGTGTAGTCCTGTGACTCTAACCAGACGAATGCCCTAGTCACTGCCATCACTTCCATCGTCATGCTACTTGTGGTCATAACGTATACACCGCTGTCTTCTTTGATAATTCTGCCTGACAAACGTGATGTAAATGCCCATACATTGCCTTTGGTGTCGTATTATAGATCCGTCTGTATAGATGGCTGCATCTTCCTCATCGGTGTTATCCCAGATGAGAATGTTGACCTCCACATTGAATACGACTGAGTTCTGCTCCCTACATTTCCTATAGAGTGTAACAATACACAAGAATGTCCCCCTGATTGGCGTAGGTATAAGTATCCACTCCTCGCCAGCGTTAATATTGGTAAACCCACAGATTTCCGTTTCCAACATGGTGGAACTAGGGTTCACGTTCTTTGGACCGCTGCAGAAATTTCATTTGGGGACTGATTAGTTTCGGCTCTTTAATGCAATTTTCTGCGTTAAAGTCAATCTGATTATCCACTTAACAAATTTCGCCGTTGATGCTGTGTTGTACACACCTCAATGCTCCTCTTTGTCAAGTCCAAGTTTGTGAATGCGACCTTCCCCTGTCAAGAGTTGATATGCTGTTTACGTCAACACATTGAGTGCTGTTCCAAAGCCATCGTTGGAATTGTTTCACGCCAAGTATTTACATGTTACAACTCACTAATATGGACTGCACTGCCAAGTCAATCGCAGTTTTCACTTTGGAGATTGTGCATCACCTTTTCGTGCGTTGTTAGCTGCATTTATTGGAGTAGTTGGGATTTTATGGGCGTAATCATTGTTGTGTGTGCTACGTCATCACAACGGCTGATTGTATATCCCTAAAACGACCTTACGCTAATAGTGAAAGGCGGAATGGAGTTTCGTACATGACTTCGCAGCACCGGGGTGAGTCCCGAAGGTTTATTAGTCAGGAGGGATTCATAATTTCACAAATTCACATTGCAGGGAGATCTTACAGTCTGTTGTTTGATGTGCGACGGGGATAGTCCGATGACTAACTGTGTTTCATATGTTCGGATTTGGAGTTAATGTGATGTCCTAGCATCATCAAGCGCTATACATAAAAAAAAAAATGTGACGATCATCATTTTCAGGAGGACGTGAACTTCCGGTAAATATGGTGGATAGGCGACAGGAACCATTAGATGCTATGCCTGAAAAGTGTTCCTTGTTGAAATTTCCTCATATTCCAAGTCCGGCTTGTTGCAGGAGCTACTGAGATTAAGTGATCTGTGCACACCGTGAGCTGTGCGTTTCATCTGTTTTGATCGTGTTTCGATATTCCGAGTGTTTACGATGAGTGATGATATCGTATGATGGAGAACAGATGGCTATGTTCACTTTCTGTGCGGTTTCACCTTATGTCTTTTGGCGTGTACTGAGACTGCTATGATGGGGACTACATCTACCTTTCTTTGTTTGGAAGATGAGATAGTAATTAGGATGATTCCACTGGCACGGGTAGTTGAGCAATTATGGATTTTAATTCGTTTGCAGTGATACCGGGGCCTTCCATAACCATAACCATCACCTGTTTGACGACATCTTCTGCTCGGCCCACCCATGATTTGTCTCTTTTTACCGTGACACCCTTTCCCTGTGTTGAGCTCGTGGTGCAATAGATGCTCTTAATCTGCACTTATCTTCAGGTGTGCTAGTGCCCTCTAAATCTTGATCCAGTCATTTATGGTTGGAAAGCCAAGTAGATACCTCATTGTTACACAGGTAGTGTCCCTCGTACATCCCAAGATAATACACATGGCTTCATTCTGCATTTTATCCAGCTTGTCAATTTCCATCGAGAATTGCCAGGGCATACTCGATTGGTATGAACAATAGTCCCTGGAATAGAATTGTCAAAATATCCTCTGCTCGATGTTGGCAACTGCCATAACCTTCAAGGCGGCTAATCCTTTGTGGGATTTTGTTATCACATGGTCGACGTTTCCCTAAAACGTGTTAAGGGAGAAATACACAACGGATTCTTCATTAGGATTAACCAAGGCACCTTATACTCCACACCTGGAAGAGATGCGATCGAGTTCGTTTTGATGTGTGGATGAGATTTTCCCTGTCGATATACCAGAATGGCTTCAGCAAAAGTCATAGTTCTTCCCCTCTCATCCAGATGTTTTTCCATGATCGTTATTGTGTACACGTTAAATAGAACTGGTGGCAATGGTGAGCTTTTGTGGCAGCCCTGGACAAATGGATGTTGGCCCTTATGACCAACTTCTACATCGGAGTATCACCTTCCTCTGAAACAGTGCAGCAGCGATAAAACAGTTTGAGGAGCATGTGCATGAGGTATTCAAATAGTGCTCTGTTGTATACATCTTCCAGATCTATAGGAGCGTCATATGTCTCCTCTCGTCTATGGAAGTCTTCGAATACGACATAGTCGAAGACTGTTGCATTGAGCCATGTCTCTTTGTTCTACCTATAACCTCCAAGTGTGGGTGGGAATTCGTGTATCTGTTAAAGGTGAAAGGTGAGTATACGAGCAACTATTTTCTCCAGTAGCTTGCCTGCAGTGTTCTGCATTGTGATGATCTGTAGGCATTGATCTGAGAGGGGTCCTAGTTTGGCTTCGGTAGAGGTATTAAGTAGTTGTGTAGCCACTCCTTCTTAATCTGGCCAATCTGAATGCTGGCATTAAACTCTTCGGCCAGTTTTTCAAGTCGTCGTCAGCTAATTACCTATGACGTCATACGGAACACCATTCTGGACCAAGGACTGTGTTGTGTGACCTTTTAAGTGTACGAATGGCATCGGTTGTGATCGTGAGACCTTCTTCCAGCACTACATCTTCACATAATTTTGAGAGTGACCCCCGTATCCTCATTCTTACAGTCTCATTTATTTGGTCCGTCTGTTCAATGTAACGGGTAAGCAGGGCCTTCCTTTTACTCTCATCAGATTTGTGCCATATCTGGCCTGTGTTCTTGAAGTCTCGTATGCCTTCGTGTCGTGTTGTGCCATTAATGTTCTCATGAAGGCGGCAGAAAGTGGCTAACTTAACCTGCTTAGCACATAGTTTAAAGTGCCTCATTTTAGGGTCGATCTCTTCTTTCAGATGCTCCAAGAGTTCAGGGTGTGTTTTTATGGCTTTCTGCCAGGTCTTTTGTCGTTTGTCTTTTGTTCCATCAAGCTTCCTCGACTTCTTCACAAGGGCGGCTGCGGCAATCTCTCCTGCCTATTGCGAGGGGCGCACTGTTTGCTATATAGAATTTTGCTAATGACGCCCTGGTCTGCGTTCTCATTTTGAGTTCACAACGGCGTTGTTTGTTATTTGTACAGCTGCTTCAACTTGAGTTAGCCATAAACTATTGGTCTAAGGGGAAAAGGTTACACTAATTTTAAGAAAACCGACGAAGTAATAAAGAAAGACTGTCTTTATCTTTTACAAGAATAATAATTTTAAAAATAAGCTGAAAAATAAGCAAATGGCTGTGTAGGTATAAATTCTCTACGATTTTGGGTGTCTGGTACTTAAGACCGACTCCAGAAGCTCACATAGTTCTTTCCAGAATCTTACCGACTTTGTTCCAGAATCTAACCGTGGTCAACTCACGTAAGTATTTTGTTGGTTGTCTCTCTCCCTACCTTTTCTATGTCTCTCCTTATCTCTTCCTCTCCCTACCTTTTCTATATCTCCTCTCTCTCTCTCTCTCTCTCTCTCTCTTATTGTCTTGTACTATCTTCCCTTCGTCTATCACTTTATCTTTCTTTCTTTCTTTCTCTCTGTTCTTGTGTGGACTATCATTATAGTAAAATAATAACAACAACACTATTCAAAACAACAGAATTAGGTGAGTTGTGAATTAATCATTTTTTGGTCTTTTATATCCAGACCCATCATCGTAAAATAACATCTACAGTTCATAAGTGCTTTAAGAACTATTAACATCCTATGTTAACAGCGTGGTGTAAAGGGAATAACCAATGGTATTGTCCACATCGAAATTCCGAAATTGATTATCATCCCTTAGTTTATACATTTTGAACCACAAACAACTCTCAACAAGTACCGCCCCATCTCGCTCTCTCTCTCTCTCTTTCTCCACCTGGACGACACAACAATCCACGTTATGTGTAAGCAAGTAGTGAATAAAATAAACATGCAAAGAATATACGAACTAAAACTTATATTCAACTATTTGAATGTGAGTTTTAGATTCTATATTCTTTGCTATTTTCTTTTTACACACACACACACACACACACACGCACGCACGCACGCACGCACGCACGCACGCACGCACACACACACACACACACACACACACACACAAGCAAGGAGACAATGCATTAGATGACAATTTTAAAAAGAACAGGGAAATAGTGGAACCTATAAGAAACCAACGAGTGGGAAGCTTAAAGTAGATCTTTACATCATTAGTATAAATATACACAAAGCAAAATAACAACACCAAGGAAATTATTGATATTTCACATTGGAAAAGGGAACCTGAACTTTGCACGACATTCGAAAAAGATTGTAGTATAAGAGGAAGAATTGAATGATAGTATGTCTTAATGTATGGGTAAATCTATGATAAGGTTCAAGATCATCATTTTTTCACATCATAATAACAAAGTTTGTAATTATACAATCGTTACAACTAAACATAATACTGTAACATGTTTACAGCACCACATTTCTTCACTCTGATAGAGCCCATGCGAAATTGTTATTGTCCAGGTGCACAGTTTAATAATTTTACCCGACTGGGTTTCTTTGAGTTATCACAAGTGTTTGTTTTCATGTCTGTCAAACACTGATATAGATGCAGTCTGTTTAGCCTGCAAAACACAACCTCCTTCCATTTTGACAATTCCCTGATCAAAAGACACCATATACATATGGTCAGAATTCAGCCGTGGTTTTTGTCTCACCGGTGTTATAAAAATACGAGATTTAGGTTCTTTCTGCAGCCCATCGAGGGGTTGAGAAGCAGTATAGTTGTGGTCTGTCGTGATTCTATCATACTCCAATAAAACTTCATCTCGCATCAATGGCTTATTATGAAAAGAGGAAAGTGAGACTGCATTAACGTCATCATGTGACAATGGCATTACATTCTCATACCCTCGCGACATGAACATTCTTCGAACTCTAACATCAAATCTAGCATCTGACGGGGCCATTTTTTCTTTCACAAACTCGAGGACAGAAACGATTCCAGAAATGAACCCTTAAGCGCTCACCGTCTCTTTATACTCTAAATAATTAGGTCACGTAAACACATCTTTGTTTTGTTTTTAGCAGCACCTCACAAAGAATTCTCTTTGTGAAAACAACAATTAATATTCAAATTTTGCGCGCTGATGAGGGGCGATGTGAGGTCTGACTGAGCACAATATACTTCTATGGATAGTGCACTAGAATCCTAGTCGCGGATGAGCAGGGAAGGAGAAATCTCTGCATTGAACCTCCTCGAGCTCTAATTAGTATGAAATACGCAAAGTTTAGACCATACACTGCACAACTAATGTCTTGTAATATCCTGGAATTGAAGTTACAGTGTCGGTTCCAGTTTCGTCTGATAAATTAGATAATTATGGGTTGCAAAGGCGGGAGACCAAAAAAGTCGAAATAATAAAACTTTCCAAACCTATTTTACAATATGGCGACCCAAAGGGTACCCACTCAGATCTGTGTTTATAACAAAAACAGCTCTTTTACTCGATCGGTATTTCTAAGTAATTGATCTTTCAATACGACTCTGACTAGCAAAATAACATTTACTCAATGCCTCTAGTGTTCATTATTCTGGGTTTACACACTGTAATCTGTCAAAAAGCGACGCGTTACCGAAATTTCTAAAACTGAATCCATCTCTCCATAAAGTAAAACCTGATGATCTTGTGGGTGTAGCGAACTTAAGTTCTATTGACACTGGACCCAAGTATGACATCTAAATACTTTGTCATGTAGAAGTGAAGACGTCAAATCAAAAGAAAGAAGGCAAATCCATTTTCAAATTCTGAGTAGGTTATGCCGTGACCAGCGTCTTGCCGACGAGCCCCATCATCAGATTGGTGCCGAGGTACGACCTCTTGCACTGTTTTCGCTCAAAATCCATTTTAGTAGTTTCTCCGTGACACTTTGACCATCCGAAGTCGGACTCAGGTTTGTCAGAGAAAAATTTTGAAAGTATCAGTTCCGTATCTACCACTGAATGCAGTAAACTAGATCAGACCAATTACCAAACGAGTAGGTGTCTGAGTAAGGAACAGATTATCTTGTGTATGGGATAGCATCCCATTTGGAATGGCAAAAGATTTGAGGACAACTCGTTTGATGGGGAAACGCATATTCGACTTTTACAGCGCCTTTTTGTAGGCAAGAGAAATGCCCGGATTAACTTTGATTCGTCAGATGACCAGTGTGGCCAGCGTGATTATACTTTTGTATGCTGGAGTGCTGTCGTGACTGATCAGATTAAATATATCTTTTTATGGTGTGAACTTTATCTTGACCGTTATCCTATTCAGAAGATAACGGTCCTGTTCGTAAATATCAATGTGCAGTCGACCCATAATATCCATCGTGTTACTTTTACTAGCCTAATTACGTCGTATTTTTAAACCAATGTTGATTTCTGTTTGATTCTAGATGGGGATGTGTTTGGTGTCTCTGTAACACAGACTCGAAGCCAGATGACTCTTCTTTGCATCCTCTCCATAGTTCCAAGTAGGCTCTGTAGGGATACGTATTCTCATTAGGGGAGATTAGCGTATCGTTCAAGGACATATCCACTAGCGAGAATAGACTGGAAATAATAATTAATGGGTGCGATATCAGCATCGCTCGGTAGTGGATCACCGTTCTGCAAAGTTACTTTTATTTTCAGGTTTTGGAACGTGTTAAAGAGGTCTAATTATTGCTCACCGGTATTAGGAATACCAAATTCAAACGTGGTATTTGGTGGTAGCTAAGCTAATGGATATAAATATCAATAAACTGCCCCCCCCCCTTTTTTTCAATTGCCATATGTGTCGGATATACGACAAACAGATCCAGACCAGAGTGAGGACATTCACACGAGCTGGGGTGAATGATGACCATTACTCGAAAATATCGCGTGTGGAATATCTCCGAGTTTATTTTTTTTCTCCCTTGGCGTTTTTTGAGTTGTTCAAAATCGACTCCGACGCAAAGAGTGAGCTCGCTTGTAGCATGAACCTCGTTTTATTCGCTTACCAAGTGGTTCAAACAAGCGGGGAGGGGGGGTGTGTTTGGTCTCATTCTTTTCATTTTCCTTATAACAAAATAAAGTAATGAGCTCCGTCCCTCCAAGTGGCGTATAGGGAATATGGTGTTAGTGACCATAAATTTTACAGATGATATTTGGGGTAATGTGGTCGGTATTACGCCCGTGCCGCTTTACTTTCTCTGAAAAAATCCGGTACCAATTAAAGGCTGGGTGAACCTGGAAGCCGTCGATTGGGATCGAACCCTACCCTTGTCCTTTGTAGTCCAGTTCATCTAACCAATGAGTTATCGCGGCTCCCATTATCCTTATGAATCCCATGAATGTTTTTCTCCCATGAATGTTTACCGATCATGTGATCAGAGACACTGTAGCAAACGTATTCCGCCTTCATTTGCTTTTCTCTAAACGATTCACCAATGTTTCGACCGTTTAGAGCATCTTAAAATACCTGTAATCCTGTGATGACAGTTTCCCCTCAAAAGACTTTTACCACCTGATCTGAGCATGGAGATGATCATTCCACCAAGATCACTAATAATGAATCCCAATCCCCCGTCCTCGCTGACTCCGACCACCTACAAAAACAATCAAACCATTTGCTGCCTGGTTGAAGTAAAAGTCTTCGTACAGCTTTGGGTTTCTCCAAAGTGCCACGTGTCGCACCATTTTTTTCCAATCTGGTAGTATCTTCGTCGTAACTCCTTTCCACCGTCGTAACTCCAAACCACCGTCTTAACTCCTTTGTACAAAAATGAATCGCCACAAAAATAGAAATAACGACAACAACGTTAAGGGGGATTCCAATGGAAAACCCTCGTTTAGTAGGAGACACCATGTGCTACAGGTGATACCCGATTGTCATCAAGCTACTGTAAGCAAAATAAAGATAAAACAAACTCTAAAGATAGGTACTTGGAATGTGAGAACACTCGTGCAGAAGGGTTAACTAGAAAACACCATACAAGAAATGAAAAGTATGGGTTTACAATTACTGGGACTTTGCGAAATGAAATACACCGGATCAGGGGAGATGTATTCTGATAAACATAAAATAATCTATTCTGGAGGTACTGAACACCAAAGAGGAGTAGATATCATCTTGGATGCAGAAAGAGCAAGAACAGTGACAGGTTTTTATCCAATATCTGACAGAGTCGTTTTAGTGAAATAATTGAATGGAAAGCCAATAGACATAAATCTTATACAAGTTTATGCACCAACAGCAGACAGTCTAGAGGAAACAATTGATACATTTTACGAGTTAAATGAGGCCATAAATGTAAACCACATGAAAACACCATAGTTCAGGGGGATTTTAACGCAAATGTAGGAAAGGAAAGAGTTGAGGAAGTAGTTGGTCATTATGGCTTAGGCGAGAGGAATGAAAGAGGTGAGAAACTTATTGACTGGGCAAGAACACACAACATGATAATAGGAAACACCTGGTTTAAGCAACATCCAAGACATCTGTTGACATGGAAAAGCCCAGGTGACAACGCACGTAATAAAATTGATTAAATAATGATAAGCAATAGATTTAGAAACAGTCTGGTGTGTGTGAAAACTAAACCAGGGGCAGATTGCAATAGTAATCATGTACCAGTTGTGGGAAAGCTTAGAGTAAAATTAAAAACAACAAAACGAGCCTCAGTTAACATCAAGTTAAATTTAGATTTACTAAAATGAGACAAGAAGCTGCAAGACAAATATAAAATCATAATTCAGAACCGGTACAATGCAATAGAGAAGGTACAAAGCATTGATGGACAGTGGGAAATGCTAAAAGAATCAATGCAACAAACATCAAAAGAGTTCATACCACCAGTGAGGACAAATTCAAGAAAGAAATGGATGACAGATGACATTTTGCAGCTAATGGATAGAAGAAGAAGAAATAAATAAAATAAAGATGAGTATAAGAGATTAAATATAGAAATTGTAGTAAAATGCAATGAAGCAAAAGAAGCATGGCTAAAAGAGAGGTGCAAAGAGATTGAAATGCAACAAAAAGGAGATGCTAAAGCTATATACAAACAAATTGAGGAATTAACAGGAAGAAAAACGCAATAAAAAACTGGATGTCTAAGATCAAAGGAAGGAGAACTGTTGATTGATCAAGAAAACATAAGGGAACGATGGACAGAATACATTAAAGATCTTTAAAATGATGAACGAACGGAATTAATATTAAGGATAGTGGAGAAGAACCAGAAATACTAAGAGAAGAAGTGGAAGACGCCTTGCGCAATGTGAAAGCAGGCAAAGCTCCTGGACCAGATAATATAACTAATGAGGAGATTGAAGCCATGGGTGATTTTGGAATAGCATTATAACAAAAATATTGAATGATATCTACAACAGCGGATATATACCAGACGACATGCTCAAATCAATATTAATAGCCCTAAAAAAGAAATCTGGTGCGATTGAATGCGATGATCATCGCACAATACGCCTTATGAGTCATATAACTAAGATATTACTAAGAATCATCATGCGAAGAGTGCGAAACAAAATCAGTCCAGAAATTAGCGATGAACATTGGGTTCCGAAGCCAAACAAGGACCATTCTCAGATCAGTGCCAATAGAATCATCACCATGCAGAACACTGCGAGCAAGCTGCTGGAGAAAATAGTTTCCCGTGTCCTCACCTGTCACCTTGAACAGAAACGCGCATTCCCACTCACACTCGGAGGTTATAGATATAACAAAGGCATGGCTCAATGCGGTAGTCTTTGCCTATGACGTCTTCGAAGGCTTACACAGACAAGAGGAGACATGTGCTGCTGCTATAGATCTGGAGGATGCTTACAACAGGGTACCATTTGAATACCACATGCATGTAAAAAAAAAAAAAAAGTAAAGTACCCCCGTCACACCAAGTGGCAGCGTATAGGGAATATGGTGTTAGTGACCATAAATTTAACAGACCTTCGGCACATGATTTTTGGGGTAATGTGGTCGGTATTACGCCCGTGCCGCTTTACTTTCCTAGAAAGCGGCTCCCTTATACCTGATGCATATGCTCCTCAAAATGGCGGTGCACCCCTTCCTCATTAGGTGGATCGCTGCGGCACTTTTTCAGAGGCAGGTGATACTCAGATGTGGAAGTTGGTCTTCCGAGCCAACATCCATTTGTCCAGGGCTGCCACAAGGCTCACCATTGTCACCAGTTCTATTTAACGTGTACACAATAACGATCACGGTACAACAACTGGATGGGAGGGGAAGAACTATGACTTTTAGTGATGATATTCTGGTATATTGACAGGAAAGAGACAGACGGGGAATCGCCTCCACAATGCAAGACGAACTCGATCGCATTTCTTCCTGGTGTGGGGTTTCAGTTGACTTGGTTAATCCTAATAAAGCATCAGTTTCATGGTTCTCCCTTAGCAAGCATATCGTTAATACGACCACACTGTTAGTACGAATGGGAGCTGATGAGGTGACCAGGTACAAGCTGATGACATACCTCGGAGTTAAGTTTGATCGCAGCCTGTGTTTTCTGGACCACGTCGACCATGTGATAACAAAATCCCGCAAAGGATTAGCCGCCTTGAAGGTCATGGCAGCTTCCAGCATCGAGCAGAGGCTACTTACTCTTCTGTTCCAGGGATTAGTTCTTGCACCAATCGAGTATGCCCTGGCAATTCTTACTGTCAGTGCTACTCAAATTGATAGGCTGGAGAAAATACAAAATTAAGCCATGCGCATTATCTTGGGATGTACAAGGGGCACTCCCTGTGTAGCAATGAGATGACCCGCAAATAACTCAATAACTCAATAACACACTGACTTATGTTTATTACAAAGTCCAACTTGAATACACAAGTCACAACTACTTGGTGGTCTAAACAGCCGCATAATCACTAATCACAAATGTATCTATGTTTATA
>JAVIAB010000125.1:61826507-61846634 GCA_032433765.1 Megaustenia siamemsis | reverse complement strand
TCAGCACATCTACACTAGCAACCTTTACTCTCCCTTTCTCTAGCACACCTACACTAGCAGCCTGTACCCTCTCTTCCCAGAACACCTACACTAGCAACCTTTACTCTCTCTTTCTCAGCACACCTACACTAGCAACCTTTACTCTCCCTTTCTCAGCACACCTACACTAGCAACCTTTACTCTCTCTTCTCAGCACACCTACACTAGCAACCTTTCCTCTCCCTTTCCCAGCACACCTACACTAGCAACCTTTACTCTCTCTTTCCCGCACACCTACACTAGCAACTTTACTCTCCTTTTCTCAGCACACCTACACTAGCAACCTTTACTCTCCTTTCTCAGCACACCTACACTACAACCTTACTCTCCCTTTCCCAGCACACCTACACTACCAACCTTTACTCTCTTTTTCTCAGCACACCTACACTAGCAACCTTACTCTCTCTTTCTCAGCGAACCTACACTAGCAACCTGTGCCCTCTCTTTCCCAGCACACCTACACTAGAACCTGTACTCTCTCTTCCCAGCACACCTACACTAGCAACCTGTACCCTCTCATTCCGCGCACACCTACACTAAGCAACCTGTTACCCTCTCTTTCCCAGCACACCAACACTAGCAACCTGTACACCTACACTAGCAACCTGTACTCTCTCTTTTCGCACATATACACTAGCAACCTGTACACCTACACTAGCACCTGTACTCTTTCCTTCACAGCACCTGCACTAGCAACCTGTACCCTCTCTTTCCCAGCACACCTACATAGCAACTTGTACACCTACACTAGCAACCTGTACCCTCTCTTTCCCAGCACATCTATACTAGCAACCTGTATCCTCTCTTTCCAGCACACCTACACTAGCAACCTTTACACCTACACTATCAACCTGTACTCTCTTTTTCCAAGCACACCTACACTAGCAACCTGTATCCTCTCTTTCCCAGCACACCTACACTAGCAGCCTGAACCCTCTCTTTCCCAGATCACCTACACTAGCAACCTGTACCCTCTCTTTCCCAGCACACCTACACTAGCAACCTGTACCCTATCTTTCCCAGCACACCTACACTAGCAACCTGTACCCTCTCTTTCCCAGCACACCTACACTAGCAACCTGTGCCCTCTCTTTCCCAGCACACCTACACTAGCAGCCTGTACTCTCTCTTTCCCAGCACACCTACACTAGAAACTTTACTCTCCTTTCCCAGCACACCTGCACTAGCAACCTGTACCCTCTCTTTCCCAGCACACCTGCACTAGCAACTTGTACACCTACACTAGCAACCTGTACTCTCTCTTTCTAGCACACCTACACTAGCAACCTGTATCCTATCATTCCCAGCACACCTACACTAGCAACCTGCACACCTACACTATCAACCTGTACCCTCTCTTTCCAGCACACCTACACTAGAAACCTGTACCCTCTCTTTCCCAGCACACCTACACTAGCAACCTGTATTATCTCTTTCCCACATACCTACACTAGCAGCCTGTACTCTCTCTTTCCCAGCACACCTACACTAGCAACCTTTACTCTCTCTTTCCCAGCACACCTCACTAGCAACCTGTACTCTCTCTTTCCAGCACACCTACACTAGCAACCTTTTACTCTCCTTTCCCAGCACACGTACACTAGCAACCTTTACTCTCCCTTTCTCCACACACCTACACTAGCAACCTTACTCTCCTTTCCTAGCACACCTACACTAGCAGCCTGTACCCTCTCTTTCCCAGAACACCTACACTAGCAACCTTTACTCTCTCTTTCTCAGCACACCTACACTAGCAACCTTACTCTCCCTTTCTCAGCACACCTACACTAGCACCCTTTACTCTCCCTTTCCCAGCACACCTACACTAGCAACCTTTACTCTCTCTTTCTCAGCACACCTACACTAGCAACCTTTACTCTCTCTTTCTCAGCACACCTACACTAGCAACCTTTACTCTCTCTTTCTCAGCACACCTACACTAGCAACCTGTACCCTCTCTTTCTCAGCACACCTACACTAGCAACCTTACTCTCTCTTTCTCAGCACACCTACACTAGCAACCTTTACTCTCTCTTTCTCAGCACACCTACACTAGCAACCTTTACTCCTCTCTTTCTCAGCACACTTACACTAGCAACCTTTACTCTCTCTTTCCCAGCACACCTACACTAGCAACCTGTACCCTCTCTTTCTCAGCACACCTACACTAGCAACCTTTACTCTCTCTTTCTCGGCACACCTACATTAGCAACCATTTATTCTCTTTTTCTCAGCACACCTACACTAGCAACCTTTACTCTCTCTTTCTCCGCACACCTATACTAGCAACCTTTACTCTCTCTTTCTCAGCACACCTACACTAGCAACCTTTACTCTCTCTTCTCAGCACACCTACACTAAACCTTTACTCTCTCTTTCTCAGCACACCTACACTAGCAAACTTACTCCTCCTTTCACAGCACACCTACACTAGCAACCTTTACTCTCCCTTCTCAGCACACCTACACTAGCAAACTTTACTCTCCCTTTCCCAGCACACCTACACTAGCAACCTTTACTCTCTCTTTCTCAGCACACCTACACTAGCAACCTTTACTCCCCTTTCCCAGCACACCTACACTAGCAACCTTTACTCTCTCTTTCTCAGCACACCTACACTAGCAACCTTACTCTCCTTTTCCAGCACACCAACACTAGCAACCTGTACTCTCTCTTTCTCAGCACACCTACACTAGCAACCTTTACTCTCTCTTTCTCAGCACACCTACACTAGCAACCTGTACCCTCTCTTTCTCAGCACACCTACACTAGCAACCTGTACTCTCTCTTTCTCAGCACAACTACACTAGCAACCTTTACTCTCCCTTTCCCAGCACACCTACACTAGCAACCTCTACCCTCTCATTCTCAGCACACCTACATTAGCAACCTTTTCTCTCTCTTTCTCGACACCTACACTAGCAACCTTTACACTTTCTCTTTCTCAGCACACCTACACTAGCAACCCTTTACTCTCTCTTTCTCAGCACACCTACACTAGCAACCTTTACTCTCCCTTTCTCAGCACACCTACAATAGCAACCTTACTCTCTCTTTCTCAGCACCCTACACTAGCAACCTTTACTCTCTCTTTCTCAGCACACCTACACTAGCAACCTTTACTCTCTCTTTCTCAGCACCCTACACTAGCAACCTTACTCTCTCTTTCTCAGCACACCTACACTAGCAACCTTTACTCTCTCTTTCTCAGCACACCTACACTAGCAACCTTTACTCTCTCTTTCTCAGCACACCTACACTAGCAACCTTTACTCTCTTTTTCTCAGCACACCTACACTAGCAACCTTTACTCTCTCTTTCTCAGCACACCTACACTAGCAACCTGTACCCTCTCTTTCCCAGCACACCTACACTAGCAACCTGTACTCTCTCTTTCCCGCACACCTACACTAGCAACCTTTACTCTCTCTTTCTCAGCACACCTACATTAGCAACCTTTACTCTCTCTTTCTCAGCACACCTACACTAGCAACCTTTACTCTCTCTTTCTCAGCACACCTACACTAGCAACCTGTACCCTCTCTTTCCCAGCACACCTACACTAGCAACCTGTACCCTCTCATTCCCAGCACACCTACACTAGCAACCTGTACCCTCTCTTTCCCAGCACATCCACACTAGAAACCTGTACCCTCTCTTTCCCAGCACACCTACGCTTGCAACCTGTACCCTCTCTTTCCCAGCAACCTACACTAGCAACCTTTTCCCTCTCTTTCCTAGCACACCTACACTAGCAACCTGTACACCTACACTAGAAAACTGTACGCTCTCTTCCCAGTACACCTACACTAGCAACCTGTATCCTGTCTTTCCCAGCACCCTAAACTAGCAACCTATACACCTACACTAGCAACCTGTACCCTCTCTTTCCCAGCACACCTACAATAGCAACCTTTACTTTCTCTTTCCCCACACCTACATTAGCAACCTGTACTCTCTCTTTCCCAGCACACCTACACTAGCAACCTGTACACCTACACTATCAACCTGTACTCTCTCTTTCCCAGCACAGCTACACTAGCAACCTGTATCCTCTCTTTCCCAGCACACCTACACTAGCACAGCCTGTACCCTCTCTTTCCCAGCACACTACACTAGCAACCTGTACCTCTCTTCCCAGCACACCTACACTAGCAACCTGTACCCTCTCTTTCCCAGCACACCTACACTAGCAACCTGTATACTCTCTTTCCCAGCACACCTACACTAGCAACCTGTGCCCTCTCTTTCCCAGCACATCTACACTAGCAGCCTGTACTCTCTCTTTCCCAGCACACCTACATAGCAACCTTTACTCTTTCTTTCTCAGCACACCTACACTAGCAACCTTTACTCTCTCTTTCCCAGCACACCTACACTAGCAACTTGTACCCTCTCTTTCCCAGCACACCTACACTAGCAACTTGTACACCTACCCTAGCAATCTGTACCCTCTCTTTCCCAGCACACCTAAACTAGCAACCTGTACCCTCTCTTTCCCAGCACACCTACACTAGCAACCTGTAGCCTCTCTTTCCCAGAACACCTACACTAGCAACCTGTACTCTCTCTTTTCCAGCACACCTACACTAGCAACCTGTACACTTACACTAGCACCTTGTACTCTTTCCTTCCCAGCACACATGCACTAGCAACCTGTACCCTTTCTTTCCCAGCACACCTACACTAGGAACCTGTACTCTCTCTTTCCCAGCACACCTACACTAGCAACCTGTACCCTCTCTTTCCAGCACACCTACACTAGCAACCTGTGCCCTCTCTTTCCCAGCACACCTACACTAGCAGTCTGTACTCTCTTTTTCCCAGCACACCTACACTAGCATCCTGTACTCTCTCTTTCCCAACACACCTACACTAGCAACCTGTACCCTCTCTTTCCCAGCACACCTACACTAGCAACCTGTACACCTACACTAGCAACCTCTACTCTCACTTTTCCAGCACACCTACACTAGCAACCTGTACACCTACACTAGCACCCTGTACTCTTTCCTTCCCAGCACACCTGCACTAGCAACCTGTACCCTCTCTTTCCCAGCACACCTATACTAGCAACTTGTACACCTACACTAGCAACCTGTACTCTCTCTTTCCCACACACCTATACTAGCAACCTGTATCCTCTCTTTCCCAGCACACCTACACTAGCAACCTGTACACCTACACTATCAACCTGTACTCTCTCTTTCCCAGCACACCTACACTAGCAACCTGTACTCTCTCTTTCCAGCACACCTACACTAGCAACCTGTATCCTCTCTTTCCAGCACACCTACACTAGCAACCTGTACACCTACACTATCAACCTGTACTGTCTCTTTCCCAGCACACCTACACTAGCAACCTGTATCCTCTCTTTCCCAGCACACCTACACTAGCAGCCTGTACCCTCTCTTTCCCAGCACACCTACACTAGCAACCTGTACCCTCTCATTCCCAGCACACCTACACTAGCAACCTGTACCCTATCTTTCCCAGCACACCTACATTAGCAACCTTTACTCTCTCTTTCCCAGCACACCTACACTAGCAATCTTTAGTCTCTCTTTTTCAGCACACCTACACGAGCAACCTTTACTCTCCCTTTCTCAGCACACCTACACTAGCAATCTTTACTCTCCCTTTCCCAGCACACCTACACTAGCAACCTTTACTCTCTCTTTCTCAGCACACCTACACTAGCAACCTTTACTCTCCCTTTCCCAGCACACTACACTAGCAACCTTTACTCTCTCTTTCTCAGCACACCTACACTAGCAACCTTTACTCTCCCTTTCCCAGCACACCTACACTAGCAACCTGTACTCTCTCTTTCTCAGCACACCTACACTAGCAACCTTTACTCTCTCTTTTTCATCACACCTACACTAGCAACCTGTACCCTCTCTTTCTCAGCACACCTACACGAGCAACCTTTACTCTCTCTTCTCGGCACACCTACCTAGCAACCTTTACTCTCTCTTTCTCAGCACCCCTACACTAGCAACCAGTACCCTCTCTTTCCCAGCACACCTACACTAGCAACCTGTACTCTCTCTTTCCCAGCACACCTACACTAGCAACCTTTAGTCTCTCTTTCTCAGCACACCTACATTAGCAACCTTTACTCTCTCTTTCTCAGCACACTACACTAGCAACCTTTACTCTCTCTTTCTCAGCACACCTACACTAGCAACCTGTACCCTCTCTTTCCCAGCACACCTACACTAGCAGCCTGTACCCTCTCTTTCCCAGCACACCTACACTAGCAACCTGTACCCTCTCTTTCCCAGCACATCCACACCAGAAACCTATACCCTCTCTTCCCAGCACACCTACGCTTGCAACCTGTACCCTCTCTTTCCCAGCACACCTACACAGGCAACCTGTTCCCTCTCTTTCCCAGCACACCTACACTAGCAACCTGTACACCTACACTAGCAACCTGTACCATCTCTTTCCAGTACACCTACACTAGCAACCTGTATCCTCTCTTTCCCAGCACCCCTACACTAGCAACCTATACACCTACACTAGCACCTGTACCCCTCTCTTCCCAGCACACCTACAATAGCAACCTTACTTTCTCTTTCCCAGCACACCTACATTAGCAACCTGTACTCTCTCTTTCCAGCACACCTACACTAGCAACCTGTACACCTACACTATCAACCTGTACTCTCTCTTTCCCAGCACAGCTACACTAGCAACCTGTATTCTCTCTTTCCCAGCACACCTACACTAGCAGCTGTACCCTCTCTTTCCCAGCACAACTACACTAGCAACCTGTACCCTCTCTTTCCCAGCACACCTACACTAGCAACCTGTACCCTCTCTTTCCCAGCACACCTACACTAGCAACCTGTATACTCTCTTTCCCAGCACACCTACACTAGCAACCTGTGCCCTCTCTTTCCCAGCACATCTACACTAGCAGCCTGTACTCTCTCTTTCCCAGCACACCTACAATAGCAACCTTTACTCTCTCTTTCTCAGCACACCTACACCAGCAACCTTTACTCTCTCTTTCCCAGCACACCTACACTAGCAACCTGTACCCTCTCTTTCCCAGCACACCTACACTAGCAACTTGTACACCTACACTAGCAATCTGTACCCTCTCTTTCCCAGCACACCTAAACTAGCAACATGTACCCTCTCTTTCCCAGCACACCTACACTAGCAACCTGTAGCCTCTCTTTCCCAGAACACCTACACTAGCAACCTGTACTCTCTCTTTTCCAGCACACCTACACTAGCAACCTGTACACTTACACTAGCACCTTGTACTCTTTCCTTCCCAGCACACATGCACTAGCAACCTGTACCCTTTCTTTCCCAGCACACCTACACTAGCAACCTGTACCCTCTCTTTCCCAGCACACCTACACTAGCAACCTGCGCCCTCTCTTTCCCAGCACACCTACACTAGC
Organism: Megaustenia siamemsis; assembly: GCA_032433765.1. Lineage (NCBI taxonomy): Eukaryota > Metazoa > Mollusca > Gastropoda > Stylommatophora > Ariophantidae > Megaustenia > Megaustenia siamemsis. The sequence goes on along the minus strand of JAVIAB010000125.1, from coordinate 61,839,162 downwards.
AGTCTGTACTCTCTCTTTCCCATCACACCTACACTAGCATCCTGTACTCTCTCTTTCGCAGCACACCTACACTAGCAACCTGTACCCTCTCTTTCCCAGCACACCTACACTAGCAACCTGTACACCTACACTAGCAACCTCTACTCTCTCTTTTCCAGCACACCTACACTAGCAACCTGTACACCTACACTAGCACCCTGTACTCTTTCCTCCCCAGCACACCTGCACTAGCAACCTGTACCCTCTCTTTCTCAGCACACCTACACTAGCAACTTGTACACCTACACTAGCAACCTGTACTCTCTCTTTCCCAGCACACCTATACTAGCAACCTGTATCCTCTCTTTCCCAGCACACCTACACTAGCAACCTGTACACCTACACTATCAACCAGTACTCTCTCTTTCCCAGCACACCTACACTAGCAACCTGTACTCTCTCTTTCCCAGCACACTTACACTAGCAACCTGTATCCTCTCTTTCCCAGCACACCTACACTAGGACCTGTACACCTACACTATCAACCTGTACCCTCTCTTTCCCAGCACACCTACAATAGCAACCTTTACTTTCCCTTTCCCAGCACACCTACATTAGCAACCTGTACTCTCTCTTTTCCAGCACACCTACACTAGCAACCTGTACACCTACACTATCAACCTGTACCCTCTCTTTCCCAGCAAACCTACACTAGCAACCTGCTCCCTCTCTTTCCCAGCACACCTACACTAGCAACCTGTACACCTACACTAGCAACCTGTACCCTCTCTTTCCCAGTACACCTACACTAGCAACCTGTATCCTCTCTTTCCCAGCACCCCTACACTAGCAACCTATACACCTACACTAGCAACCTGTACTCTCTCTTTCCCAGCACACCTACAATAGCAACCTTTACTTTCTCTTTCCCAGCACACATACATTAGCAACCTGTACTCTCTCTTCCCAGCACACCTACACTAGCAACCTGTACACCTACACTATCAACCTCTACTCTCTCTTTCCCAGCACAGCTACACTAGCAACCTGTATCCTCTCTTCCCAGCACACCTACACTAGCAGCCTGTACCCTCTCTTTCCCAGAACAACTACACTAGCAACCTGTACCCTCTCTTTCCCAGCACACCTACACTAGCAACCTGTACCCTCTCTTTCCCAGCACACCTACACTAGCAACCTGTATACTCTCTTTCCCAGCACACCTACACTAGCAACCTGTGCCCTCTCTTTCCCAGCACATCTACACTAGCAGCCTGTACACTCTCTTTCCCATCACACCTACAATAGCAACCTTTACTCTCTCTTTCTCAGCACACCTACACTAGCAACCTTTACTCTCTCTTTCCCAGCACACCTACACTAGCAACCTGTACCTCTCTTTCCCAGCACACCTACACTAGCAACTTGTACACCTACTCTAGCAATCTGTACCCTCTCTTTCCCAGCACACCTAAACTAGCAACCTGTACCCTCTCTTTCCCAGCACACCTACACTAGCAACCTTTAGCCTCTCTTTCCAGAACACCTACACTAGCAACCTGTACTCTCTCTTTTCCAGCACACTACACTAGCAACCTGTACACTTACACTAGCACCTTGTACTCTTTCCTTCCCAGCACACATGCACTAGCAACCTGTACCCTTTCTCCCAGCACACCTACACTAGCACCTGTACCCTCTCTTTCCAGCACACCTACACTAGCAACCTGTGCCCTCTCTTTCCCAGCACACCTACACTAGCAGTCTGTACTCTCTCTTTCCCAGCACACCTACACTAGCATCCTGTACTCTCTCTTTCCCAGCACACCTACACTAGCAACCTGTACCCTCTCTTTCCCAGCACACCTACACTAGCAACCTGTACACCTACACTAGCAACCTCTACTCTCTCTTTTCCAGCACACCTACACTAGCAACCTGTACACCTACACTAGCACCCTGTATTCTTTTCTTCCCAGCACACCTGCACTAGCAACCTGTACCCTCTCTTTCCCAGCACACCTACACTAGCAACTTGTACACCTACACTAGCAACCTGTACTCTCTCTTTCCCAGCACACCTATACTAGCAACCTGTATCCTCTCTTTCCCAGCACACCTACACTAGCAACCTGTACACCTACACTATCAACCAGTACTCTCTCTTTCCCAGCACACCTACACTAGCAACCTGTACTCTCTCTTCCCAGCACACCTACACTAGCAACCTGTATCCTCTCTTTCCCAGCACACCTACACTAGGAACCTGTACACCTACACTATCACCTGTACCCTCTCTTTCCCAGCACACCTACAATAGCAACCTTTACTTTCTCTTTCCCAGCACACCTACATTAGCAACCTGTACTCTCTCTTTTCCAGCACACCTACACTAGCAACCTGTACACCTACACTATCAACCTGTACCCTCTCTTTCCAGCAACCTACACTAGAAACCTGCTCCCTCTCTTTCCCAGCACACCTACACTAGCAACCTGTACACCTACACTAGCAACCTGTACCCTCTCTTTCCCAGTACACCTACACTAGCAACCTGTATCCTCTCTTTCCCAGCACCCCTACACTAGCAACCTATACACCTACACTAGCAACCTGTACTCTCTCTTTCCCAGCACACCTACAATAGCAACCTTTACTTTCTCTTTCCCAGCACACATACATTAGCAACCTGTACTCTCTCTTTCCAGCACACCTACACTAGCAACCTGTACACCTACACTATCAACCTGTACTCTCTCTTTCCCAGCACAGCTACACTAGCAACCTGTATCCTCTCTTTCCCAGACACCTACACTAGCAGCCTGTACCCTCTCTTTCCCAGCACAACTACACCAGCAACCTGTACCCTCTCTTTCCCAGCACACCTACACTAGCAACCTGTACCCTCTCTTTCCAGCACACCTACACTAGCAACCTGTATACTCTCTTTCCCAGCACACCTACACTAGCAACCTGTGCCCTCTCTTTCCCAGCACATCTACACTAGCAGCCTGTACTCTCTCTTTCCCATCACACCTACAATAGCAACCTTTACTCTCTCTTTCTCAGCACACCTACACTAGCAACCTGTACCCTCTATTTCCAGCACACCTACACTAGCAACTTGTACACCTACCCTAGCAGTCTGTACCCTCTCTTTCCCAGCACACCTAAACTAGCAACCTGTACCCACTCTTTCCCAGCACACCTACACTAGCAACCTTTAGCCTCTCTTTCCCAGAACACCTACACTAGCAACCTGTACTCTCTCTTTTCCAGCACACCTACACTAGCAACCTGTACACTTACACTAGCACCTTGTACTCTTTCCTTCCCAGCACACATGCACTAGCAACCTGTACCCTTTCTTTCCCAGCACACCTACACTAGGAACCTGTACCTCTCTTTCCCAGCACACCTACACTAGCAACCTGTACCCTCTCTTTCCCAGCACACCTACACTAGCAACCTGTGCCCTCTCTTTCCCAGCACACCTACACTAGCAGTCTGTACTCTCTCTTTCCCAGCACACCTACACTAGCATCCTGTACTCTCTCTTTCCCAGCACACCTACACTAGCAACCTGTACCCTCTCTTTCCCAGCACACCTACACTAGCAACCTGTACACCTACACTAGCAACCTCTACTCTCTCTTTTCCAGCACACCTACACTAGCAACCTGTACACCTACACTAGCACCCTGTACTCTTTCCTTCCCTGCACACCTGCACTAGCAACCTGTACCCTCTTTTTCCAGCACACCTACACTAGCAACCTGTACCCTCTCTTTCCCAGCACACCTACACTAGCAACCTGTATACTCTCTTTCCCAGCACACCTACACTAGCAACCTGTGCCCTCTCTTTCCCAGCACATCTACACTAGCAGCCTGTACACTCTCTTTCCCATCACACCTACAATAGCAACCTTTACTCTCTCTTCTCAGCACACCTACACTAGCAACCTTTACTCTCTCTTTCCCAGCACACCTACACTAGCAACCTGTACCCTCTCTTTCCCAGCACACCTACACTAGCAACTTGTACACCTACTCTAGCAATCTGTACCCTCTCTTTCCCAGCACACCTAAACTAGCAACCTGTACCCTCTCTTTCCCAGCACACCTACACTAGCAACCTTTAGCCTCTCTTTCCCAGAACACCTACACTAGCAACCTGTACTCTCTCTTTTCCAGCACACCTACACTAGCAACCTGTACACTTACACTAGCACCTTGTACTCTTTCCTTCCCAGCACACATGCACTAGCAACCTGTACCCTTTCTTTCCCAGCACACCTACACTAGCAACCTGTACCCTCTCTTTCCTAGCACACCTACACTAGCAACCTGTGCCCTCTCTTTCCCAGCACACCTACACTAGCAGTCTGTACTCTCTCTTTCCCAGCACACCTACACTAGCATCCTGTACTCTCTCTTTCCCAGCACACCTACACTAGCAACCTGTACCCTCTCTTTCCCAGCACACCTACACTAGCAACCTGTACACCTACACTAGCAACCTCTACTCTCTCTTTTCCAGCACACCTACACTAGCAACCTGTACACCTACACTAGCACCCTGTACTCTTTCCTTCCCAGCACACCTGCACTAGCAACCTGTACCCTCTCTTTCCCAGCACACCTACACTAGCAACTTGTACACCTACACTAGCAACCTGTACTCTCTCTTTCCCAGCACACCTATACTAGCAACCTGTATCCTCTCTTTCCCAGCACACCTACACTAGCAACCTGTACACCTACACTATCAACCAGTACTCTCTCTTTCCCAGCACACCTACACTAGCAACCTGTACTCTCTCTTTCCCAGCACACCTACACTAGCAACCTGTATCCTCTCTTTCCCAGCACACCTACACTAGGAACCTGTACACCTACACTATCAACCTGTACCCTCTCTTTCCCAGCACACCTACAATAGCAACCTTTACTTTCTCTTTCCCAGCACACCTACATTAACAACCTGTACTCTCTCTTTTCCAGCACACCTACACTAGCAACCTGTACACCTACACTATCAACCTGTACCCTCTCTTTCCAGCAAACCTACACTAGAAACCTGCTCCTCTCTTTCCCAGCACACCTACACTAGCAACCTGTACACCTACACTAGCAACCTGTACCCTCTCTTTCCCAGTACACCTACACTAGCAACCTGTATCCTCTCTTTCCCAGCACCCCTACACTAGCAACCTATACACCTACACTAGCAACCTGTACTCTCTCTTTCCCAGCACACCTACAATAGCAACCTTTACTTTCTCTTTCCCAGCACACATACATTAGCAACCTGTACTCTCTCTTTCCCAGCACACCTACACTAGCAACCTGTACACCTACACTATCAACCTGTACTCTCTCTTTCCCAGCACAGCTACACTAGCAACCTGTATCCTCTCTTTCCCAGGACACCTACACTAGCAGCCTGTACCCTCTCTTTCCCAGCACAACTACACTAGCAACCTGTACCCTCTCTTTCCCAGCACACCTACACTAGCAACCTGTACCCTCTCTTTCCCAGCACACCTACACTAGCAACCTGTATACTCTCTTTCCCAGCACACCTACACTAGCAACCTGTGCCCTCTCTTTCCCAGCACATCTACACTAGCAGCCTGTATTCTCTCTTTCCCATCACACCTACAATAGCAACCTTTACTCTCTCTTTCTCAGCACACCTACACAAGCAACCTGTACCCTCTATTTCCCAGCACACCTACACTAGCAACTTGTACACCTACCCTAGCAGTCTGTACCCTCTCTTTCCCAGCACACCTAAACTAGCAACCTGTACCCACTCTTTCCCAGCACACCTACACTAGCAACCTTTAGCCTCTCTTTCCCAGATCACCTACACTAGCAACCTGTACTCTCTCTTTTCCAGCACACCTACACTAGCAACCTGTACACTTACACTAGCACCTTGTACTCTTTCCTTCCCAGCACACATGCACTAGCAACCTGTACCCTTTCTTTCCCAGCACACCTACACTAGGAACCTGTACTCTCTCTTTCCCAGCACACCTACACTAGCAACCTGTACCCTCTCTTTCCCAGCACACCTACACTAGCAACCTGTGCCCTCTCTTTCCCAGCACACCTACACTAGCAGTCTGCACTCTCTCTTTCCCAGCACACCTACACTAGCATCCTGTACTCTCTCTTTCCCAGCACACCTACACTAGCAACCTGTACCCTCTCTTTCCAGCACACCTACACTAGCAACCTGTACACCTACACTAGCAACCTCTACTCTCTCTTTCCAGCACACCTACACTAGCAACCTGTACACCTACACTAGCACCCTGTACTCTTTCCTTCCCAGCACACCTGCACTAGCAACCTGTACCCTCTCTTTCCCAGCACACCTACACTAGCAACTTGTACACCTACACTAGCAACCTGTACTCTCTCTTTCCCAGCACACCTATACTAGCAACCTGTATCCTCTCTTTCCCAGCACACCTACACTAGCAACCTGTACACCTACACTATCAACCTGTACTCTCTCTTTCCCAGCACACCTACACTAGCAACCTGTACTCTCTCTTTCCCAGCACACCTACACTAGCAACCTGTATCCTCTCTTTCCCAGCACACCTACACTAGCAACCTGTACACCTACACTATCAACCTGTACTGTCTCTTTCCCCGCACACCTACACTAGCAACCTGTATCCTCTCTTTCCCAGCACACCTACACTAGCAGCCTGTACCCTCTCTTTCCCAGCACACCTACACTAGCAACCTGTACCCTCTCATTCCCAGCACACCTACACTAGCAATCTTTAGTCTCTCTTTTTCAGCACACCTACACTAGCAACCTTTACTCTCCCTTTCTCAGCACACCTACACTAGCAACCTTTACTCTCCCTTTCCCAGCACACCTACACTAGCAACCTTTACTCTCTCTTTCTCAGCACACCTACACTAGCAACCTTTACTCTCCCTTTCCCAGCACACCTACACTAGCAACCTTTACTCTCTCTTTCTCAGCACACCTACACTAGCGACCTTTACTCTCTCTTTCTCAGCACACCTACACTAGCAACCTTTACTCTCTCTTTCTCAGCACACCCACACTAGAAACCTGTACCCTCTCTTTCTCAGCACACCTACACTAGCAACCTATACTCTCTCTTTCTCAGCACACCTACACTAGCAACCTGTACCCTCTCTTTCTCAGCACACCTACACTAGCAACCTATACTCTCTCTTTCTCAGCACACCTACACTAGCAACCTGTACCCTCTCTTTCCCAGCACACCTACACTAGCAAACTGTACCCTCTCTTTCCCAGCACACCTACACTAGCAACCTGTACCCACTCTTTCCCAGCACTCCTACGCTAGCAACCTGTACCCTCTCTTTCCCAGCTCACCTACACTATCAACCTGTACTCTCTCTTTCCCAGCACACCTACACTAGCAAACTGTACCCTCTCTTTCCCAGCACACCCACACTAGAAACCTGTACCCTCTCTTTCCCAACACACCTACGCTTGCAACCTGTACCCTCTCTTTCCCAGCAACCTACACTAGCAACCTGTACCCTCTCTTTCCCAGCACACCTACACTAGAAACCTGTACAACTACACTAGCAACCTGTACCTCTCTTTCCCAGCACACCTACACTAGCAACCTGTACCCTCTCTTTCCCAGCACACCTACACTAGCAACCTGTACCCTCTCTTTCCCAGCACACCTACAATAGCAACCTTTACTTTCTCTTCCCAGCACACCTACATTAGCAACCTGTACTCTCTCTTTCCCAGCACGCCTACACTAGCAACCTGTATCCTCTCTTTCCCAGCACACCTACACTAGCAGCCTGTACCCTCTCTTTCCCAGCACACCTACACTAGCAACCTGTACCCTCTCATTCCCAGCACACCCACACTAGCAACCTGTACCCTCTCTTTCCCAGCACACCTACACTAGCAACCTGTGCCCTCTCTTTCCCAGCACACCTACACTAGCAGCCTGAACTCTCTCTTTTCCAGCACACCTACACTAGCAACCTGATCTCTCTCTTTCCCAGCACACCTACACTAGCAACCTGTACCATCTCTTTCCCAGCACACCTATACTTGCAACCTGTACCCCTCTTTCCCAGCACACCTACACTAGTAACCTGTACACCTACACTAGCAACCTGTACTCTCTCTTTTCCAGCACACCTACACTAGCAACCTGTACACCTACACTAGCACCCTGTACTCTTTCCTTCCCAGCACACCTGCACTAGCAACCTGTACCCTCTCTTTCCCAGCACACCTACACTAGCAACTTGTACACCTACACTAGCAACCTGTACTCTCTCTTTCCCAGCACACCTACACTAGCAACCTGTATCCTCTCTTTCCCAGCACACCTACACTAGCAGCCTGTACCCTCTCTTTCCCAGCACACCTACACTAGCAACCAGTACCCTCTCTTTCCCAGCACACCTACACTAGCAACCTGTACCCTCTCTTTCCCAGCACACCTACACTAGCAGCCTGTACTCTCTCTTTCCCAGCACACCTACACTAGCAACCTTTACTCTCTCTTTCTCAGCACACCTACACTATCAACCTTTACTCTCTCTTTCTCATCACACCTACACTAGCAACCTTTACTCTCTCTTTCCCAGCACACCTACACTAGCAACCTGTATCCTCTCTTTCCCAGCACACCTGCACTAGCAACTTGTACACCTACACTAGCAATCTGTACCCTCTCTTTCCAGCACACCTAAACTAGCAACCTGTACCCTCTCTTTCCCAGCACACCTACACTAGCAACCTGTAGCCTCTCTTTCGAGCACACCTACACTAGCAACATGTACTCTCTCTTTTCCAGCACACCTACACTAGCAACCTGTACACTACACTAGCACCCTGTACTCTTTCCTTCCCAGCACACATGCACTAGCAACCTGTACCCTTTCTTTCCCAGCACACCTACACTAGGAACCTGTACTCTCTCTTTCCCAGCACACCTACACTAGCAACCTGTACCCTCTCTTTCCCAGCACACCTACACTAGCAACCTGTGCCTCTCTTTCCCAGCACACCTACACTAGCAGCCTGTACTCTCTCTTTCCCAGCACACCTACACTAGCAAGCTGTACTCTCTCTTTCCCAGCACACCTACACTAGCAACCTGTACCCTCTCTTTCCCAGCATACCTACACTAGCAACCTGTACCCTCTCTTTCCCAGCACACCTACACTAGCAACCTGTACACCTACACTAGAAAACTGTACCCTCTCTTCTCCAGCACACCTACACTAGCAACCTGTACCCTCTATTTCCCAGCACACCTACACTAGCAACCTGTACTCTCTCTTTTCCGCACACCTACACTAGCACCTGTACACTTACACTAGCACCCTGTACTCTTTCCTCCCAGCACACCTGCACTAGCAACCTGTACCCTCTCTTTCTCAGCACACCTACACTAGCAACTTGTACACCTACACTAGCAACCTGTACTATCTCTTTCCCAGCACACCTACACTAGCAACCTGTATCCTCTCATTCCAGCACACCTACACTAGCAACCTGTACACCTACACTATCAACCTGTACTCTCTCTTTCCCAGCACATCTACACTAGCAACCTGTATCCTCTCTTTCCCAGCACACATACACTAGCAGCCTGTACCCTCTCTTTCCAGCACACCTTCACTAGCAACCTGTACCCTCTCTTTCCCAGCAGACCTACACTAGCAACCTGTACCCTCTCTTTCCCAGCACACCTACATTAGCAACCTGTATTCTCTCTTTCCTACCATACCTACACTAGCAACCTGTACCCTATCTTTCCCAGCACACCTACACTAGCAACCTGTGCCCTCTCTTTCCCAGCACACCTACACCAGCAGCCTGTACTCTCTCTTTCCCAGCACACCTACACTAGCAACCTTTACTCTCTCTTTCTCAGCACACCTACACTAGCAACCTTTACTCTCCCTTTCCAGCACACCTACACTAGTAACCTGTACTCTCTCTTTCTCAGCACACCTACACTAGCAACCTTTACTCTCCCTTTTCCAGCACACCTACACTAGCAGCCTGTACCCTCTCTTTCACAGCACACCTACACTAGCAACCTGTACTCTCCCTTTTCCCAGCACACCTACACTAGCAACCTTTACTCTCTCTTTCTCAGCACACCTACACTAGCAACCTTACTCTCTCTTTCTCACACACCTACACTAGCAACCTTTACTCTCTCTTTCTCAGCACACCTACACTAGCAACCTTTACTCTCTCTTTCTCAGCACACTACACTAGCAACCTTTACTCTCCCTTTCTCAGCACACCTACACTAGCAACCTTTACTCTCTCTTTCTCAGCACACCTACACTAGCAACTTTACTCTCTCTTTTCTCAGCACACCTACACTAGCAACCTTTACTCTCTCTTTCTCAGCACACCTACACTAGCAACCTTTACTCTCTCTTTCTCAGCACACCTACTCTAGCAACCTTTACTCTCTCTTTCTCAGCACACCTACACTAGCAACCTTTACCCTCCCTTTCCCAGCACACCTACACTAGCAACCTTTACTCTCTCTTTCTCAGCACACCTACACTAGCAACCTTTACTCTCTCTTTCTCAGCACACCTACACTAGCAACCTTTACTCTCTCTTTCTCGGCACACCTACACTAGCAACCTGTACCCTCTCTTTTCCAGCACACCTACACTAGCAACCTGTACACCTACACTAGCACCCTGTACTCTTTCCTTCCCAGCACACATGCACTAGCAACCTGTACCCTTTCTTTCCCAGCACACCTACACTAGGAACCTGTACTCTCTTTTTCCCAGCACGCCTACACTAGCAACCTGTGCCCTCTCTTTCCCAGCACACCTACACTAGCAGCCTGTACTCTCTCTTTCCCAGCACACCTACACTAGCAAGCTGTACTCTCTCTTTCCCAGCACACCTACACTAGCAACCTGTACCCTCTCTTTCCCAGCATACCTACACTAGCAACCTGTACCCTCTCTTTCCCAGCACACCTACACTAGCAACCTGTACACCTACACTAGAAACTGTACCCTCTCTTTCCCAGCACACCTACACTAGAAGCCTGTACCCTCTCTTTCCCAGCACACCTACCCTAGCAACCTGTACACCTACACTAGAAACCTGTACCCTCTCTTTCCCAGCACACCTACACTAGCAACCTGTACCCTCTATTTCCCAGCACACCTACACTAGCAACCTGTACTCTCTCTTTTCCCGCACACCTACACTAGCAACCTGTACACTTACACTAGCACCCTGTACTCTTTCCTTCCCAGCACACCTGCACTAGCAACCTGTACCCTCTCTTTCTCAGCACACCTACACTAGCAACTTGTACACCTACACTAGCAACCTGTACTCTCTCTTTCCCAGCACACCTACACTAGCAACCTGTATCCTCTCATTCCAGCACACCTACACTAGCAACCTGTACACCTACACTATCAACCTGTACTCTCTCTTTCCCAGCACATCTACACTAGCAACCTGTATCCTCTCTTTCCCAGCACACATACACTAGCAGCCTGTACCCTCTCTTTCCCAGCACACCTACACCAGCAGCCTGTACTCTCTCTTTCCCAGCACACCTACACTAGCAACCTTTACTCTCTCTTTCTCAGCACACCTACACTAGCAACCTTTACTCTCCCTTTCCCAGCACACCTACACTAGCAACCTGTACTCTCTCTTTCTCAGCACACCTACACTAGCAACCTTTACTCTCCCTTTTCCAGCACACCTACACTAGCAGCCTGTACCCTCTCTTTCACAGCACACCTACACTAGCAACCTGTACTCTCCCTTTCCCAGCACACCTACACTAGCAACCTTTACTCTCTCTTTCTCAGCACACCTACACTAGCAACCTTTACTCTCTCTTCTCAGCACACCTACACTAGCAACCTTTACTCTCTCTTTCTCAGCACACCTACACTAGCAACCTTTACTCTCTCTTTCTCAGCACACCTACACTAGCAACCTTTACTCTCCCTTTCTCAGCACACCTACACTAGCAACCTTTACTCTCTCTTTCTCAGCACACCTACACTAGCAACCTTTACTCTCTCTTTCTCAGCACACCTACACTAGCAACCTTGCTCTCTCTTTCTCAGCACACCTACACTAGCAACCTTACTCTCTCTTTCTCAGCACACCTACTCTAGCAACCTTTACTCTCTCTTTCTCAGCACACCTACACTAGCAACCTTTACCCTCCCTTTCCCAGCACACCTACACTAGCAACCTTTACTCTCTCTTTCTCAGCACACCTACACTAGCAACCTTTACTCTCTCTTTCTCAGCACACCTACACTAGCAACCTTTACTCTCTCTTTCTCAGCACACCTACACTAGCAACCTGTACCCTTTCTTTTCCAGCACACCTACACTAGCAACCTGTACACCTACACTAGCACCCTGTACTCTTTCCTTCCCAGCACACATGCACTAGCAACCTGTACCCTTTCTTTCCCAGCACACCTACACTAACAATCTGTACCCTCTCTTTCCCAGCACACCTAAACTAGCAAACTGTACCCTCTCTTTCCAGCACACCTACACTAGCAACCTGTACTCTCTCTTTTCCAGCACACCTACACTAGCAACCTGTACACCTACACTAGCACCC
>JAVIAB010000125.1:61641507-61821507 GCA_032433765.1 Megaustenia siamemsis | reverse complement strand
GACATGATTAACAAGGACACACCAAGATATGAGATATGACTAACATGACACATACCAAGATATGAGCCATGGCCAGCACACACACACACACACAAGCTAAGATATGAGCCATGGCTAGCACAGAAACACATCAAGATATGAGCCATGGCTAGCACAGAAACACATCAAGATATGAGCCATGGCTTCACGGAAAAACACCAAGAAATGAACCATATCCAGCACAGAAACACATTAAGGTATCCATATGCTTGGGTTTGTTGTAGTACTCTTCTTAACGTGGGAATCATCGACATACGAGACGTAGGCCCCGATTAACTGTTCACAGGTTTCGTTCAAACAGTTGTCCGGAGATTTGAGAGTGCAGTCTAACCCGTAGAACGTTCCCTTGCATGTACAGTTCCTGGTTGACTGTTCACAGGTGTCGTTGAAAAAGTTGTCCGGACATTTGCGAGTGCAGTCTGACCCGTAGTACGTTTCCTTGCACGTACAGTCTGTACTTTCCGGGTCACATATGATGTCACAGCCATCAGAACATGTCTGTTTGCACTGTAGCCCAAAATTACCATCGGGACAGATACCAGTAAACAGAATGGTTCCACTTCTCAATTGTGTGTATGCAGTCATTTTGATTCTAACGCATTGATTTTATTTTATTCCTTGCTGTTTGCGACAATGTTCATGATTCAACACTATACATACACATATTGGGGGGGGGGGGGGGGATACATGACTTCAGTTATTTAATTTAAATGTTTTGCTGGTGGTGTACCTCATGTACTTCATGGCATTTAATTGTTATATTATTATTGATAATTTTCTTTTGATCCCTTTCTGGCAGTCTCCATTGTTAGTTACTGCAGATCTCAGTAATTCATAGTTATTACAATTTCAAATTCTTTACTGTTAATGATGATTTTGGTTGAGTTTTGCTTTTTCAATGGATATTATCTTAGTTTTCTGTATGTTTAGGTTTTGCTCTTCGCTGTGCTATTTTTTGTAAACACACGGTGTGTAGTTATCACAGAATGACTATTGTCTTGGTAATGGCTGTCCATAGTAGAAAGTGGAGCTTATAGAGTAATAACAAACGCTTTATTTCCCTCACTTATCAGGTACAGCCAAACTCAAAGGATTTTCCACTCGTGATCACTCGAAAGGAAGAAAAAACACTCCAATCAACGACCACAATCTCTACAACATCTTACACAACATGACCATTCCACCGGTCCACCTTTCATGTATTATTTCGGGGGGGGGGGGGGGGGGGGGGGGGCTCCTCTATTGTAATCCCCACCCCCACCACCTGAGATCAGGAAATAAGTTTCAGATTTTCTTTCTTTGGACTTGGGGTGTAACCGATCTTTTTTCAGGCTTTTAGCAGTCGTCATTTTTTCAGATCTTCACACACAGTGCGTGTAACAAACACCATTAATAATTTTGTTAAAAATCTCAATGTCCAAATTTTATTTCTTTATTTTATCCCTCTCTCTCTCTCTCTATCTCTCTCTCTCTCTCTCTCTCTCTCTCTCTCTCTCTCTCTCACACACATACTCACACACACACGGGCACAAACAGATAAAATGAAATATTTCATGACCTTACACTTCAGGTATTGTGTTTCAGAAAAGAATGAAATGCTGAAAGAATGACAATCTGAAATGTAAGTATATTGGCTGCGCCAATACTGTCAAGTCTGCGTGCTTTCTGTGGTCAGCTCTTAATTTTGAGACCGCTAGTTCGTCCATCGGTATGGCTAAATTCAGAGGCATTGAAATAATGTCTGTTTTCTCCGTTAGAAGCCTGGCTTTAATTCCATTTAAGATAGTGCGTTGAGATTTTGATAACGCCTGTCATTTTTAACCACCTTTTATATTCAGAAACTATTTACATGCAGAAAAAGAAAAAAATAGAAGAAAAGAAGCTCATTATTGAAATAATGTCATCGAAATGGAGTTATTCATTTTTACGTCTTCTACAATAAAATGCAAAAATGTATTGCCAACACTTGAGGTCAATGTCCTTATAATATTTATGATTATTTTCAATCTGCAATTGATTAAGAGTGGCAGGAGTCATATACTTCAGACTATGGTCAGGACATTCGTTTGCGGAGACTGAAGTAGTTACGTCGCATTCACCTGACCGGAGAGTCAAGGCGGTTTTGACGTCAGCGCGCGGAGAACCTCGTGCTGCAGGCGACGACCGTTGATTAAAGAGGACCGTTACCAGGTCCTACTTATCCCCTGGGATAAGAGGTGTGATCTGTGCTCGATTGCCATTTCGCCCCCTGCCGGTCTGCGGTCTGCTCGAGTGTTTCACTGAAGAGAAGGCTTGATTTCATGTGTTGGGACGTTTCTTTGGCCACGCTCACTGACGACGAAATCTACTCGGATTCGGCGCATGAAGATGTGGTGACGACATGTGAACTGGTGACGACAGTTACAGTGATGCGGAAGAGGCATCATGAGCTGCGCACCTTTTCTTCAAAACGCAAAACATTCGATAGAACAGTACGAACAATCAGGATGAACACTTCGTTGGTTGCTGAAACGGGTATGTAGCGTATATGGTAATGTCCGCCTGTAGTGACGCCAATCCATTGTAAAGTCTAAAATCAAAGTCTGGAACTCTTTTGTTTTTTCTTCCAGAGTGTAAAGTTGGAATAATATAGTTTTGAATTGTCTAATCGTGCACTCGAGATTGCAGGATTGAAATGATATCGCTCTAGATGTATTTTTTTCATTTACTCAAAGTCAAAACACGTTAATTGAAACAATGATATCAGCATAAGAAATGTTTCATAATTATAACTATTTTAAAATCTAAAACTACTCGTCAAATAAAGAGTTGAAGTGTTATTTGCAACACACGATCTGTAACTCCCAATCACTTTCAAGAGCCACATTGGTTATTGCTTCAGTGATAGTAATCAATGAATGATGGTGTGACGTAAACTCTGTCCCTTCTCACAATTCTTGCTTACCTGTGGACTAGAAAACGAAATAAGTCATTATCTCATGAACTATAAGAAATAAATGTCTCATCATGTGCTGGCAATTTTGTGTTATCTTTCTGACTTTAATTTAAAACATTGTTCATTAAACTGTAATCTGTCCTTTATTTTTGCTGCAAATGGTTACATGATAAACAGCAGACAAAAAGAATGCTACGCTTTTCTTTAACACAAATGCAATTGTGCTAGCTTCACTTGAATGTTGTTAATTATATTCATGTTGTGTTCTTTTTGGAAATCTTCAACTTGGCTATTCATAAACGTCCTTATCGGTTTATTATTTGTCAGCTTATATCTATTATTTATAAGTGAATATATTACGATAACTTATTAGCACAATTTAGCCCATTTTTAGTTTCTGACAGGTAATTCATACGTCAGACATGCAGTTATAAGAGTGCAGCAATTTCTTTCACTTCAGGAAATGCACTTTTGCTTATATGTAATTCTGAACAACTGCTTACACATGCTTTGGTGATCCATCGATCAACTGCTTACACGTGTTTTGGTGATCCATCGATCAACTGCTTACACATGCTTTGGTGATCCATCGATCAACTGCTTACACATGCTTTGGTGATCCATCGATCAACTGCTTACACATGCTTTGGTGATCCATCGATCAACTGCTTACGCATGTTTTGGTGATCCATCGATCAACTGCTTACGCATGTTTTGATGATCCATCGATCAACTGCTTACGCATGTTTTGGTGATTCATCGATCAACTGCTTACACATGCTTTGGTGATCCATCGATCAACTGCTTACACGTGTTTTGGTGATCCATCGATCAACTGCTTACACATGCTTTGGTGATCCATCGATCAACTGCTTACACATGCTTTGGTGATCCATCGATCAACTGCTTACGCATGTTTTGGTGATCCATCGAAAAACTGCTTACGCATGTTTTGGTGATCCATCGATCAACTGCTTACACATGCTTTGGTGATCCATCGATCAACTGCTTACACGTGTTTTGGTGATCCATCGATCAACTGCTTACACATGCTTTGGTGATCCATCGATCAACTGCTTACACATGCTTTGGTGATCCATCGATCAACTGCTTACGCATGTTTTGGTGATCCATCGAACAACTGCTGACGCATGTTTTGGTGATCCATCGAACAACTGCTTACACATGTTTTGGTTATCCATCGATCAACTGCTTACACATGTTTTGGTGATCCATCGAGCTACTGCTTACACGTGTTTTGGTGATCCATCGAACAACTGCTTACGCATGTTTTGGTGATCCATCGAACAACTGCTTACGCATGTTTTGGTGATCCATCGAACAACTGCTTACGCATGTTTTGGTGATCCATCGAGCAACTGCTTACGCATGTTTTGGTGATCCATCGAACAACTGCTTACGCATGGTTTGGTGATCCACTGAACAATTGCTTACACATGTTTTGGTGATCCACTGAACAATTGCTTACACATGTTTTTATGATCCACTGAACAATTGCTTACGCGTGTTTTTATGATCCACTGAACAATTGCTTACGCATGTTTTGGTGATCCATCGAGCAACTGCTTACGCATGTTTTGGTGATCCATCGAACAACTGCTTACGCATGTTTTGGTGATCTATCGAGCAACTGCTTACGCATGTTTTTATGATCCACTGAACAACTGATTAACACATGGTTTGGTGATCCACTGAACAATTGCTTACGCTTGTTTTTATGATCCACTGAACAATTGCTTACGCTTGACTTTATGATCCACTGAACAATTGCTTACGCGTGTTTTTATGATCCACTGAACAATTGCTTACGCATGTTTTAGTGCTCCACTGAACAATTGCTTACGCATGTTTTAGTGTTCCACTGAACAATTGCTTACGCATGTTTTTATGATCCACTGAACAATTGCTTACGCAAGCTTTTATGATCCACTGAACAATTGCTTACGCATGTTTTGGTGATCTACTGAACAACTGCTCACACATGTTTTTGTGATCCACTGAACAACTGATATCGCATGTTTTCGTACCCAATATATTACAATAAATTGACCTGTTCGTGTGTGTTATTTGAAACTTTCACTCTGATCTTGAAAAGGTTACATTTATTATTAGAGATTATTAGCGTTGCTGATTTATTGATGTGAAAGTTAATGAAAGTCAATTAATAAAGAGGACACAATACAAGACTTTATCAGTGAATCATTAAACACAGAGAATTATGATTTCTATCATCTCCAGCCCGATAAGAGCTACGCATATGTTGTACATTTTACATTTATCCAACACATTGCAGTAATTATTCATGTTACTGCTAGAACAGAAACATTTAGCTTATTAGTGTCCTTCGTACTTTACTGCTAGAAGAAAGACAAGTTAACTAAAATAACACTTACTCTACGCTAACAGGAGAAGTAACCATTTATTATTATTGTATCTTATCGATATAACAAAAGACATAATCGCAATGACCAATAAGGACAAGTGGAACAATATTAAAACAGGCAAATTAATTTAAATATTTTGGAACAAAGTTAACCACAGATGGTAGATGTAAAACAGAAGTGAGATGCAGAATGGCTCAGGCAGAACCAGCTTTCCAAAAAATAAGGAAGATACTGTGCAATCCATTTTTTGACAGCAGAAACAAGAAAAAGAGTTCTTAAAAGTTATGTAGAGCCAGTCTTAATATATGGATGTGAATCGTGGAAAATAGGACAACAAACAATGTAAATCACTGGTGGCTGTAGAAATGTGGTTTTACAGAAGAATGTTGAGAATACCATGGACTGCTAAGAAGAGTAATGAAAACGTCATGAAAGCGGTCAAAATTAAACAAAAAGAGCTAATATCCAAAATTAGACAGAAACAATTATAATTGTTTGGTCATGTAATGAGAAGGGAACAGCTGGAATATATTGTAACAACTGGGAAAATTGAGGGACGAAGAGATAGAGGGAAGCAAAGAGAAAAGATACCTTAAGACAGCTTAAGAGAATGGCTTGGCAGAAGGTCAACAACAAAAATGATAAATAACTGTCGAGATCGAAAGTTGTAGAGAGACATGATCACCTACGTTAGCAGGCACGGTACTTGATAATGACGTATGTCAATATTCTCGTTTTTTTTCGGACTGACAAGGCTCCGGGTTCACCCAGCCTCTAAAAATGGCTACCCGAGATTTTTCTGGAAAGTAAAGGCTGTCTAGCGTAATACCGACCTAATCACCCAAAAAATGTGTCTTGGTCATAGGAAAATATGGTCACTAACACCGTATTCCCCATACACAGCAAGGCGTGGAGGGAATCTTTACTTTTTTACATAGCTTGGACATCAAGTATCCTTCGGAAATTCTTGAAACGAAGTTGAGAGGGGAATAGTACGACTGAGTAAAGCACTGTCTCCATATTCCGTACCCAGGCAGAGTAGGCAAAATGAAATGAGGAAGAAAGCACCAATGTTTAAACTTGGCACATGGAACGTAAGGACCTTGTGCCCAGGACTTGTTAAAGCAAAACACCGAAAGAAGGGCAAATTAGAACAACAGCCCTCATAGATAAAGAACTAACTAGGCTACATGTCGATATTGCTATCCTCCAAGAAACAAGACTCTCAGACTGTGGTTCTGTAAAGGAAGAAAATTATACTTTTTTTTCAGGCAAGGTCTAAGCCCTGAAAAGCCACGTCTACATGGAGTAGGCTTGGCTGTATATAACAAACATATCAACTTCATAGCTGCACCAAAGGGAGTGTCTGAACGCTCAGTGATACTTCAGCTGTATATAACAAACATATCAACTTCATAGCTGCACCAAAGGGAGTGTCTGAACGCTCAGTGATACTTCAGCTGTATATAACAAACATATCAACTTCATAGCTGCACCAAAGGGAGTGTCTGAACGCTCAGTGATACTTCAGCTGTATATAACAAACATATCAACTTCATAGCTGCACCAAAGGGAGTGTCTGAACGCTCAGTGATACTTCAGCTGTATATAACAAACATATCAACTTCATAGCTGCACCAAAGGGAGTGTCTGAACGCGATACTTCAGCTGCGTACGAGGAGTGCATTAATGAACATCATTAGTGCCTCTGCACCAACGATGGCTGCATCAGGCGAAGAGAAAGACAACTGCTACCAACAACTTCAGATAATCATCGACTCACTTCCAAAAGATGAGCTATTATATATACTTGGTGATTTCAGCGCACGCACAGGATCCGACCAACAATCTTGGCCAACATGCCTAGGCCATCATGAGATTTCAAAAATCAACGAAAATGGCCAGAGACTCCTAGAATTCTGTTCATGGACTATGGATGTAATTTTCGACCTCGATTATAATGGGCTTGTAACTTCGTGGGAAAATAATTATGTACAAAAATAGTCTCGAAGCTTTCATTTGATGGCTTGTAAAGAAACTCCAACCTGATATTTAGCTTCTATTTATGCTTTCAACTCGATAGTTTATTTGGACAATGTTGGATTTTACACACACACATAATATACAACTCACTAAGAGTTGTTGTTGTTGGCGGATTGCCACGAGTTGATTCGGGCAGGTTACCCTTTGACTCATAAGATGTGGCGGGTCGTAATAGCTTTCTTGACATTCCCAGCTCTTACTGGAGAGGTTGGAGTTCGTCTGTCACAGGCTATGCTGGGAAACTACTAGTCCAGCCCAGAGGTACTGCAATACTGGGTCCTCTATATCAGTAACAGCCACCACTACAGGGAACACGGCGATCCAAGCTTCTGTTAGCCTGTCTGGTTTGAAGCAGACTGTTTCCAGAGGAGACCACGAGGAGGTAGAACTGCAAGGTCTTAGTCGGCTGATGGTGCGCCGACCCTGCTATTGCGACCACAGGTCGCAGGCGCTTCTGCTCCCCCCCCCCCCCCACTCACTAAGAGAGAAACAAATATAGATAAGATATAAACGAACTCGATTTCAGTGGTTACACGTAAGGAAGTAATCGATACTTACTGCTTCATCCAGCTGTTGCTCTTTGGACTTGTCGCCATTAGTATTCAATTTTCTTTCGTGTTCACTTTGTTTTCTGGTATTTTCAGCTACATTTTTTCGCAGTTTTTTTATGCTAGAGTCTTCTTTTTTGTTCTTCTCGCTGAATTGTGGGTTGTGCATATTGCCGATGACGTCTTTAAACCAGTTTTCATTTATATTGTTTTTTGAATCATCATTTTTAGATAGTTTATTAAAATCTGTTTCTATTGGATTTTTCGTGAATGCTTCTTTAATTAATTTAATCATTTCTTCATGTTGTTTATTGTCCTTCTTGCTAGAAGCTGTCTTGCTTTAAATCCAGCAAATGTATCTCCATCATCAGTGTCCAGGTCCTGAAACAAACTGTTAAAATCAAAAAGACGTTCGGTACGACCAGAGCCAGTAACGTCCTTCTCTTGACCTGAGAGGGGTTTAAATGTATTCTTCAGTGCATCGTCAAAACTCTTGAAGAAATCATTAATATTGAAGTTAAAATCCGCAAATTCATGATTATCGCCTCCAGTTATATCATATATCCTTTTCTTTTCTGGATCACTGAGAACGTCATAAGCTGTGGAAATGATGGAGAGAATGGTTTACACTGTTAAGCTGATTAAATTAATTATACTCCAATACAACACAAGACACCAAATATAGAATCATCATCATGATGTGCCGTACCAGTTGGCGTAGGTGATCATGTCCCTCCACAATCTTCTATCTACAGTACATTGTATCAGTTCTGTTGTTGACTGTTTTCCATGCCATGACACCAAGCTATCCAGTATTTTCTCTCTTTGTCGTCCGCGATCTCTCTTTCCTTTTATTTTGCCAGTTGTAACCATGTATTCCAACTTTCTTCTTCTCATGTTGTGCCCAAAAAAAATGTTGATTGCTTCTTTCTGATGTTTTTTAAGAGCTCCCTTTTTGTGTTGGCCTCTTTGAGAACTTTCTCATTGGTCTTTTTAGCTGTCCAGGGCCTTTAAACGTCTTTTCATTTGTTTGTCTATTGTCCATGATTCACTTCCGTAGGTCAGAATTGGTTCTGTATAGCATCGATGAACTCTCTTTCTCATTTATATTGACATAGATTTGTTGCATAAGATATTTTTCATTTTCTGAAATGCTATTTGGCCTGAGCTATTCTGCTTTTTATTTCTGTGTTGCATCTTCCATCTGATGTTATCACTGTGCCCAAGTATTTCAAACGTTGCACTTGTTTCAGGTTTGTCTTATTTATTTTTATGCTGCATGATGGTGATGATTGTTTCTTCGATACAACCATTACTATTGTTTTCTTACTATTCAGACTGAGACCTTTCTTGTTGCTTTCTTCTACTATTATATCTATCATTTCTTGTAGTTCGTTCTCTGTCTCTGCTATTAAGACTGTGTCATCCGCATATCGTAAATTATTTATGTTGTGACCGTTGACTTTAATTTCATTTTTTGTCTACTATTGATCTCAATACTGAATAGTTGCATTTAACCAGCTATGGGAGGATTATCATGCTCACAATTATCACGCGAAAAAAATGCAATGAAAACTGGAAGAGGAAACAACAAACTAGTTTTCAGAGAGGTAGAGAAACAAAAGGCCATCAGTTTCAAATTAAAAACATGTGAAAAATGCAGAGAATGCTACATTAAATTGTTTTATTGACAAATCAAAAGTATTTAGCTGAGTGCAGCATCAGACGTGGACAATACTTATAGATGCGGGGTTTTCACCTCATCTAGTGCAAATTATACAAATGCTTTATAAAGACAATGAAAATTAAACTGCTCTTGAAAATGAAACGTTAGACTAGTTTGGCATAGACAGTTAGATAGGGGTGCATCTTATCACCTTTCTTACTCGGTAGCCGAGTTGGGAAAACCATTCAACTGGACTACCGACGTTCGGACAACCCGTGTTCGATTCCCGCTGGGAGCAGTGTGAATTGTACTCGTGGTTGGAAAAAAAAAAAAACCCCACGTCGACCCAGCCGTTGACAGAAATGGGTACCAGGGTATTACCCTGGGAAGGTGAGGAATGTCGCCTCGCATCTGAGTTTCGATGTTTGAGGCGACACTGTCCAGAAATCTCCGAACATTTCTGGATAGGCGGCCGAGCACATATGGGTGGAAACTCGCGTGCTAAGACGCCGGTTCAAGTCTCGTACTTTACCTTTACCTTACCTTTACCTTTCTTATTCAACATATATGCATAAACAATAATGAGAGTAATTAATAACATCACTTCAAAGCTATAGTTAAAAACAAATACATGTAAGTAAGTAAAGTACCCCCGTCACGCCAAGTGGCGTAAAGTGAACATGGTGTTAGTGACCATAAATTTTACAGACCTTCGGCACATGATTTTTGGGGTAATGCGGTAAATACATGTAAACAATGCTATAATAGGTAAAGTAGGTTATAGAAAAACATAAAACGTACGTAAAAACTTATACCTATTACTTATACCTTTAGCACAAACACAAAACCTAGACTATTCAAATCAAATGTACTATCAACCCTTACGTATGCGTGTGAAAGCTGGAAAACAACAAGAGACATAGAAACAAAGTTGAACGCATTCGAAAATATATGTCTAAAGAAAATACTTGGTATAGCGTGGAACGAATTCAAAACAAACCAGGAATTTAGAGAAATCGCCAACCAACCACTAATATTTTCAGTAATAAAGAAAAGACGATGGTCATATGTTGGACATGTGATGAGAAGAGATAATAACCGAATAGCAAAGCAAGCCCTCGTGTGGGAAACAACAGGTAAGAGGAAAAGATTAAGACCCAGAGAGACACTGAGAAGAACATTGATGAGAGAGGCAAGAGCAGCAGGAATTGGCTCCCTCAATGAGATAGAGCTACTTGCACATAACAGAGACAAATGGCGAGATTTGATAAAATATCTTTAAAAGAATTGAAAACTGATAGAAAAAAAATTTAGATAAGAGAAGGAGTATCTTGGTCTATGCCCTATGGGCCAGCTACGGCTCGAAAGATCAATACATAGATAGGTAGAAAACCTTATATATGCATGTACAGGGTTTTCCCCTGGAACGTGTTTCGGTAAATTTGTAATGATTTAATTGGTCCCAGGGCACATATGTTAAAAATAACTAAAAGCTATGGTTGCTGAACTCGTATGACTCAGCAACTACTGTTATTACAGTTACAAATTGTAAATGGCGCCATATTTGTAACAAAGTAAGTCACTGTGTGCAATGATTGACATTTCCTACTTGCCGGCACATTTGGATCACGACATATTTGGTGAGTCTGTAGAAATGTGGTTTTACAGAAGAATGTTGAGAGTACCATGGGCAGCTAAGAAGAGTAATGAAGATGTTCTGAGAGAGGTCAAAGCAAAAAGAGAGCTAATTTCCAATATTAGGAAGAAACAATCATCATTTTTTGGCCATGTAATGAGAAGAGAACAACTGGAATATATTGTAACAACTGGAAAAATTGAGAGACGAAGAGATTGAGGGAAGCAAAGAGAAAAAATAACAGACAGCTTAAGAGAATGGCTTGGCAGAAGGTCAACAACATTAATTATGAATAGCTGCCGAGATCGAAAGTTGTGGAGAGACATGATCACCGACGCCAGCAGGCCCGGTACTTGATGATGATGATTATATTTGGTGAGAAATGAACTGAAGGTTTTTTTTCTGAGAATGTTACAATTCCAGAAACACGGTACATCAAATGTTTGTGTGAATTCTTGACAAAGAATAAAATGTCTGCTGCACCATTTTTGCTAATAAGCGCTGTCAGCACCATCCTCATTTCTACTAGTGCACATGAGCGTTTCCCAGCTAAAGTAGTTCTCTCAGTGTAAGGATCTTCTCTACAAATGCAGACTGTGGGCTCTTCTATGTGAACTGATTTCATCAAGCTATTTGGTAGTTGGATCTCTCCTATGTGTACTGATTTTCATCAAGCTATTTAGTAGTTGGATCTCTCCTATGTGTACTGATTTTCATCAAGCTATTTAGTAGTTGGATCTCTCCTATGTGTACTGATTTTCATCAAGCTATTTAGTAGTTGGATCTCTCCTATGTGTACTGATTTTCATCAAGCTATTTGGTGGTTGGATCTCTCCTATGTGTACTGATTTTCATCAAGCTATTTGGTAGTTGAATCTCTCCTATGTTAACTGATTTTCATCAAGCTATTTGGTGGTTGGATCTCTCCTATGTTAACTGATTTTCATCAAGCTATTTGGTAGTTGAATCTCTCCTATGTGAACTGATTTTCATCAAGCTATTTGGTGGTTGGATCTCTCCTATGTTAACTGATTTTCATCAAGCTATTTGGTAGTTGAATCTCTCCTATGTTAACTGATTTTCATCAAGCTATTTGGTAGTTGAATCTCTCCTATGTGAACTGATTTTCATCAAGCTATTTGGTAGTTGAATCTCTCCTATGTGTACTGATTTTCATCAAGCTATTTAGTAGTTAGATCTCTCCTATGTGAACTGATTTTCATCAAGCTATTTGGTGGTTGGATCTCTCCTATGTTAACTGATTTTCATCAAGCTATTTGGTAGTTGAATCTCTCCTATGTGAACTGATTTTCATCAAGCTATTTGGTAGTTGAATCTCTCCTATGTGTACTGATTTTCATCAAGCTATTTGGTAGTTGAATCTCTCCTATGTGTACTGATTTTCATCAAGCTATTTGGTAGTCGCATCTCTTCTATGTGTACTGATTTTCATCAAGCTATTTGGTAGTTGAATCTCTCCTATGTTAACTGATTTTCATCAAGCTATTTAGTAGTTGGATCTCTCCTATGTGTACTGATTTTCATCAAGCTATTTGGTAGTTGAATCTCTCCTATGTGTACTGATTTTCATCAAGCTATTTGGTAGTTGGATCTCTCCTATGTGTACTGATTTTCATCAAGCTATTTGGTAGTCGCATCTCTCCTATGTGTACTGATTTTCATCAAGCTATTTGGTAGTCGCATCTCTCCTATGTGTACTGATTTTCATCAAGCTATTTGGTAGTCGCATCTCTCCTATGTGTACTGATTTTCATCAAGCTATTTGGTAGTCGCATCTCTCCTATGTTAACTGATTTTCATCAAGCTATTTGGTAGTCGCATCTCTCCTATGTTAACTGATTTTCATCAAGCTATTTGGTAGTTGGATCTCTCCTATGTTAACTGATTTTCATCAAGCTATTTGGTGGTTGAATCTCTCCTATGTTAACTGATTTTCATCAAGCTATTTGGTGGTTGAATCTCTCCTATGTTAACTGATTTTCATCAAGCTATTTGGTGGTTGAATCTCTCCTATGTGAACTGATTTTCATCAAGCTATTTGGTGGTTGAATCTCTCCTATGTTAACTGATTTTCATCAAGCTATTTGGTAGTTGAATCTCTCCTATGTTAACTGATTTTCATCAAGCTATTTGGTGGTTGAATCTCTCCTATGTTAACTGATTTTCATCAAGCTATTTGGTAGTTGAATCTCTCCTATGTTAACTGATTTTCATCAAGCTATTTGGTGGTTGAATCTCTCCTATGTTAACTGATTTTCATCAAGCTATTTGGTAGTTGGATCTCTCCTATGTTAACTGATTTTCATCAAGCTATTTAGTAGTTGGATCTCTCCTATGTGTACTGATTTTCATCAAGCTATTTAGTAGTTGGATCTCTCCTATATGTACTGATTTTCATCAAGCTATTTGGTAGTCGCATCTCTCCTATGTGAACTGATTTTCATCAAGCTATTTGGTAGTCGCATCTCTCCTATGTGAACTGATTTTCATCAAGCTATTTGGTAGTTGAATCTCTCCTATGTGTACTGATTTTCATCAAGCTATTTGGTAGTTGGATCTCTCCTATGTGTACTGATTTTCATCAAGCTATTTAGTAGTTGGATCTCTCCTATGTGTACTGATTTTCATCAAGCTATTTAGTAGTTGGATCTCTCCTATGTGTACTGATTTTCATCAAGCTATTTAGTAGTTGGATCTCTCCTATGTGAACTGATTTTCATCAAGCTATTTGGTAGTCGCATCTCTCCTATGTGAACTGATTTTCATCAAGCTATTTGGTAGTCGCATCTCTCCTATGTGAACTGATTTTCATCAAGCTATTTGGTGGTTGGATCTCTCCTATGTTAACTGATTTTCATCAAGCTATTTGGTAGTCGCATCTCTCCTATGTGAACTGATTTTCATCAAGCTATTTGGTAGTCGCATCTCTCCTATGTTAACTGATTTTCATCAAGCTATTTGGTAGTCGCATCTCTCCTATGTTAACTGATTTTCATCAAGCTATTTGGTGGTTGAATCTCTCCTATGTTAACTGATTTTCATCAAGCTATTTGGTGGTTGAATCTCTCCTATGTTAACTGATTTTCATCAAGCTATTTGGTGGTTGAATCTCTCCTATGTTAACTGATTTTCATCAAGCTATTTGGTGGTTGAATCTCTCCTATGTTAACTGATTTTCATCAAGCTATTTGGTAGTTGAATCTCTCCTATGTTAACTGATTTTCATCAAGCTATTTGGTGGTTGAATCTCTCCTATGTTAACTGATTTTCATCAAGCTATTTGGTAGTTGAATCTCTCCT
The DNA here is from genome assembly GCA_032433765.1 of Megaustenia siamemsis. Classification (NCBI taxonomy): domain Eukaryota; kingdom Metazoa; phylum Mollusca; class Gastropoda; order Stylommatophora; family Ariophantidae; genus Megaustenia; species Megaustenia siamemsis. Next base: position 61,806,914 of record JAVIAB010000125.1, on the reverse strand, counting down.
ATGTTAACTGATTTTCATCAAGCTATTTGGTGGTTGAATCTCTCCTATGTTAACTGATTTTCATCAAGCTATTTGGTAGTTGGATCTCTCCTATGTTAACTGATTTTCATCAAGCTATTTAGTAGTTGGATCTCTCCTATGTGTACTGATTTTCATCAAGCTATTTAGTAGTTGGATCTCTCATATATGTACTGATTTTCATCAAGCTATTTGGTAGTCGCATCTCTCCTATGTGAACTGATTTCATCAAGCTATTTGGTAGTCGCATCTCTCCTATGTGAACTGATTTTCATCAAGCTATTTGGTAGTTGAATCTCTCCTATGTGTACTGATTTTCATCAAGCTATTTGGTAGTTGGATCTCTCCTATGTGTACTGATTTTCATCAAGCTATTTAGTAGTTGGATCTCTCCTATGTGTACTGATTTTCATCAAGCTATTTAGTAGTTGGATCTCTCCTATGTGTACTGATTTTCATCAAGCTATTTAGTAGTTGGATCTCTCCTATGTGAACTGATTTTCATCAAGCTATTTGGTAGTCGCATCTCTCCTATGTGAACTGATTTTCATCAAGCTATTTGGTAGTCGCATCTCTCCTATGTGAACTGATTTTCATCAAGCTATTTGGTGGTTGGATCTCTCCTATGTTAACTGATTTTCATCAAGCTATTTGGTAGTCGCATCTCTCCTATGTGAACTGATTTTCATCAAGCTATTTGGTAGTCGCATCTCTCCTATGTTAACTGATTTTCATCAAGCTATTTGGTAGTCGCATCTCTCCTATGTTAACTGATTTTCATCAAGCTATTTGGTAGTCGCATCTCTCCTATGTTAACTGATTTTCATCAAGCTATTTGCTTGATACCTTTAACCCTTAGCACATGTCAGGTCCTGGCTCTTGGCGTCTAGCAACCGACTCCAAGCGTAAGAAAGAAAATTGGTGAAGAAAGAAGGTTCTACTGTGCCGGGGCGTCCCGCGGGGAAGGGTATAATCTCTAACACTTTTCTAGTCTACATCAACAACCTGGTTACTGAACTACCACATGGTATCAAAGTGGCAATGTATGCAGATGGTCTGGTAGTGTGGTGCACAGACGAGTACGCAACAGTGGCCTCCGATTTGTTGCAAAGAACTGTTATGAATGCACTAAACCCAAGGACAGGGAAGGAATCAGAATAAAATTAATACTGAATTAGATGAGCAGCAATTTGGATTCAGGAAACACAGTGGGACAAAAGAGGCCATATTCACCATGAGGACATTGATTGATAAGTGCATAGAAGTAAACAAATCAATATTTGCCTGCGTCATAGACTACACCAAAGCATTTGATAGAATACACCATGAGCAACTTATAGACTGCCTAAAAGATATAAATCTAGATGACACAGATATACGACTAATATATAATTTATACTGGGCGCAAACAGCAATAATAAAATATAACAAAGAGAACTCTACACCCATTGATATAAAAAGAGGAGTAAGACAAGGATGCATCCTATCACCAAGCTTGTTCAATCTATACACTGAGCAAATCTTTAAAAACATCATAGAGATGCCAGGCCTACAAATTAATGGAAAGATAATCAATAACCTAAGATATGCTGACGATACTGTACTACAAGCAGAAAATCCTAAAGATCTACAACAATTACTTAATGAAATAAACATGACAAGCAAAAAATATGGACTAGATATAAATATCAAAAAGACTAAAACTATGATCATAAACAAAGAAAATACTCAAAACCCACAAGTGGATATCAAAATTGAAGGAATAGACCTGGAGACAGTTCAGAACTACAACTACCTTGGACATACTATAACCAGTGATGGAAAATGTACAACTGAAATAAACAAAAGAATAGGAATGGCAAAAAGTAATTTTAATGTCATAAGGAACATACTAACATCAAAACAAATAACACCAGGGCTACTAAGACTAAGAATAACTAAGAATAACAAAATGTTACATCTCCTCAACATTCCTATATGATGCAGAAACATGGACTTTAGACAAGAAAACAGAACAGAGAACTGAAGCCTTTGAAATGTGGATATATAGAAGAATAGGTAGAGTTGGATGGAAAGAAAAGAAAACAAACGATGAAGTTTTAAAACAACTAAAAATGAAAAGAGAATTATTAAATACAATTCATCATCATCAAGTACCGGGCCTACTGGCGTAGGTGATCATGTCTCTCCACAACTTTCGATCTCGGCAGTTCTTTATCATTTCTGTTGTTGACCTTCTGCCAAGCCATTCTCTTAAGCTGTCTGTCATTTTTTCTCTTTGCTTCCCTCCATCTCTTCGTCCCTCAATTTTCCAAGTTGTTACAATATATTCCAGTTGTTCTCTTCTCATTACATGGCCAAAAAATGATGATTGTTTCTTCCTAATATTGGAAATTAGCTCTCTTCTTGCTTTGACCTCTTTCAGAACATTTTCATTACTCTTCTCAGCTGTCCATGGTATTCTCAACATTCTTCTGTAAAACCACATTTCTACAGACTCCAGTGATTTTCTTGTCTGTTGTCCTATTGTCCATGATTCATATCCATATGTTAAGACTGGCTTTAAAGTTTACCAAACAGAGTATACGCACACATTTAGAATATGGATCATCCGCATGGTGCTCAGCATCAAACACTACACTGCAAAAGCTGGATAAAGTACAAAACCAAGCACTTAAGATCATTAAAGGAGCAATGAAATCAACACCAATATTGGAGATGGAGAAATTGTGGAGGATACCAGCACTGAGAGAACAGAGGGACACAAAGGTACTGATACAGGCAGAAAAATGTGCATGCATGCCGAGACATCCAATGAAGGACCGATTAAAAATCGTGCATTGGTACGGCTTGAGAGAAGCAGTTTTATCCTCCAAGCCAAACGAATATGTAGACAAACACCAGACATACCAAGAGTTGTCAACCCATACCAGAACAGATCCCTTGGACATAGGAATCCGGACTGACAATACAAATACGGACAGAAGTGAAAGGAATATTTGACAAGGAAGAACAGACAAGTATACAGCGTAAAACAATCACTCTCAATTTCTTGGATGAAGAAAACCCACAAGACCTATGGATTCGTGTGTACACAGAAGGACCAGCACAGAATGCAGTAAATAATTTGGGAGCATGGGCATACATAGAGTACCCAAATGACACTAGAGATATGAATAAAATAGCAACAGGGAAATATTGTCACAATAGCGATGCAGAAAGCTAAGCAATAAAGTTGGCAATAGAAAACTCCTGAATCTTAGCCCACAGCCTGTAGTTGTGACGACAATTGCAAGATCAGCACTACAGGCACTACTACTACTACTACTACTAACTACTATTACTACTACTACTACTACTACTACTACTACTACTGCTACTGCTGCTACTGCTGCTACTACTGCTGCTACTGCTGCTGCTGCTACTGCTGCTGCTGCTGCTACTGCTACTGCTACTGCTGCTGCTACTGCTACTGCTACTGCTACTGCTGCTACTACTGCTGCTGCTGCTGCTACTGCTGCTGCTGCTGCTACTGCTACTGCTACTGCTACTGCTACTACTACTGCTACTACTACTACTACTACTAGACGCCGAAAGGCAGGTGAAGAAGATTTGTGCAATGTATTGTAATAGTTGCTGTTTAATTGACAGAAAACAATACTTATATAAATGTATAATCAAAATATTAGGTAGTAAGTTCCCCCAGATTTTACTAGCAAGGCAAGACAACATACATTACATTAAAGGTTCAGACCAAGGACAAAGACAACTAAAAAGACTGGATCTCTAATTACCTTTGGCAATATGTTGAAACTTGTCAGCAGCACCTTCTTCTTTGTTTTTATCTGGGTGGTACTTGAGCGCCAAGCTTCTGAATGCTTTCTTTATTTCTCTGTCCGATGCATTACGGTCAACACCCAGAGTTTTGTAATAGTCTTCCTCAGCAGTTTTCGCCCATGACAACAAAAGGACACAGATGGAAATGGTGGTAAATAAAACAGGAGACAGCTCCATGACTATTTACTATCTTTTCTCAGAGGTGGCGAGACACTGTGGTTCCGGTAACCCTGCAACACATCAACATATAGATCATTTACAGACGGACGTGTTCGGACGCTGACCTCAACGAGCAGTTGCCAAATAATTTTCTGTAAGACACAAGTTTCTTTCTTTTTTCTTCTTATTCTTCCTTCGTCTCAGTCTTGTTCTTCTTCTTCTTTCTTTTTATCTGTCTTCTTTTCCTTTCATCCCCATCTTCCATTGTCGTCGTCCTTCCTCTTTTTCCCTTCTTTTTCCCTTCTTTTTCTTCCTCTTTTTGCTTCTTCTTTCTTTTTATTCCTCCCTCTTTTTCCTTATTCGTTCTTCTTCTTCCTTCTGTTTTCTGCTTTCCCTTTTTACGCCCGCTGTCGCAAAATGAATATTATTTGTTGCGCAGCGTAGCATTTTACAGCCAATCTGAGATCATTGTTCCCTTCTAACCAACAACTTCATCATCACATATTTTTGCTTTCCCATGAACTCTTTTCACTTGTATCCCTCTTCTTCCGATGAGATCATATAGATTACTTTTGAGACCACAGCGAGAAGTAGAGTAAGGTCTTGGTCTCTCCAGTTCACTGACTCTTAGTCAAGCAATCGTCTATGAGTCACAGACTGCTGTAAAGTCATTCGCTGATACAGTAAGACATTCTTCACACACACATTACACGCTATTGACATTTCTGGACCTGCCTTCTTTTTGGTTTGCCATTAGAACGGGCCCTTAATTTGGTTTGTATTTAGGATTAGAGAGACATCGGGTGAGACATTTCTTCAACAATATCAATACAAAGTGTTTCTTCATGTCGGTTGAGACTTCCCTTTAAGACCCTTTCATTTAGGATGAGCCAAACCTGAAAAATGTGAAATTGCCAAGGGCCAGATACTGTCATCTATAAAGATATATATATATATATATATATATATATATATATATATATATATATATATATATATATATTATTTCCATCCACATGCTTTTGTAGTTAAGTAATCATATAATTGATTGAAAGTGTTAGGCTGGGAGCAGGTTTGAATGAGAGAGAGAGAGGTGGGGAGGGATATATATATATATATATATATATATATATATAACATTTTAATTAATTTTAAACAAACTACAAATTGATAGCTTAATGACTTAATTAGACTGTTGTGCTTGAAAATTGTTGGTGTTTGGCTACCTTAAAGCATTGCATTTGTTAGTTAAATAACTTCTGACTTTTAATTTAATTCACCTCATTTTTTTTTTTAAGTATAAACAGATATGTACTACCCATACAGTGAGGCAACCGTTTAGGCATTTGATGGTATCAATTACTTTTCTCATGAGGGAAATAACGTGTGCGGAAGCTCAGTATGTTTTAAGTTCCTCCAAGTTAATTTTAGAATATTAACTAGTCGATAATTTTTTTTATATTGTCCGCCTCGTTTGGGGCGACATCAAAAGATGTTTAAAAACACTGTGACCTTGTTTGTTACGATGAAAATTATTTAAAGTGATTCAGAAATCCATAGTGAATATTTTTGTTTTAATTGTCCGTAAAGCTGACGAAAAAAAAAATGCCTTCTGCTTTATTACAAAGAAGTAAGTGTTTGGTTATGGAAGGCACCGATGTCATTGCAAACGAATTAAAATCTATAATTGCTCAACCGCCCGTGCCAGTGGAATCATCCGAATCTCATCTCCCAAACAAAGAAAGGTAACTGTAGTCCCCATCGTTGCAGTCTCAGCACACGCCAAAAGACATAAGGCGAAACCGCGCAGAACGTGATCACAGCCAACTGTTCCCTGTCATATGATATCATCATTCATCGTAAACAATTGGAATATCGAAACATGATGAGACACACAGCTCACGGTGTGCACAGAGCACTTAACTCAGTAGCTCCTGCAACAAGCCGGAAAAAGTAAGTGTTTCCTTATCAAAGAAGTAAGTATTTCTTTATCAAAGAAGTAAGTATTTCCTTGTCAAAGAAGTGAGTAATTTATTCTTCCACAGTGTCCGTTTATTCTGAATATGCACCGACACGCCCGTAACGTTCATGAACTAGCAATAATTATTGACATGTTTACAAATTATAAACATAAAAGATCAGTCCAAACTGATTTAAAACCAAAAATAAATTCTTTTGAACAGTGTCTTTGCAGTAAAAACTGCAAACTGCAGATATAGAACGAAAGAGAGATAGTCACAAATGCAGAGAAAGAGAAGACGAGTGATAATCGATAATAACATCTGCAGATAAAAATAATTCTCTTTACTGCATAGGCAAAAAACTAGGCTACTGGAAACTTAAATGAAGTATACAGAATAAAAGTTATTGAACACAGTAGACTAAGGCAGAAGAGGATATTTTTAAAACATAATAATTCACATGAAATGACAGTATGTTTCCGAGGTTCGTTCAAATCCTGCACTTGTTGAAGTATGTGTACATAATTAACATATAAAAACGTGTATGTCATGATTTACAAATAAACAGCACTGCAATATTAATAATATTATAAAAACAACTGAAATCAACAGATAAAAGTAACAATTGTATTACCTAGTTTGTTGTATCAAATGTACAACTACCCAGTCTGAGTATGTGGATAGCTTGCAAATATATTTCTGTTGGTGTACATAAACTTCCAGTAAATGTATTCCTGTTGGTGTACATAAACTTCTAGAAAATGTATTTCTGCATAATCAGAACCAACTTCAAATATAATGTTTAAATAAAGCTATTCGGAATGATTTCCCCGTCTTTGTGTCGTTGTTCCCTGCAGGGCTCCTTGCCCATATGAAACTTCCCTGCACGAAGGTCTACTGAAATATCTAATAATCTAATGACAAATTAGACGCCCCTTTTATTCAACACACGACAATACCTCATTACATACAATATGTTGCAGATCAGAAGGTACACGACAACACGAGCTATTGGCTTATTAAGTCATGTGACTTTGACAATTTGATATGTATCTGGAAAATGCCAAGGTATGTGTTGAGGTTGATCGTCATCAGACATGTACAACTAAAGTATCCTCTACGAAAATAGAAAGGTTTCCATCTGTTCAGTCGTAGGTTATGGCGTGCGCTAGCGTCTTCTAGCGGGCCAAGTAGTATAGATGAAACTTGGAGCCAGGGATCTGACAGGTCAGCAGCGTGTATTTATCAAGGTAGTCACATGAAGAATTATTCAGTTCGACCATTACTGCAATTTAAGATTTCGGTTTTGTATATTTATGTTCATCATTAACTGCATTGGACCAATAGTTTCCATACTTATTTCAGATCAACGCTTAATAAGTTGTCTAAGCTCATTTTCGTTGTCTTCTGTGCTCATTATGCTCAGCCGTTACAACTTCTTGATTCCATGCTTTTTTTTTCGCTTATCATCATAAGTTTCATTAAAATATAATTCTCATCATCACCTTACCTCCATAAAAATCATCCTTACATCTTGATCCATTAAACACTCCTTCGTTACAAAAAAAAAGAATAATAATTCTCTATAAAGTTTATAAAATAATCCTGACAAATTTAAGTTACTACAACCATGACTATTAAAAACCAAATCAGCCTCAGTAATAAACTAATCTCATAAGTCATCATCCGCAATAACGATCACATATATACAACCCTATCATTACACGAGATGTAGACGTGAAAAAAATGCAAAAGATGTGTGAGAGCAAAGAACAAAAGTTAAAATAAAGATGTGTGAGAGCAGAGAACAAAAGTTAAAATAAAGATGTGTGAGAGCAGAGAACAAAAGTTAAAATAAAGATGTGTGAGAGCAGAGAACAAAAGTTAAAATAAAGATGTGTGAGAGCAGAGAACAAAAACTAAACTAATGATGCGTGAGAGCAGAGAATAAAAACTAAATTAATGATATTTTGAGAGCAGAGAACAAAAATTAAACTAATGATGTTTAAGAGCAGAGAATAAAAACTAAACTAATGATGTTTAAGAGCAGAGAATAAAAACTAAACTAATGATGCGTGAGAGCAGAGAATAAAAACTAAATTAATGATATTTTGAGAGCAGAGAACAAAAACTAAACTAATGATGCGTGAGAGCAGAGAATAAAAACTAAATTAATGATATTTTGAGAGCAGAGAACAAAAATTAAACTAATGATGTTTAAGAGCAGAGAATAAAAACTAAACTAATGATATTTAAGAGCAGAGAACAAAAACTAAACTAATGATGTTTAAGAGCAGAGAATAAAAACTAAACTAATGATGTGTGTGAGCAGAGAATAAAAACTAAATTAATGATATTTTGAGAGCAGAGAACAAAAACTAAACTAATGATGTGTGAGAGCAGAGAACAAAAACTAAATTAATATTTGAGAGCAGAGAACAAAAAACTAAACTAATGATGTGTGAGAGCAGAGAACAAAAACTAAACTAATGATGTGTGAGAGCAGAGAATAAAAACTAAATTAATATTTTTAGAGCAGAGAACAAAAACTAAACTAATGATGTGTGAGAGCAGAGAATAAAAACTAAAATAATGATGTGTGAGAGCAGAGAATAAAAACTAAACTAATGATATTTTGAGAGCAGAGAACAAAAAACTAAACTAATGATGTGTGAGAGCAGAGAATAAAAACTAAATTAATATTTTGAGAGCAGAGAACAAAAACTAAACTGATGATGTTTGAGAACAGAGAACAATAAAAAGCAAAAGATGTGTGAGAGCAGAGAACAAAAGTTAAAATAAAGATATGTGAGAGCAGAGAATAAAAGTTAAAATAAAGATGTGTGAGAGCAGAGAACAAAAGTTAAAATAAAGATATGTGAGAGCAGAGAATAAAAGTTAAAATAAAGATGTGTGAGAGCAGAGAATAAAAGTTAAAATAAAGATGTGTGAAAGCAGAGAATAAAAGTTAAAATAAAGATGTGTGAGAGCAGAGAACAAAAGTTAAAATAAAGATATGTGAGAGCAGAGAATAAAAGTTAAAATAAAGATGTGTGAGAGCAGAGAATAAAAGTTAAAATAAAGATGTGTGAGAGCAGAGAATAAAAGTTAAAATAAAGATGTGTGAGAGCAGAGAATACAAGTTAAAATAAAGATGTGTGAGAGCAGAGAATAAAAGTTAAACTAAGGATGTATAAGATCAGAGAACAAAAACTAAACCACGGATGTATGAGAGCAGAAAACAAAAACTAAACTAAGGATGTGTAAAAGCAGAGAACACAAACTAAACTAAGGATGTATGAGAGCAGAAAACAAAAACTAAACTAAGTATGTATGAGAGCAGAAAACAAAAACTAAACTAAGGATGTGTAAAAGCAGAGAACACAAACTACACTAAGTATGTATGAGAGCAGAAAACAAAAACTAAACTAAGTATGTATGAGAGCAGAAAACAAAAACTAAACTAAGTATGTATGAGAGCAGAAAACAAAAACTAAACTAAGTATGTATGAGAGCAGAAAACAAAAACTAAACTAAGGATGTATGAGAGCAGAAAACAAAAACTAAACTAAGGATGTATGAGAGCAGAAAACACAAACTAAACTAAGGATGTATGAGAGAAGAAAACAAAATCTAAACTAAGTATGTATGAGAGCAGAAAACAAAAACTAAACTAAGGATGTATAAGATCAGAGAACACAAACTAAACTAAGGATGTATAAGATCAGAGAACACAAACTAAACTAAGGATGTATGAGAGCAGAAAACAAAAACTAAACTAAGGATGTATGAGAGCAGAAAACAAAAACTAAACTAAGGATGTATGAGAGCAGAAAACAAAAACTAAACTAAGGATGTATGAGAGCAGAAAACAAAAACTAAACTAAGGATGTATGAGAGCAGAAAACAAAAATTAAACTAAGGATGTATGAGAGCAGAAAACAAAACTAAATTAAGGATGTATGAGAGCAGAAAACAAAAACTAAACTAAGGATGTATGAGAGCAGAAAACAACAATTAAACTAAGGATGTATGAGAGCAGAAAACAAAAACTAAACTAAGGATGTATGAGAGCAGAAAACAAAAACTAAACTAAGGATGTATGAGAGCAGAAAACAAAAACTAAACTAAGGATGTATGAGAGCAGAAAACAAAAACTAAACTAAGGATGTATGAGCGCAGAGAACAAAAACTAAACTAAGGATGTATGAGAGCAGAAAACAAAAACTAAACTAAGGATGTATGAGAGCAGAAAACAAAAACTAAACTAAGGATGTATGAGAGCAGAAAACACAAACTAAACTAAAGATGTATGAGAGCAGAAAACAAAAACTAAACTAAGGATGTATGAGAGCAGAAAACAAAAACTAAACTAAGGATGTATGAGAGCAGAAAACAAAAACTAAACTAAGGATGTATGAGAGCAGAAAAAAAAATTAAACTAAGGATGTATGAGAGCAGAAAACAAAAACTAAATTGAGGATGTATGAGAGCAGAAAACAAAAACTAAACTAAGGATGTATGAGAGCAGAAAACAAAAATTAAACTAAGGATGTATGAGAGCAGAAAACAAAAACTAAACTAAGGATGTATGAGAGCAGAAAACAAAAACTAAACTACGGATGTATGAGAGCAGAAAACAAAAACTAAACTAAGGATGTATGAGAGCAGAAAACAAAAACTAAACTAAGGATGTATGAGAGCAGAGAACAAAAACTAAACTAAGGATGTATGAGAGCAGAAAACAAAAAGTAAACTAAGGATGTATGAGAGCAGAAAACAAAAACTAAACTAAGGATGTATGAGAGCAGAAGACATAAACTAAACTAAAGATGTATGAGAGCAGAAAACAAAAACTAAACTAATGATGTGTAAAAGCAAAGAACACAAACTAAACTAAGGATGTATGAGAGCAGAAAACAAAAACTAAACTAAGGATGTATGAGAGCAGAAAACAAAAACTAAACTAAGGATGTATGAGAGCAGAAAAAGAAAAACTAAATGTGTGAGAGTAGAGAACAAAACTAAAGAAAAATAAAAAATTAATTGTATGAGAGTAGAGAACAAAACTAAAGTAAGGATGTATGAGAGGAGAGAACAAAACTAAAGTAAGGATGTATGAGAGTAGAGAGCAAAACTAAAGTAAGGATGTATGAGAGTAGAGAACAAAACGAAAGTAAGGATGTTTGAGAGGAGAGAACAAAACTAAAGTAAGGATGTTTGAGAGGAGAGAACAAAACTAAAGTAAGTATGTATGAGAGGGAAGAACAAAACTAATGTAAGGATATTTGAAAGGAGAGAACAAAACTAAACTGCGGATGTATGAGAGGAGAGAACAAAAACTAAACTAAGGATATATGAGAGGAGAGAAGAAAACAAAACTAAGGATGTATGAGAGCTGAGAACAAAAACTAAACTAAGGATGTAAGAGAGTAGAGAACAAAACTAAAGTAAGGATGTTTGAGAGGAGAGAACAAAACTAAAGTACGGATGTAAGAGAGCAGAGAACAAAACTAAAGTAAGGATGTATGAGAGTAGGAACAAAACTAAAGTAAGGATGTTTGAGAGTAGAGAACAAATCTAAAGTAAGGATGTATGAGAGTAGAGAACAAAACTAAAGTAAGGATGTATAAGAGTAGAGAACAAACTAAAGTAAGGATGTATGAGAGTAGAGAACAAAACTAAAGTAAGGATGTTTGAGAAGAGAGAACAAAACTAAAGTAAGGATGTATGAGAGTAGAGAACAAACTAAAGTAAGGATGTATGAGAGTAGAGAGCAAACTAAAGTAAGGATGTATGAGAGTAGAGAAGAAAACTAAAGTAAGGATGTTTGAGAGTAGAGAACAAACTAAAGTAAGGATGTATGAGAGTAGAGAACAAAACTAAAGTAAGGATGTATGAGAGTAGAGAACAAACTAAAGTAAGGATGTATGAGAGTAGAGAAGAAAACTAAAGTAAGGATGTATAAGAGTAGAGAAGAAAACTAAAGTAAGGATCTATGAGAGGAGAGAACAAAAACGAAAGTAAGGATGTATGAGAGTAGAGAAAAATACTAAAGTAAGGATGTATGAGAGTAGAAAAGAAAACTAAAGTAAGGATGTATGAGAGTAGAGAACAAAACTAAAGTAAGGATGTATGAAAGTAGAGAAGAAAATTAAGTTAGGATGTATGAGAGTAGAGAACAAAACTAAAGTAAGGATGTATGAGAGTAGAAAAGAAAACTAAAGTAAGGATGTATGAGAGTAGAGAACAAAACTAAAGTAAGGATGTATAAGAGTAGAGAACAAAACTAAAGTAAGAATGTATGAGAGTAGAGAACAAAACTAAAGTAAGGATGTTTGAGAGTAGTGAACAAAACTAAAGTAAGGATGTATGAGAGTAGAGAACAAAACTAAAGTAAGGATGCATGAGAGTAGAGAAGAAAACTAAACTAAGTATGTATGAGAGTAGAGAACAAAACTAAAGTAAGGATGTATGAGAGTAGAGAACAAAACTAAAGTAAGGATGTATGAGAGTAGAGAAGAAAACTAAAGCAAGGATGTATGAGTAGAGAACAAAACTAAAGTAAGAATGTATTAGAGTAGAATATACATTTATATACTCAGGAAACACAACAGAACATCAAAGGAGGGTAGGAATACTGATAAAAAGAGAGCTACAAAAATATATAAGTACCCACTGGACATACAGTGATAGGATTATACTAGTCAAGTTGAAAGCAAAACCATTCGACATAGCAATAATACAGACATATGCACCTACTCAAGACTACACAGATGAACAAATAGAGGCATACTATGAAGACCTAAATAAAGTTATGAAGCAAGTGAAATCTTCAGACATCTTGATTGTAATGGGTGACATGAACGCTAAAGTAGGAAAAGGTAGATATAAGACCATTTTAGGAAATCATGGGTTAGGAAAAAGAAATGACAGAGGAGAAAGATTAATACAATTCTGTGAAGAAAACAGGCTGATAATATGTAACACCTACTTTGAGCAAGAGAAAAGGAAACTGTACACATGGAAAAGCCCTGGAGATAGGAAGAGGAATCAAATAGATTACATAATGATAAAAGAAAGGTTCCGTAACAGCGTAAAGAAAGCCAAAACCTACCCAGGAGCAGATATTAATTCTGATCACAATCCTGTAATGATTAAAATGAAAATCAAACTAAAGAGAAACAAGCAAAAATCTAATTCATCAACAAATCCACTCGATATAACAGCTTTAAATCAAAAAGATATTAAAGATACCTATACAATACATGTAAAGAACACATACCAGAAGCTGCTAGAGGAAGGAATTGAACAATACAGAAGAGAAAATCCTGATGAAAAAGTAACAACCAAATGGCAATGCATAAAGAAAAGCATACAAAAAGCCTGCGACACCTTACCCAAAAGAGAAAAGAACAAAAAACAAAAATGGATAACTAACACCATCTTAGAAAAAAATGGAAGAAAGGAGACAAGCGAAGAACACTGCCCAATACAATAAAATAGATAATGAAATACGCAAAATGTGCAAAAAAGCAAAAGAAGACTGGCTCAGCCAAAAATGTATAGAAATAGAAACTATGGAAAGCAAACAAGACCTAAGAGGAATGCACACAGAAATAAAGAGAATGACTAATAAAAAAAAAAAGCCACAGAAGGTGGATGCATTGCAGACAAAAAAGGAAAAATGCTAACAGACAATAAGGATATCATAGATAGATGGCAGGAATATATAACAGAACTATTTCATGATCAAAGGGACAAGAAACCAGTTATAAAATGTACATCAGGCTATAAAATTTTAAAATCTGAGGTGGAAAAAGCTATAAAAACAATGAAAAGGGGAAAAGCAGCAGGACCTGAAAGCGTACAGATAGAGATGATACAGGCACTTGAAGATTTTGGCATTGAAGTGATTACAGACATATGCAACGACATATACCACACAGGATACATACCAAATGAACTAAAAACATCAACTTTCATTGCATTGTCTAAAAAGAATGGTGCAGTTGAATGCAGTGACTTTAGAACAATAAGCCTAATGAGCCATGTTACAAAAATCTTGCTAAAAGTTATACAAGGAAGGATTCAGAATAAAATCAATACTGAATTAGATGAGCAGTAATTTGGATTTAGGAAAAATAGCGAGACAAAAGAAGCCATATTCTGCATAAGAACATTAATCGAAAAATACACAGAAGTAAACAAACCAATATATGCCTGCTTTATAGACTACACCAAAGCTTTTGATAGAGTACACCACAAACAACTTATAGAATGCCTAGAAGAGATACATCTAGATGACATGGATATACGACTAATATGCAATCTATACTGGGAGCAAACAGCAATAATAAAATATAACAAAGAGTTCTCTACACCCATTGATATAAAAAGAGGAGTAAGACAAGGATGCATCCTATCACCAAGCTTGTTCAATCTATACACTGAGCAAATCTTTAAAAACATCATAGAGATGCCAGGCCTACAAATTAATGGAAAGATAATCAATAACCTAAGATATGCTGACGATACTGTACTACTAGCAGAAAATCCTAAAGACCTACAACAATTACTTAATGAAATAAACACGACAAGCAAAAAATATGGACTAGATATGAACATCAAAAAGACTAAAACTATGATCATAAACAAAGAAAATACTCAAAACCCACAAGTGGATATCAAAATTGAAGGAATAGACCTTGAGACAGTTCAAAACTACAACTACCTTGGACATACTATAACCAGTGATGGAAAATGTACAACTGAAATAAACAAAAGAATAGGAATGGCAAAAAGTAATTTTAATTTTATGAAGGACATACTAACATCAAAACAAATAACACCAAAGCTAAAACTAAGAATAGCAAAATGTTACATCTTCTCAATATTCCTATATGGTGCTGAAACATGGACATTAGACAAGAAAACAGAACAGAGAATTGAAGCCTTCGAAATGTGGATTTATAGAAGAATAGGTAGAATTGGATGGAAGGAAAAGAAAACAAACGATGAAGTCTTAAAACAACTAAAAATGAAAAGAGAACTTCTGAACACAATTAGAACAAGACAAATGCGATTCTTGGGCCATGTTAAAAGACACAACAGCCTACTGAAAGTAATCCTGGAGGGGAAAGTACAAGGTAAAAGAGGCAGAGGCAGACCAAGATTAACATGGACGAGTAACATCAAAAGATGGACAAATCAACCGATGACATCCTGCACCATCAAAGCAAGAGATAGAGCAGAATGGCGCTCCATGGTAGCCAACCTTCATTGCGGAGACGGCACTCAATGATAATGATGATTAGAGTAGAGAACAAAAATGAAAGTAAGGATGTTTGAGAGTAGAGAACAAAACTAAAGTAAGGATGTTTGAGAGGAGAGAACAAAACTAAAGTTAGGATGTTTGAGAGTAGAGAACAAAACTAAAGTAAGGATGTTTTAGAGGAGAGAACAAAACTAAACTAAGGATGTATGAGAGTACAGAAGAAAACTAAAGTAAGGATGTAGGAGAGTAGAGAACAAAACTAAAGTAAGGATGTATGAGAGGAGAGAACAAAACTAAACTGCAGATGTATGAGAAGAGAGAACAAAAACTAAACTAAGGATATATGAGAGGAGAGAACAAAACTAAACTAAGGATATATGAGAGGAGAGAAGGAAACTAAAGTAAGGATGTATGAGAGTAGAGAACAAAACTAAAGTAAGGATGTATGATTGTAGAGAAGAAAACTAAAGTAAGGATGTATGAGAGTAGAGAAGAAAACTAAAGTAAAGATGTATTAGAGTAGAGAACAAAACTAAAGTAAGGATGTATGAGAATAGAAAACAAAACTAAAGTAAAGATGTATGAGAGTAGAGAACAAAACTAAAGTAAGGATGTATGAGAGTAGAAAAGAAAACTAAAGTAAGGATGTATGAGAGTAGAGAACAAAACTAAAGTAAGGATGTATGAGAGTACAGAAGAAAACTAAAGTAAGGATGTATGAGAGGAGAGAACAAAACTAAACTGCGGATGTATGAGAGGAGAGAACAAAAACTAAACTAAGGATATATGAGAGGAGAGAACAAAACTAAACTAAGGATATATGAGAGGAGAGAACAAAACTAAAGTAAGGATGTATGATTGTAGAGAAGAAAACTAAAGTAAGGATGTATGAGAGTAGAGAACAAGAATTAAACTAAGGATGGTTGAGAGCTGAGAACAAAAACTAAACTTAGGATGTAAGAGAGCAGAGAACAAGAATTAAACTAAGGATGGTTGAGAGCTGAGAACAAAAACTAAAGTAAGGATGTATGAGAGTAGAGAACAAAACTAAAGTAAGGATGTATGAGAGGAGAGAAATAAACTAAAGTAAGGATATTTGAGAGGAGAGAACAAAACTAAAGTAAGGATGTTTGAGAGGAGAGAACAAAACTAAAGTAAGGATGTAAGAGAGCAGAGAACAAAACTAAAGTAAGGATGTATGAGAGTAGAGAACAAAACTAAAGTAAGGATGTATGAGAGTAGAGAACAAAACTAAAGTAAGGATGTATGAGAGTAGAGAACAAAACTAAGGTAAGGATGTATGAGAGTAGAGAACAAAACTAAAGTAAGGATGTATGAGAGTAGAGAAGAAAACTAAAGTAAGGATGTATGAGAGTAGAGAACAAAACTAAACTGCGGATGTATTAGAGGAGAGAACAAAAACTAAACTAAGGATATATGAGAGGAGAGAACAAAGCTAAACTAAGGATATATGAGAGGAGAGAACAAAACTAAACTAAGGATGTATGAGAGCAGAGAACAAGAATTAAACTAAGGATGTTTGAGAGCTGAGAACAAAAACTAAATAAGGATGTAAGAGAGCAGAGAACGAGAATTAAACTAAGGATGTTTGAGAGCTGAGAACAAAAACTAAAGTAAGGATGTATGAGAGTAGAGAACAAAAACTAAAGTAAGGATGTATGAGAGTAGAGAAGAAAACTAAAGTAAGGATGTATGAGAGTAGAGAACAAAACTAAAGTAAGGATGTATGAGAGTAGAGAACAAAACTAAAGTAAGGATGTATGAGAGTAGAAAACAAAACTAAAGTAAGGATGTATGAGAGGAGAGAACAAAACTAAAGTAAGGATGTTTGAGGGGAGAGAACAAAACTAAAGTAAGGATGTATGAGAGGAGAGAACAAAACTAAAGTAAGGATGTAAGAGAGCAGAGGACAAAAAGTAAAGCCAGCACATCTGTGACATACTAGGCCCAGACATCCTATCCTGCAGCAGTTTTTTTCAGTTATCAGTGTAGTGTTTAAGGGGAAAACAATAACGTATTAATCTTCAATATTTGCAAGACTATTAAGGTTTCTGCAGTTATGGAAAAGTCTCTATTAGAGACAATTGATCTTAAATCATTTCCAAACCTATATGACCATGTTTATTTATTCCAGTGAGGTGTTAATAACAGCCATTCATTGCAAGGCAAGCAATGATGACAGCAACTTGCCTTCTGTACCTATCTTGTGTAAGCTTTGTAAAGTCCAGTTTTGTCTAAAATTCCCTGTGACTGGTGAACCATATAAAATCACACTTTGTCTGACAGATGTTAGTTGTTTATTTTTTCTGGCTATACATTATCTTCATGCCTCGATCATTTCATTTTTTTTTCCCTGTAAAGCGAGACCACTAGTATATATTTACATTGCCAAGTGCAACAGTTTTCTAGGAAATGATGTCCATATTGAAACATCTTAGAGACTTTTTGAAAGAATCTTTTAAGCATTTTTTATCTGTTGTTCACATTTGTTATATCTGCCAAAAGATATTAAACAAAATAGGCAGCAGTAGGAAATCTTTTTTTTTTAATGACTAATTACAATTATTATAAAAAAATAAACAAAACAATATTGTTTAGTTACATTTATTTATTTTGACATTTATGTAAAGTAAAAATGTGTAGGTAAGCATAGCGGTTAAATAAGCAAACTGTTCAGATAACATGCATATAATTATTGTATGAGCACCAGAAATGAGAGAACTTTTTGTTTCCTAATGCTTTGATCAAACTTTAAAATGTTTGCGGGCAATTTTGCAGGAGCTGTAGGGCAAATCATTCAAAACTACCAGAGGTAATATGAAAAAAAATTATAAACACAACAAAGGTACAAAATATGTGAAACCTATCAAAATAAGATGATACTAACACAAGAACATTTGCAAAGCAACTAAGATAGAGCTGGTACATGGTGAGGAAACTGTAAACTAGACTGAGAAACACATTTATTTTTGTCAACAAACAGTATTGTTTTTGTCATTGAATGGTCTCACAGGAAAATAAACTTTTGTTTTGCAAATGACTAAACCACAAAGTAAACATTAGCAGCCCAGAGAATGTTAATATTTATAATATTTAGATAAGGTAGCTATGACATTATCACATAATTCATCACTGAATAAATTTGAATAGAATCTGTATAAATTTATTGTAACAATTTTATTAACATCTGTAGACTACAAAACAGTAAAATTACACAAACAAATTTATCCATAAATAAACTTTATTGAACAGGAATGTTTCTTCAAAAGTAATGAAATTATTACCCAAATGAAACTGAATGCTCCAGAGAAATTAATTTGCATTTCAAAAATGAAAAGATACAAAACAATAAGTGTATTCTGTTGTGCCTAAATGTACCTAAATCACCAATATTTGTAGGAAATATTTCTAAAGCACTTATATAGTTTTGTTAGGGCTCTATACTTTATAAGGAATTATTTATAAAACAAAAATTTTTAATTTAATTGTTTAAACATTTACAGACCACTTACAATAGGACATGCGTTATTGAGTTATTTGCAGGTCATCATCATTGCACTCCGAACATGTCCATAGGTGCTCAGATCCCCTCCTCAGCAATTCCCTCAGTGTCCAGCGACTGACGACTCCAGTTCTATGTTGGTTGATAAGTCTTCTTACACGGCCACCAAGTTTCTCATTTCTGGCTGTGCCCATCTTAACTCCCATTTCCATCATCCGAAGAAGTGACGTTGATCTGTGTTTGTCGAAGTCCTGTGCTCTTCCCACATCTCGGAGTGCATTGATGATGTCCGCCCGATCCATCGGTTGCCCGTCCTCAACGACAGCGCAGCTAGCCAACCTGTCCGCTCTCTCATTTCCCCGTACTCCCGCATGTCCAGGGACATAGACAAAGGTGACCTTACGTATTTTGGATTTCTGCAACGACTCTACCCATTCAAATGGTTAGAGTCACAAGACTACATCCACGCATGTATACTGAATGATTCGATGAGCATGATAAAAAAAGTGGAGGCGGGCTTTGTACACATGCAATGGGTAGGACATGCATATGTAAAGATAAAGGTAAAGTATGAGACTTGAACCGGCGTCTTAGCACGCGAGTTTCCATCCATATGTGCTTGGTCGCCTATCCAGAAATGTTCAGAGATTTCTGGATAGTGTCGCTTCAAGCAGTGAAACTCACGATGCGAGGCAACATTCCACACCTTCCCAGGGTAATACCCTGGTACCCATTTCTGCCAATGACTGGGTCTACAGTGGGGGCACTTTTTTTCCAACCACGAGTACAATGCACACTACTCCGAACACGAGTTGTCTAAGCATCAGTAGCCCAGTCGATTTCCCAACAAGGCTACCGAGGCCCCCCAGATGCTTATATATAATATCATCATCATCAAGTACCATGCCTGTTGGCGTAGGTGATCATGTCTCTTGACAACTTTAGATCTTGACAGTTTATAATCATTTCAGATGTTGACCTTCTGCAAAGTCATTCTCTTAAGCTGCTTGGTATCTTTTCTCTTTGCTTCCCTTTACCTCTTCGTCCCTCAATTTTCCCAGTTATCACAATATATTTCAGCTGTTCTCTTCACATAGCATGGCCAAAAAATTATGATTGCTTCTTCCTAATATTGGAAATTAGCTCTATTTTTGCTTTGGCCTCTTTCAGAACGTTTTAATTACTCTTCTTAGCTGTCCATGATATTCTCAATATTCTTCTGTGAAACCACATTTCTACAACCCCCAGTGATTTTCTTGTCTGTAATCCTATTATCCATGATTTACATCCATATGTTAAGATTGGCTCTACATAACATTTAAGAACTCTTTTTCTTGTTTCTATTGTCCAGAAATATTAATCAAAATTTTAGAAGGCATAAACGTAGACAGCAAAGATCTAAGAATAATAAAGAGTATGTATTGGCAACAAACAGCGGCCTTAAGAACTGGAAATCAATTGGGAATGTTTCAACAAATAAAACTGAGTCTTAGGCAAGGTTGTGTGCTGTCACAGTTGGAGGTCATAATATAAATAATCTAAGGTATGCTGATAATAGTCTTAATTCATCATCATCATCAAGTACCTGGCCTGCTGGCGTAGGTGACCATGTCTCTCCACAACTTTCGATCTGGACAGTTATTTACCATTTCTGTTGTTGACCTTTTGCCAGGCCATTCTCTTAAGCTGTCTGCTATTTTTTCTCTTTGCTTCCCTCTATCTCTTCATCCCTCAGTTTTTCCAGTTGTTACAATATATTCCAGTTGTTCTCTTCTCATACATGGCCAAAAAATTATGATTGTTTTTTCCTAATATTGGAAATTAGCTCTCTTTTTGCTTTGACCTCTCTCAGAACATCTTCATTACTCTTCTTAGCTGTCCATGATACTCTCAACATTCTTCTGTAAAACCACACTTCTACAGACTCCAGTGATTTTCTTATCTGTTGTCCTATTGCCCATGATTCGCATCCATATGCTAAGACTGGCTCTACGTAACATTTAAGATGTCTTAATTACTAAGAGTGAAAATAAGTTACAAGAAATTTTAGACATTATAGTGAAGGAAAGCAAAAATAAAGGACTCTGCCTTAATAGCAAAAAAACAGAAGTAATAGTAGCAACAAAGAAAAAGACATCACTGTAATGCACAATAAAGACAAGTGAAACATTATTAAAACCAATAAATTAATTTAAATATCTGGGAACAATGTTAACCTCAGATGGTAGATGTACAACAGAGGTGAGATGCAGAATGGCTCAGGCAATTTTTAAAAAATGAGGAAGATACTGTGCAATCCATTTTTGACTATATATATATTTTCCTGACATATTGTTTAAAATCAGCCAGAATGGAGAACAGAGAGGTGTTTGTGTTAGTCGTTGGATTATCCTCATCGCATATCAAACAACAGTTCATAAGTGCTCAGATCATCTCCCCAGCAAGATCCACAGTATGAAATGATGAACTGGTTTACATTTTACCTCTGATAGCTCTACTGAATCTAGGCAACATCTAGGAGAATAAAGAAGAATAAAACTAAGATATATAGGTAAACACTACCAAAACTCCTCCTGAACATATGCCTATATATGAACAGATGACCAGTGCAACAGAAAATGGAGGAGCAGGAATTTTCATATGCCTTAAAATGGAGAACAGAAAAGATTATCTGTTGCAACAAGTAACATATTCAAGTAACTTGCATGCAGAAACAAAAGCTCTGAAAACCGAAACTGAAATTCTCTGGAAGGAAAAAATTAAAGAAGAAAACATTGTATTTCCTCACAGATACTCTGTCAGTAGTTACAGCATTCAGTAGTAATGGAAATGAAGATCTGAATAATCTAAGAAAAAAATACTCCACGAGCTCTGTCAGAGATCCAAAACTGTGATTCAGTGGATTCCATCTCACTGCAACACTCCTGGAAACATGAGGCAGACAAGTTGACAAAGGAAGGTGGCAAATTACACCAGCTAGATACAAGTACAACTTTGAGGTATCAAAGAGGTTTGTCAGGAACATGACCAAATGTAAATACGAACACCTGGGCTATCAGAAAAATGATGCCCACAGGACCTTGTTTTTCATATAACAAAGACTGCCTTTGAGGATAACTTTGCAATGCAGATTATTACGCAACTCATGGCGATTTGAGGGGGGGGAGAATTTATCTTTATCCTATGGGACACATGCTTTCATTTTACCAATTTTTTCATAGTTTAGTTCCTTTGGTCTAGTTAAATCTTACCAGCCCTATCATTTATTAATCTTTTAACCAGACTCTACATAAATCCTGGCCACTGTCATTCTTTCCACCATATTTTAGAACTGTGTCATTGTGTTTTCTGGCTTGGATTTCCTGTATTTTATGTTTAATGTGCATAGTTTGTTTGCTACACCTGATGAAGGCTTTTCTCAAAACATTATTGTTTGTCTTGCCTTTCTGTTAGTCTGGTTGCTCAAAATCATTTTATGTTTATTTTATAAGGATATGTGCCTTTTGAAAAGCCTTTATTTTGGTCAGGTGTATAGGTTTTCTTTCTTAAAAATATGTCAGGTATGTAGAGCATCCAATAAAATAATTGAAAAGAGTATTCATATGATCTGTATTTAACATAATTATGCATGGAATATTTTTAGTTTTGAAAGCCATAATATCAAAACAAATAACAAAGCTCATTAAGATTAATGTCAATTACTTGACAACAATACTCCCCTTCTGACTCCTGTTGGAGAAGTTGTTGTTGCGTGTGCACATGTAGTGATAATTACCAATGACTTTGAATCTCAACAGTGCACCTTCATATGATGCTGGTGCATTGTTTAGGACATTGTTTAAAGCAGTCTTGGTGCTCACCAAGTAATCCTTATTACCTGGCTCAGAACAGTTTACAGCACTGGCACACCTGATGAGACAAAAATATAAAATATGTGGGTTAATATGAAGAATTTATCTGAAAAAAATAGTTGCCCCAAAACAATCAAATCTATAGTTTTCACTGTGTCAGCTTTCTCATTAGTTCCTACATGTTATAGTCTGTGACAAAAGATGTCACCACAAGCACTAACAGCCTGCGAGATCATTAATTTTTTTTTAATTTCTAATGAAGTTTTAAAGCAAGTTATTTTATAGGGAAGTATTTCTCCATTTTTCTGAGCACATGACTAATGTATCTCCAACACCTTCTTATAGAGCTCTTTTTTTTTTAGTATCATCTCCTCTCAGTTCATTTGAAATAATAGAGCATAGATAATATATTTAAAAAAAGACAGAAGTAACGGTAACAACAACAAAAAAAAGACACAACCTCAGTGCAAAATAAAGACAAGTGGAACAATATTAAAACAGGTAAATGAATTTAAATATTTGAGAACTTTGTTAACCTCAGACGGAAGATGTGCAAAAGAGGTGAGATGCAGAATGGCTCAGGCAAAAGCAGCTTTCCAAAAAAATGAGGAAGATACTATGCAATCCATTTTTGACAATAGAAACAAGAATAAGAGTTCTTAAATGTTATGTAGAGCCAGTCTTAACATATGGATGTGAATCATGGACAATAGGACAACAGACAAGAAATCACTGGAGTCTGTAGAAATGTGGTTTTACAGAAGAATGTTGAGAATACCATATTCAGCTAAAAAGAGTAATGAAAATGTTCTGAAAGAGGTCAAAGCAAAAAGAGAGGTAATTTCCAATATTAGGAAGAAGCAATCATCATTTTTTGGCCATGTAAAGAGAAGAGAACAACTGGAATATATTGTAACAACTGGAAAAATTGAGGGACGAAGAGATAGAGGGAAGCAAAGAGAAAATATACCAGACAGCTTAAGAGAATGGCTTGGCAGAAGGTCAACAACAGAAATGATAAATAACTGTCGAGATCGAAAGTTGTGGAGAGACATGATCACCTACGCCAGCAGGCCTGGTACTTGATGATGGTGATGATATATATATATATATGGCCTTTGGCGTCTTGGCAGACAGTTGGTAGCAAGCAATCATGATAAGTCAGTAGTTTGGTAAAGCATTAGTGTCTCATACTGGGTGCTGCTTTACTCAACATCTTTTCTTGTGGCTGAATTTGCCAATCCTGGACAGACAGATCCATCCACAGAACGAGCAAGGTGCACCCGCAGTACCCAGCCTTGTCTCCTTTCTCTTGCACCTTTTGTCTTCTGAATTTGACATCAGCACTGTCTCGAAAGTTGCTGTGCCAATTTTTATGTTTGCTCTCCATGTGTTACGATCCGCAGTCACATTTTCCTCCCAGTTCCTTTCACTCATAGAAAATTCCCTCAAGGAAGCCCTGCAAACATCCTTATATCTCAGCATTGATCTACCCTTTGGTCTCTTTCCATCTCTAGGTTCGCCATACAATATTTGTTTAGGAATACTATTGTTTGCCATTCTTCTTACATAGCCCAGCCACCTTAGTCTACGAATCCTAAGTGTTGCCATGATCGATGGGAGTTTGGCTCGCTATAAGACATTAGAGTTATTTTGTCCTGCCATTTGATGTTCATAATCTTGCGAAGGCAATGTACATGAAAGCTGTTTAACCTTTTCTCCTGCCCTGCATAGGTAGTCCAAGTATCTGATCCATATAGAGGTCTAATAAGCACACAACTTTGGTAAATTTGAATCTTAGTCCAGAGTGTTAATTTGGTGTTGGCCCATGCTCTATCTTTAAATTTACCAAATGTGGAAGCTGCCTTTCTGATTCTGGAATTTATTTCTTCATCAAGGGAGACATTGGTATATATATTATATATATACTATTTTTATAGAGATAACCTATATATCTATCTATTGACATTTCGAGCCGTAGCCGGCCCAAAGGGCGTAGACCAAGATACTCCTTTTCTTATCTAAATTTTTATTCTAGCAGTTTTCAATTCTTTTAAAGATATTTTATTAAATCTCGCCATTTGTCTCTGTTCTGTGCAAGCACCTCTATCTCATTGAGGGAGCCGATTCCTGCTGCTCTTGACTCTCTCATCAATGTTCTTCTCAGTGTCTCCTGGGTCTTCCTCTTTTCCTCTTACCTGTTGTTTCCCACATGAGGGCTTGCTTTGCTATTCGGTTATTATCTCTTCTCATCACATGTCCAACATATGACCATCGTCTTTTCTTTATTACTGAAGATATTAGTGGTTGATTGACGATTTCTCTAATTTCCTCGTTTGTTTTAAATTCGTTCCACGTTATACCAAGTATTTTCCTTAGACATATATTTTCGAATGCGTTCAACTTTGTTTCTATGTCTCTTGCTGTTTTCCAGCTTTCACGCGCATATGTAAGGGTTGATAGTACATTTGATTTGAATAGTCTAAGTTTTGTGTTTGCGCTGATGAGTTTTGATTTCCACAACTTTTCAAGTCTTCTGAAAGACATTGTTGCTTTAGCTATTCTGATCCTAATTTCTTTGCTTTTATCCTCTTCTCGATCAATGTGACTTCCAAGATAGATAAAGTGATTGATCTCTTCCACTGGTTTGTTTTCCATGTATATTTTGTCGTCTTTTGGAATTAAGCTTTTCATGACTTTAGTCTTTTCATGATTGATCTCAAGCCCAATTTTGCTGGCTATTGATGATAGTTCATTTGTGTTTTCCTGTATTGTTTTTATCTGACTGCTGATGAGAACTATGTCATCAGCAAAGTCGAGGTCCTCCAAATGGTCTCCTTGTATCCATTCGATGCCTTTATTACCAGTACAGCATTTCTTCATTATGAAGTCCATAACAACTCCAAATAACAAGGGCGATAAAATACATCCTTGTTTAACCCCAGTTTCTATTGGGAAACATTCGCTCAGTCCTTCCTCTGTTTGAACTGCACAAGTGTAACCATCATACATGTCTTTAATAATATTTATGATTTTTTAATGGTAAGCCATATTGCTTCAGAATTTCCCACAAAGAATCTCTATGAATACTGTCAAATGCTTTTTTGAAATCAATGAAGTTAAATACAAAAGGTTTTTGCTTTTTAATGTGTTTCTCCAATATAAGTAGTAGAGTAAAAATGTGGTCAAGGCAGCTTCTCCCTTTTATAAACCCCGCCTGTTCTTCGCACACTACTGTATCTATTGAATCCTTTATTCTATTTAGGATGATTTTGCAGAATAACTTTGAGGCAACTGACAAAAGTGTCACGCCTCTCCAGTTGTTACAATCTCTAAGATTGCCCTTTTTGGAATCTTAACAATGATTCCTTTTTTCCACTTATGAGGCATCTTCTCTGCTTTCCAAATGATGTTGAACATTTTCTGTTTTCTGGAGATGTATTAAATTATGGCTATCAATTGCCTTGAGGATCTCAGCTGTTAACTTATCCTCTCCAGCAGCCTTGTTGTTGGCCATACACTTTAAGGTGGTTTCTATTTCGCTCAAGGTGACATCATCTAAATTTACACCTAATTCTGCTGCTGGTGTTTCAGCTTCAAAATCTATTAAACTGTGGGGTAGTGGACGGTTAAGAATTTCTTTGAAGTGTTCCGCCCAACTGGCTTTTATGTCTGTGCTTGTTGTTAGCATTAAACCAGATTTGTCTAGAATTGGTGTTCCACTAGATTTATAGGTGTTTGTCAGCATCTTTTGTACAGTATAGAGAGTTCTGCTGTCTCCTGTAATTGCAGCTGTCTCTGCTTTCTCTGCCAAATTATCTACATAAGCTCTTGTATCTCTTCTTGCCGAACTTTGAACTTTGTTGTCTAATTCTTTGTATGTTGCTTTTGCTAGGACCTTTTCAAGATCTGTCTTTACATTAGTCATGGCTCTCTTCGCTTCTCTTCTTTCTTTGATGATGTATTTCCATGTGGTGTCTGAAATCCAAGACCGTTTTTCCATTTTCTTCAGTCTGGCACTTGCTTCTGCTGCTGTCATTAGTATTTTGCTCTGTGAGTCCCACATTTCATTGATATCTAAGTCTATTTCACAGAGTGCTGCATAACAATTACTTAGTTCTATGTTAAAATTTTTCTTGATGGCTTCATTTTTCAGTTTACAACTATCAATTTTATGTGTATTTGATCTCTTCTGTTGGCATTTAAATTTTAATCTTATTTTCCCAATGCATAGGTTGTGGTCACTATTAACATCAGAACCTCTGTATGATCTTACATCTATCAATCTTCTTCTTTTATCCTTCCTCTGCTGCCGTTGGCGTCGAGGGGAGAAACAATCTGCTCTTCTGTAGGCCTGTTCTGATGTTATTCCTCCTAGTGACTCTAGTATTCCCTTTATCTATCTCTTTCTCGGTCTTCCTCTTAATCTGGCGTTTTCGTAGCGTTTGTTTATGGCTCTTTGAGTCATTGTTAGTTCTTTTTTGTCTTGTTATGTGGCCGAACCAATTTATCTGTTGTTTCTTTATGTATTCGATGGCTGGTTCAATTTCGAGTTCCTCAGGTCAGTGTTTCTTACTATGTCCCTTAAGCTGTTTCCTTTCATTCTTCTGACACATTTCATTTCGGTGGTCGTTATCTTTCTTATTGTTCTAGAGTCCAGCGTCCAATTCTGGCACTGATAGCACAGAGTTGGTAGAAAAATTGATTTGTATATTGCCCTTTTTGCTTCCGTAGTTATTGCTTTGTTTTTCAATAGTGTTGATACTTGGCCTATAACTTGGCCTATAACTTGGCATGCTTTGTTACACCTTATATCTATCTTGGTCTCTTGGTTATTGTCTTGTGTTAACATGCTACCCAGATATTTAAAATTGTCTACTTGCTTCAAAGTCGTATTATCTATTATGATGTTTAGTTTTTCTTTCTTTCTCGCTATTGCCATTACTTCGGTTTTGCTTATGTTGATCTTCATGTTATGTTGTTTACAAGTGTTGTTTAGCCTGTTGATATGTTCTTGCAGGTCCTCAGTTGTTTCATGTATCAGAACTTGGTCGTCTGCAAATAGTATTTCATCTATTTCTTCCTCTCTTCTGTTGTTTTCTGGTATGTATATTTTGTTCTCTTGTGTGTTATCGCTTGTTATCATCCGTGTTGGTATATTTCCTCTGATTGGGCATGCTAATTTGCATATATTGTCCATATATGTGATGAAAAGTAAAGGGGAAAGCACGCAGCCTTGTCTTACTCCAGAGTTAATGGTGAAATGTTTAGAGTAGCCTGCTGAAGATCTTACTGTAGTGCGACTACTTTCATAGAGACATCTATCAATGTTGATCTGTATTGTTGTTTAGTACACAGGTGGTCAATTTGATTTGAGGTTCCATCATCAGGAGATATCCATGTTGTTTAATACACAGGTGGTCAATTTGATTTGAGGTTCTATCATCAGGAGATATCCATGTTGTTTAATACACAGATGGTCAATTTGATTTGAGGTTCCATCATCAGGAGATATCCATGTTGTTTAATACACAGGTGGTCAATTTGATTTGAGGTTCCATCATCAGGAGATATCCATGTTGTTTAACCTATATATAGTTATTACAAATAATGACATGTTCTCTAGATATTTATAGGTTGTTCTAAATGGATCCAGGGTTTACACAGGAGCCCGACAAGTCAGATGGAACTGATCAAAAAGCCTATCCCTGAGAGTGACTCCAGTTCACACCTTTCTCAGCCATCACTGTTTTCTGTCATCAAGAAGGTTAAAGGCAAGCATCATGATAGATATATAGAGGTTAGGAAGAGTCAACTTTAGAATGTAAACAGGAAATATATGCAGTCATCTGGAGGTGCATCAAAATCACACTGAAGTAAACAGAGCAGCAGTGGCTAGGTACCATCAAGATAAATCTGTGAGCACAGACATTATTCAAAATTATGATGTAAAAGCTTCAGTTCAAGTTGTGTTGAATAAAGAAAATCTCACTAACATATGAGCATCTTGAGGATTATCAGCATGTTTTTGGCATCTAGAAGATTTTGGCATTGAAGTGATCACAGACATATGCAATGACATATACTGTACAGGATACATACCAAAGGAACTAAAAACATCAACTTTTATAGCATTGCCTCAAAAGAATGGTGCATTTGAATGCAGTGATTTTAGAACAATAAGCCTAATGAGCCAGGTAACCAAAATTGTACTAAAAGTTATACAAGGAAGGATTCAGAATAAAATTAATAATGAATTAGATGAGCAGCAATTCGGATTCAGGAAAAACAGTGGGACAAAAGAAGCCATATTCAGCATAAGGACATTGATTGAAAAGTACATAGAAGTAAACAAACCAATATATGCCGGCTTCATAGACTACACCAAAGCATTTGATAGAATATACCATGAACAACTTATAGACTGCCTAAAAGATATAAATCTGGATGACACAGACATAAGACTGATATGTAATTTGTACTGGGAGCAAACAGCAATAATAAAATATAACAAGGAGAACTCCACACCCATTGATATAAAAAGAGGAGTAAGACAAGGATGCATCCTATCACCAAACTTGTTCAATTTATACACTGAGCAAATCTTTAAAAACATCAATGAGATGCCAGTCCTTAACATTAATGGGAAGATAATCAATAACCTAAGATATGCTGATGACACTGTACTACTATAGTCCGTTCAGAAATTCATAATCACACCTAGATTAGTTTTGCGTGATAACCGTTTGTTATTTTGCTTTCAAAATTTGCATACAATCTTAGAATATTGATGACGTTATAGAAATATTTTTTGCTCTGAGAAATTAGATCTAGTTTAAAAGTTTTCTTCTTTAGGCTATATTAAATTTACCCTGTTCAAATTTGACACCATTTTAGGATATATACATTAATTTGGTGCGGTCGTTCACGTAAAATACTTTGGCTACTGCAGAAACACTAACTTCAGGAAAATCCCGTGCACAAAACTGAATTGTTATTGAATGACATGACGCACCACGGCCTTGGCAATAATTACCAAAGGGAAGGCGTATCTTTATTAATTTTGTGAAGACACAGTAGACAATTTATTGACTTTAAATACCAACATTTATATCTAAATTACAATGAGTTTGAAATGCAAATTTATAGCTATGCAAAAGGTTACTTTTTTACTATATCAGCACTTCCTTAGGGAATCCAAGATGGGGCATTTATATTGTGAGATCCGTGAGAGGCAGAGTGAACGGTATGATATTGTATATTTGGACGAATCATGGGTCAACGCACACCACACCTATGCTAAAGAATGGCAAACTCAAAAGAACAATTCCGAGCAGCAAAGGCCAGCGCATTATATTAACGCATGCTGGAAGCACTGAAAACTGCCTTGTCCATGATGCGGGACTTATTTTTCAATCAAAAAGTACCGACGGTAGGGACTACCATACTGAAATGAATGGAAACATTTTCAGGCACTGGTTGGAGAACGATGCATAGTCATGGATAATGCATCATACCACAATGTCGTATCAGAGGAAGACAAAGTGCCTACTGCATCAAATACAAAAGAGCAAATTAGGACATGGCTTGCGAATGAAAATGTCAAATTTGACGACACATATTTAAAACCCGAATTGTTACAACTTGTGAAGAATAAGAAAAAGGTGTACCATGTTGACAAAATCATTGAGAAATAAGGCCACACCTCTCTTCGACTCCCTGCATTTCATGCGCACCTTAATCCAATCGAACTTGTCTGGGCTCACGTCAAAGGATAAGTTGCAGAACAGGACGTTTAAAATGTGTGATGTTGAAGTTCTGACACGCGAGTCTCTCTCAAAAATAGACATTCCGTTCTGGAAGAAGTGTGTTGCACATGTGCTGCGGGTGGAAGATGAGTACTGGAAACGAGATGGATTACTATTTGTCCAGCCAGTAATGATTATCAACCTCTTGGAATCGTCAGATTCGGAATGATTAAAATTAAGATGAATTCAATTCCAGCTGCAGTTAGGACGTCCTGGGGTCTAATGGTGACCGAAGGACAAGACTAATTGTAACCAATTGAATTCATGTTTGCAAATACACATAACGAACAACACCCACAATTAAGCACTATGTAGATATGATAATGTACTATCAACCCTTATGTATGTGTGTGAAAGCTGGAAAACAACAAGAGATATAGAAACAAAGTTGAACGCATTTGAAAATAAATGTCTAAGGAAAATACTTGGTATAGCGTGGAACGAATTCAAAACAAACGAGGAAATTAAAGAAATCGCCAATCAACCACTAATATCTTCAGTAATAAAGAAAAGACGATGGTCATATGTTGGACATGTGATGAGAAGAGATAATAACCGAATAGCAAAGCAGGCCCTCATATGGGAAACAACAGGTAAGAGGAAAAGAGGAAGACCCAGGGAGACACTGAGAAGAACATTGATGAGAGAGGCAAGAGCAACAGGATTCGGCTCCCTCAACGAGATAGAGCTGCTTGCACAGAACAGAGACAAATGGCGAGATTTGATAAAAAATCTTTAAAAGAAAACTGCTAGAACAAAAATTCAGATATGAGAAGGTGTATCTTGGTCTACGCCCTATGGGCCGGCAACGGCTCAAAAGGTAACAGAGAGAGAGAGATACGCCTCTGACAAGAATTGCACTAAACTGGACAATTTAACATGATTACTGTAAACTCTAAAATTTGAATCAACTTGTGTGATATCGTCATAAAAGATCAAAGGAATTCGCTGATGTGCAAAATCTGTTGTGTTTGTGGAATAAAAAATACCAAAATCTTTGCGTCATCAATATTCTAAGATTGCATGGAAATTTTGAAACCAAAATAACAAGCGGTTATCACGCAAAACTAATTCAGGTGTGATTATGAATTTCTGAACGGACTATAGCAGAAAATCCTAAAGATCTACAACAATTACTTAATGTAATAAACATGACAAGCAAAAAATATGGACTAGATATGAATATCAAAAAGACTAAAACTATGTTCATAAACAAAGAAAATTTACAAGACCTACAATTAAATATCAAAGTTGAAGGAATACATCTAGAGACAGTCCAGAGCTACAGCTACCTGGGACATACTATATATAACCAGTGATGGAAAATGTACAACTGAAATAAATACAAGAATAGGAATGGCAAAAAGTAATTTCAATGCCACGAAAAATATACTAACATCGAAACAAATAACACCAGGGCTAAAACTAAGAATAGCAAAATGTTACATCTTCTCAATATTCCTGTATGGTGCAGAAACATGGACATTAGACCAGAAAACAACAGAAAATTGAGGCCTTTGAAATGTGGATTTATAGAAGAATAGGCAGAATTGGATGGACGGAAAAGAAAACAAAAGAGGAAGTTTTAAAACAACTAAAAATGAAGAAAGAACTACTAAACACAATTAGAGCAAGACAAATGAAATTTTTTGGTGATGTTAAAAGACACAACAGTCTAATAAAAGTAATATTAGAAGGGAAAATACAAGGTAAAAGAGGCAGAGGCAGACAAAGACTAACATGGACGAGTAACATCAAAAGATAGACAAGTCAGCCTATGGCAATCTGCACCATCAAGAGAGTGGAATGGCGCTCCATGGTAGCCAACCTTCGATGCGGAGACGGCACTCATTGATGATGATGATGATTTTGGCAGCATTGAACAGGTGCTTATATATCTTTTGTATGGATGCTCCTGCTGGTACAGGGAAGATATTCCTTATCAACTTGCTCCTGGCAAAGATAACAGTGATGGTATCATAACCTGACTGGTGCATAATCTGGCATCACTGCTACATGTTTGAAAGGAGGTTAGGCCAGTGAACCTTCAAGTTGTCACTACAAATCCATGCAAACACATTAGTGTGTACCATCTCAGAACAAAGCAACATGGCTCAAGTACTGATGATTGTAAGCTCATTGTTTGGGATGACAGCACCATGTCACACAGGAATGTTTTGAGTGAAACCCTCCAAGAGATCAGAGACTGACTCTATGACATTACATCCAAAATGATACATCTATTACCTTTTGTTCTAGGACAGTAAAACTGTAACCATTTTCTGTCTTCTTCACATGATAAGGTGATTTAAAATTACAATTTACCAACATTTTAAAATTCTCTCTCTCTCACTCAGCGATCAGGACTCAATCAGAGTAGGATTCCAGACTCTCTCATGAAGTCAGCTGTCTAAGCGAATCGATTGCCCCATACAGTTTTTCTTCCAGGGAGGTGGGCGTGGACCACATTGCTTTTCTTAGGTCTGTGTAGTGGGGGAAATCCTGTAGAACATGTTTTGTAGTCATATTGTCCAGTGTACAGTGGCATAGGCTGGTTGTACCTATTTTGAATTTGGTGAACATGTGATTTCTCATTCTATTGTGGCCAGTGCGTATGCAGAAGTATGATGACTTATCTCTCCTTGATAGTTGGTGGTATCCGTCACTCTCGTTATGCTTTGGGTGTTCTCGTTTCCATTTTTCATGGAACTGACCTTTGACGTGGATTTGGCTTCATCATAACTGAGCGGATGGTTCTCTTGTGGTAATCTCCCTCCCTCTTTAGCTAATTTGTCTGTGCGTTCGTTCCCATGTATATTATAGTGTGATGGTATCCACTGAATGACTACTCTCTGGAAGTTATTGCATAGTTGGTCCAGGGTTGTTCTCAAGTCATCTAGTTCATTGTTCTTGGGGCTTTTTAGAGCTGATAGTACTGACAGTGCATCAGTCAGAATCACCAATTTATTGTGCATGTTATTTTTGTGTTGAGTAGCCAGTGTTGCAGCCTGATGGCCTCAGTTTCTGCTTTAAAGTTGTTTGAGAATTTTCCTGTAGCTATTGACTTTGTGATCTCGTCCTGATTATTCAGCATCAAGAACACACCTCCCCCTCCTCTTCTGGTGGCATTTGTTGCAGAGCCATCTGTTTATATGTGGGACCAAGAATCATGTGGGTAGGTATCGTGTATGTGTTTTTCTGCTACGTTTTTTCTTTCTGTGTCTGATTGGGTGCCTTGTTCATGATTCCTATTATATTTTCCTTAAGTTCTAATATTTTATGTTTTCCATGAGGAGACATATCAGATGGGCTCAAGGGTTTCGATATTGTTTGGGAAAGTACTGGGTCTCCAGTAGTTAGTTTATTGGCAATTGCAGTGAAGTTGCTCCTCTTTAGTCGTACAATTCCGGAACCAGTTATTCTTTGGTGCATGAGGTAGCTAAGGAGCCCTATATTTCTCCGCTTGTTCCAATACTTTAGTGACCCATCTGTCATCTAAGGGTTGTAAACCTGTTACTGATTCTAGGGTCTTGATAGGTGTAGATTTCATAGCACCAGTGATGATACGCGCAGCTTGGTTCTGTGTTCTGTTAATTTTGCTAAGGTGTGATTTGGAAGCCATAGCCCAGGCTGTGACTCCATACTCTAGAACAGGTCTGACTCTTCCTACGTATAGTCCTGACTCTTCCTACGTATAGTCTTTTCAAAATATTGCTGTCTGTCTCCCAGTCCGTTTCTGCCAATTTCTTCATAATATTTGTTCGTTTTCTGGCTTTTTTTCCTTGTTCTGTTTATCTGATTTTTCCAAGTCACTTTGCGATTCATGGTGACGCCAAGATATGTTGGGTTTTGGTCAATAGGAAGTGTATGGTCTTTTATCTTCAAGTTTGCAGAGAGTGTGTTTCTTGATAGGCTGAAAATTGTATGTGTAGTTTTTTTTCGTTGATTGGTAATAACCAGGTGTTCGTCTACTTTTCATGTTCACCTAGGGCATCTTGCATCCTGGGTACAGCCACCGACATACTTTCCTCGTGAGCCCATTAACGCCAGATCATCTGAGTGTATTCTGGGTGGAATGTCCATTATGATGTCATTTATGAAAATTAAAAAGAGTGTTGGGGACAAGACTCCACCTTGTTCGATAGAGACCTTCTTACTTAGTTGACCTTGTACTTGTACTTTGGCCGTTCTATCCTGAAGGTATTGAGAGACCCAATTGAATAAACGACACTGGATGCCAAGTCTAAAAAGCTTGTTCTTTAAACCCTCTCGCCAAACCCTATCAAAAGCCTTCTCCATGTCGATCCACACTGCCAGTGTGTGTTTCTTTTCTTGTAGAGCATCCTCTATTTCCTGTGCAATGTAGGTGACCAGGTCTTCAGTTGATCTGTGCTGACGGAAGCCACTTTGTTGTGGTACGATTTGTTGTTTGTCTCCAAATGCCACATAAGTCTTCTGTTAACCAGCCTTTCCATGAGTTTACTCAGGCAGCTCAGTAGACTAATTGGTCTATAGCTACTTGGGTCTAGTGGGTCTTTTTCACGCTTGAGGATGGGCACCATAATAGCTTCTTTCCAGATTGCCGGCACATGACCTCTCTTCCAGCTAGCATTTATTATCCTTAGAAGCTGGTGCCCTTGGCTTTCTGTCCCAGCTTTAGGAGCATTTCGTTGGAGATTCCATCTTTACCAGGGGAACTTTTGAGCTTCAATCCTTTGAGGGCAACATCTAATTCAGTTGGGATAAAGATGGTCGTCTGATGCTCTTCTGGTGCTAAAGGCATGTGCTTTGCATCTTGTTTTTCCCGTCTTGCAGCTTTCTGTTTGTCTATTGGAATGTTTATTCTACTAATGTTTTTGTAAGTCTCTATCAGTAGATTTGCTGTCCTTTTTCCTGTGAGGATGTTCCTAGTTTTGTGCTAATGATATTGAAAGTCGGCAGTTGTTTTCGTCGCTCAGAGCTTTCGCAAGTTTCCATAGTTTATGACCATTTTTGTCTAGATTAAGGCTCTCTGTTTTGTCTATCCAGCTCTGTCTTGCTGATATCATGACCTCACGTCTGTATTTGGCCGAGGCTGCTTTGTAGGCAATGTTGCTCTCTGTGCTGTGTGATGTTTCAGCTAGTTCTCTGGCAGAGTCCAGTTCCTCTTCTAGTCTTTGTATTTCCTTGCTCCAGTATGGCTTGTAGTTTCTTCTTGCTCCTCTAGGAATGGATTCTTCAGCAGCTCTCAGGATTCCATTTGTTAACCGCTCTATCATATTATTGACCTTCTTTTCGTGGGTGTTGATAGGTGCAGTATATGCATCAGTGAGCCTTGCAAACTTTGCCCAATTTGCTCTCTTATATTTCCAGTAGGGAAGAGGTATTTGCAACTCCTGTTTGTGAACAAGAGCCACTGAAAGTTTGACTGGTCTATGGTCACCATCTCCAAGTTGGTTCAGCACTTTTCTGGTTATTTTGATAGATATGTCTCCAGTTGCAAATGCTAGGTTGTGAGTGGAAGTTGTTTTCCATCTTCTTGAGTAGAAGGTTGGGGGGTCCTCCCTAAAGTTTATGAGGAATAGGTTGTTGTCTATTTCCCATTCTTCCACTTCTTCACCTTGACATTGGACTCCTTATATCCCCATCTTTCAGAGTCGCTGTTAAAGTCTCCTACTACCAGACACTTTGATGGTGTTATTTCCATTGACTCCAGCTTCAGTAATTTGTCATTTGGACAGTGTATATTAATTATCCTTATACTAGCGGAGTTAATGTATAGGTTTATTTTTTAAATTGATTATAACCCGCCAAACAAGATCAAATTAATGTTGGAACAAATATAAAATTAAACAAAATAAAAACTCTCAGTTGGCAAGATAATTTATAATGAAAGATATGATGAGCTGATAAATGTGAAAGTGAACAATATTGATAAAATCAGCCATTCAAAGGGTACTCTGCAAAATAACACTGGGCTGTTACAATTTAAAATTGACATCTGTATGTTTTCAATTGTCTGAGAAGACATGAAACATTATGTATATATATGAATAAAGTGTTGATAACTGTGAAAATGATTAACCATTATTGTAATGAAAATATATAGAGTAATGACTGTGAAGGTTGGCAACTCTTACTCTTATAATAAAGGAATAGTTACCTATAGTATCCTGCTGATGCCATATTAATAGCCAGGTCTTGTGCTGAAATATCATTTTTATTAAAATAAATCCACTCTGTTTTGACATTTTGCCACAGTGATGTTTTTTCGAAAGGTGTGGGAAAGTTCCTGCCAAGATCACTCATCTCAACAAAGTTGCTCCTGTCAGTTCCTGGGGGTTTCACAGATAAGTTGTACCTCTTTTAGACTTATATGCAAGTTAGGTTCAGTAACATCAGTATTGAATTTTGTAAATTTGTTAATAAAAACAAAACACTTACTGCTGTTTTATCAATGCTTTGACACAGAATTTTTAAGAAATGAACTAGTAATCTCAGGTATTTCATCTTGTTATTAAAGTTTCAGCTTGAAATGTCAAAGTAATGATCATTAATTATCACTAATTCAATAATAGAAATACAAACTATAAAGAATAGTTCCTATTCTTTCTTAAATTTTAAAGAAATTTTACAAAACATTTACTTATTGATGCTGGATAGTGGAATAGAAGAAACTGGATCAAGCCTCTCATGTGCAAAGAATATTTCATATGCAATGTTTATTACTCAGGCTATTCAGATCAAATGTACTATCAACCCTTACGTATGCGTGTGAAAGCTGGAAAACAACAAGAGATATAGAAACAAAGTTGAACGCATTCGAAAATAAATGTCTAAGGAAAATACTTGGTATAGCGTGGAACGAATTTAAAACAAACGAGGAAATTAGAGAAATCACCAATCAACCACTAATATCTTCAGTAATAAAGAAAAGACGATGGTCATATGTTGGACATGTGATGAGAAGAGATAATAATCGAATAGCAAAGCAAGTCCTCATGTGGGTAACAACAGGTACGAGAAAAAGAGGAAGACCCAGAGAAACACTGAGAAGAACATTGATGAGAGAGGCTAGAGCAGCAGGAATCGGCTCCCTCAATGAGATAGAGCTGCTTGCACAGAACAGAGACAAATGGCGAGATTTGATAAAATATCTTTAAAAGAAAACTGCTAAAACGAAAGTTCAAATAGGAGAAGGAGTATCTTGGTCTACGTCCTATGGGCTGGCTACGGCTCGAAAGGTCAACAGAATAGAATGTTTATTTCTGTGAAAAAGATTTCTTTATGAGTGGAAAGGTATCTCTTCTTCTTCTTCTTTCTTCTTTTCTCTTTCACTGATACCTAAAAGGTGTCGTGGTTTATATCATTTGTCG
The DNA here is from genome assembly GCA_032433765.1 of Megaustenia siamemsis. Lineage (NCBI taxonomy): Eukaryota > Metazoa > Mollusca > Gastropoda > Stylommatophora > Ariophantidae > Megaustenia > Megaustenia siamemsis. The sequence goes on along the minus strand of JAVIAB010000125.1, from coordinate 61,769,125 downwards.
TTCTTGTGCTGCTCGAATTGTCTGAATTAGTGATTTTCCTTTTTTATTACATGTCTCTGTCACTGCATCTATCCATCTTCTTCTGGGTCTTCCTCTTGGTCTTTTTCCATGCATTCTCGAGAAGAACGCCCTTGATGGTGATAGGTGAGGATTCATTCTGACCAGGTGGCCAAACCATTTAAGTTGTTGTTGTTCTATATATTCTTGGCAGGGTTTTGTTCCTACCATTTTTCTTATGGTTTCATTTGGTATTCTATCTCTTCTTGTGTTGTTTGTTACTTTTCTCAAGCATCGCATCTCACATGTATTGATCTTTCTTAAATGTGATTTAGAAAGGGTCCATGTTTGACTTTCATAGCACAAAGTTGGTATGAAGATGCTATTTATCATTTGTTGTTTAGCTGGCATAGAAATGTTTGGGTGTCTTAACAATGGTGAAAGCTGGTATGTGACAGCATTTGCTTTTTGTATTCTCATGTCAATTTCTCTGTCTAGTTTTCCATCTTCTGTGAACATTGTGCCTAAATACTTGAATTCCTGTACTTGTTTTATTTCTTTGTCTTTGATCTTGATGTTTAATGGGTGTCTTAATTTGCTTATATTTATAGCCTCTGTTTTTGCTGTGTTAATTTTCATACTGTAGTTTGTGCAGCTTTTATCTAGAGATGTTAAATGCTGTTGTAGCAGGTTTTCATCCTCGTATATTAGGCATTGGTCATCTGCGAAGAGTAGCTCATTGATGTTGGAGTTTTCTACCTCTATGTTATTATTTGATTTGTCCTTGTTGTTGGTTGTTTCCTGATTTATTTTGTCCATATATATGATGAAGAGGAGTGGTGAGAGGACACATCCTTGTCTTACTCCTGTTGTAACCTGAAACCATTCTGACAGACCTTCCGATGTTCTGACGGCACTTTGACTGTTTTTATATAGTGCTATTATATTTTCTAGTAGTTGTCCTGCTACCCCGTATGTTTCTAAAGTTTGCCAAAGTTTGTTCCTGTCCACACGATCAAACGCTTTTTCCTGATCTATAAACACTATATTTAGGTTTCTGTCATATTCTATTGTTTTTTCACATAGTTGTCTCAATGTAAATATAGCATCAGTACAGCTTTTGCCTTTTCTGAATCCGAATTGATTACTACTTAATTGAGGTTCTATTATGTATCTTACTCTCCTCTCTAATATTTTAGCAAACATTTTACCAACTTGACTCAATAGGGATATTCCTCTGTACATTTCACACTCCCTTTTACTTCCTTTATTTTTCCAAAATGGGACAATGATAGCTTTTTGCCAGTCGTCTGGGACTTTTCTTTCTTCCCAAGCCATATTGAATATGATAGTAAGCCAATCTATAGCTGTTTCCTTACAGGCTAGTAGCATTTCTGTTGTTATTCCATCTATACCAGCTGCTTTGTTCTTTTTATTCTGCTTCAAAGCCCATTCTACTTCTGCTTTAAGTATATTCGGTTCCTAAGGTATCTCTACTACAATAATTTTCATGTTGAGACTTTTCTATACAAACAAGACTACAACCAACGACAAAAGGAAAGATTACAGAATCTTACTTGAAAACTGCCAAGAAATTGATGGAATGATAAATCAAATGTATGTACATGGGAACAACCTTAACAGAATAATTGTGTTTGAAAGAACTAACCGTCATGCTACCCAACTTCAGTAGGAAAAAGCAAGATTTAATAAACAAATCTTCTGTATAAGTCCAGAGATGTGGACCAAAATTCCCTGAAATATTTGATAATACATCAATAGTGATAAAAAAGTTGACCCAAAGAGGAAATATATAGACAAGACAACATTAAAAAATGTGTGACATGTGACTTGATGTTCATGCAGTCTATTCAAGGTTGTAAATTCTTTCATTATTTACCCAACCAGCTCCCACTGAAAACATTTAGAATGTTAGCCTGATATGTTGTTCATGTCTACAACTGCCATGTCAAGAAGCCTGTCTCCATGCTATTCTCTCTTACACTGACTGTCCTATCTAAAGCAGAATTCTTTCAGCCTTGGCTTTTTTTAGAGACTCCAACCACTGCCTTCAAGCCCAGCCCTCTTAAATCTTCCTGAGAATACTCACTGGATTACTGAGAAAACATAGGTTAAAGTGTGTGTGTGTCAAATCAAGCTACTGAATGATTCCATCAAACTGTAGTCAAGGTAAAATCACTAATTGCTTCAAAGACAAACCCTTTGCTTCCCCTGTTCCTCCAGAGGCCATTGTGAAGGCCTATAAGCTCCACCCATGCAGAACAACAAATCCATCGGTACACAAAACATGAGATGAATTATTGAAAAAAAAACATCAAACCAACAAAAAAAAATAAAGTTGTTCATCACCTCATGAAAACTGAGCTTAACCAATAGCCACTGCATTACTACAACAGTAAATACAGGACTGAGGAAGACCAAGATTCAGATGAATAGATAATATTACAAAAACCCAACAGTATCACAGGCCAGAACTACCAGTGCATTATATAGGGTCAGGGATGGAAAACTTGCTCCCCGCAAATCTCACTGTTTACATGGATGGTACATCTCATAGATACAACAAGATTGAACTGTAACATTGCAGTACTGACCTCCAGTGCCTTCCCCTGCATCTCCTGCTTGACCATCACCAGCTGGGTTGTTATTATTGTGTGTGTTAGAACCTGACAAAAGACAATCATTGTGCCATGGAATAACAACTTTTTGAATTAAAAAGTGACTGCAGAGCATAACTGCATCATTTTCTTTAATGAAAGTGAACTTCAAACAAAAAACTAATCAGGTTTCTCCTTCATTGGTGGTGGCACTGAAAACATTGGCAGATAAGTACCTCTTTTGCTATATGATTTATTTATATTATGTTCAGAATAGCAATTGATTGGGTCATGTGGAGATGCACAGATGACAAGCCATTGAGTATTAAATGGACAAATGATAAAATTTGATAAAAGATCTTGATTTGGCCCCAGATGATTAAGCCCTATTCAGCTCACAGGCCCCAAAATAAAACATATAAACTCCATCACTTTGTAGGGCAAACACACCTCCAGATTAATATACAGAAAATGAAACTCATGGAAACACCACTAATGACATAACACTCAATAAAGAGCTCTTACAAATGGTTATCCATTGGATCCAACTAGAGAGTAAAATGACAAGGTATTGTGATGGTGTCAAGCTCCTTCAACAAACTTACAAATATCTGAAGATCAAAATACTTAGTAAACTCAGACTGTTCAACTCTTGGGTGATACCAATGCTAACATATGGATGTGATACCAGTGCTAACATATGGATGTGATACCAGTGCTAACATATGCATGTCATACCAGTGCTTAACATATGGATGTGATACCATGCTAACATATGGATGTGATACCAGTGCTAACATATGGATGTGATACCAGTGCTAACATATGCATGTGATACCAGTGCTTAACATATGGATGTGATACCAGTGCTAACATATGGATGTGATACCAGTGCTAACATATGGATGTGATACCAGTGCTAACATATGCATGTGAGAGCTGGAAATCCTCTCAAGCTTTAGAAAAAAGACTAAGTGCCTATAAAAATAAAAGTCTCAGAAATCTCATAAACATAATTTGGAGAGACTTTATATCAAAGGGACTTCCCTCTCTTCATTGTTTATATTATTGTAGAACAAACTTCATCTAGCGTATCCTCTGTTTTTTCAAAATGATGATCTACTTATTATATCTACGCCGCTAAAGCAAAGTCGTACACCGGCAACAGTCCCTTTTTGACAAATCAAGTGTTGTGAATGCGACCTTCCACTGTCTAGACTTGATCTGCGCTTTATGTCACATTGGTGCTGTTCATGACCGTTGTTGGAATTCCTTGACGCAAGTTATTTACATGTTACTCATTAATGTGAAATGCTTCATCAGCCGCAGTTTTATCTCCTTAGGGAATTTACACTGTGTTTTGTTCGTCATGGGCTGCATTCACTAGAGTAATGATATCTGCAGATATTTATGAGTTCCCTTGTTGTTCTGTACTAGGTGTTCCATATTTGATGAGGTCTTTGAGGAAGTATGTCAGTGAGCTCTAGACATTCAAAATGGTTTCATGTCGGTGGTCACAGAGTGGACATGCTGGAATTTGGTTTTGTTGTATTCTAGTGATGCGGTTGTTCAGTGGTACATGACTGGTTCTCAATCTGAATATGGTGGTTTGGTCTCTTCTTTTTAGGCTGTGAATGTTGTCATGGGGGTTTGGCCTTTTCATGTATTTAAAAAGTTCTCTCCCTGTTTATCCCCATGGTCCATTCGTAAAAACCAATCTTTTCTACCAGTAGAGTTTATTATTTGTTTTGTTGCATTTAAAGAGATTTCATGTGAAATTGTGTGTCTGGATCATCTATTAGTTAATGTTTCTGCCTTATCATTTCCTGGTGTGTTGGGGTGTTCTGGGATCCATTGCATCACTAGCTTAATGTCAGGTGTGCTAATGAGGTTATCTATGTCTATGGTGAGCTGTGTGAGTTCTGGTTTGTTTATTTTACCACCTAGCACCTGCAGAGCTCATTTGGAATCAGTAAAAATTACTATTTCTTTCTTTTTTTTTTCGTTCGCCAGCTTTTACCTCTGATGAAGTCCCTAGAGACTAGGAACTGAATTCTGCTTGTAATCCATTTTTCACTGGCAGCCATGTGCACAGGGGTCCCTCACCGCATAGGCAGATAACTCCGACTTTGGAGGTACTCAAATCTTTTCCATCCATGAGTAATTGACATTTCAAGCCAGGCCTCGCTGCTGAGACCAGGGGTAGTTGCCGCAGAGAGATAACATAAATAAAAATCCGGCTTGCTTTTTTTTTTTTATTTATTTTTTTTTTTAAATAAAGTTCTTTTTTTATGCTATGGTATCACAGTATTCAGATGGCGCACTGCTATTTTTATGGTTGTTATTTCTGCTTTATAATTGTTGCAAACTTCACATTTTTGTTTCGTAATTGTTGCAGACTTCACCACATTGGCCAAAGAGTTCTTGTGCTGAATCAATAATCCATATCCAACTTTAATAGTTGCCTTTGTGGCTGCAACATCTGTATAAACATATATCCAGTCATATGGTTAAAGTTGATGGTTTTTCTTGCGGTGGTTATTATTGACACTGAATTAGCATTTTTATCTATTCTGTAATATACTTCTATACAGATTTCTAGATTTATGTATTTTGCATTTGATGATAGATCTTTGATGACTCTTGATGTTTGCTGATGTTTCTCAGGTAGGTGGTACTTCTCTTTGATGTTTCTAAGAAGCTGTAAATTTGAGATCTACTTGACTCTTTGTTTAGGAATCTATGTATCCACTAACTGTCTTTTAGAATGGTCTTTCTCAATTCTTTTTTGTCTTTCATATAGCACCATAATGGCCTATCTTTTCTAATCTCCTCAGATTCTACATTGCAGTGTACGTTGCATGCTGCATTTCGCTTGGACCTCACTGCGCCACTGATGAGCCATAGAGCACTGTTTTTTTTATCCTGTTAAGTGAGTATGTTGGTTGTTTTGCTGCATGTTACTAGTAGCAAGCTACCTTGTTCCAAAATTTAGCAAACATAACCCTGATAGAGGTTTCTAAGTGTTTCTTTGTCTGCTACCCATGAAGTACTTACAAAGCTTTTTCATATATTGTAGTCTTTGTGTTGCCTTCTTAGTCAGGTGTTCTATGTTTCTTAAGGTTCAAATGATGTCTAGTTGTACACCTAAGGATATGGGGTGCTCCTATTTTTGTAGACCCTCTCTCTGTTGGAGATTAGGTTTGATGTTTGCTGTAGCTGTTTTGTTACTTCTGGTAAATATTGCATATACTGTCTTTTGAATATTGATCTTTAGTTTCCAGGTATTACAATATAGTTCTAGGCATCTGAGGGCTTTATTTAATTTTGCTTCAGCTATCTTAATTTAGGAGACCATTTGGAGGACCTCGACTTTGCTGATGACATAGTTCTCATCAGCAGTCAGATAAAAACGATGCAGGAAAACACAAATGAACTATCATCAATAGCCAGCAAAATTGGGCTTGAGATCAATCATGAAAAGACTAAAGTCATGACTAGTTTAATTCCAACAGGTGACAAAATATACATGGAAAACAAACCAGTAGAAGAGATCGATCACTTTATCTATCTTGGAAGTCACATTGATCGAGAAGGGGATACGAGCAAAGAAATTAAAATCAGAATAGCTAAAGCAGCAATGTCTTTCAGAAGCCTTGAAAAGTTGTGGAAATCAAAACTTATCAGCACAAACACAAAACTTAGGCTATTCAAATCAAATGTACTATCAACCCTTACGTATGCGTGTGAAAGCTGGAAAACAACAAGAGATATAGAAACAAAGTTGAATGCATTCGAAAATAAATGTCTAAGGAAAATACTTGGTATAGCATGGAACGAATTCAAAACAAATGAGGAAATTAGAGAAATCGCCAATCAACCACTAATATCTTCAGTAATAAAGAAAAGACGATGGTCATACGTTGGACATGTGATGAGAAGAGATAATAACCGAATAGCAAAGCAAGCCCTCATATGGGAAACAACAGGTAAAAGAAAAAGAGGAAGACCCAGGGAGACACTGAGAAGAACATTGATGAGAGAGGCAAGAGCAGCAGGAGTCTGCTCCCTCAATGAGATAGAACTGCTTGCACAGAACAGAGACAGATGGCGAGATTTGATAAAATATCTTTAAAAGAAAACTGCTAGAACAAAAAATCCATATAGGAGAAGGTGTATCTTGGTCTACGCCCTATGGGCCGGTTACGGCTCGAAAGGTCAATAGATATCTTAATTTTCTTTTTGTATGCCAGATAACTAGGCCATAGGCATAGAAAGCTTTATCATTAGTCAAGGTTGTGGCCAGGTCATTAATATATAACAAAAAGAGGGAGCTGATAAGTGGTGTTCCCTGTTGTAGCCCGTCTTCTAGACACTCTTTGTCTGATATATAGTCCTTTAATTTAGTTTGGATTGTTCTGTTTGATTAGGAAGTGTTTGATCCATTTGTAAAGTTTTCCATGTATACCCACATCTTCAACAAGAGCCCTTTACACCACATTCAATTGTAAGCTTATTGCAAGTCAACTAGAATGGCTAGAGTATGTTTCTTCTAGAATCCATTCTGGACTTCCTGCATTAGTCTGAAGATTTGGTCTTCTGCAGTATTACCTGCCCTCAATCCAGCTGTTTATGGCAAAGGTTATTAGAGGTTTCAAAATACCAGTATCTTGATATTGATCCTTCCTGCACCGTTAGGCATCACATAGGGCTTGTAGTGTTTTTTACCACCCATCTCTATTCATGGCGATATGTTTGATCTTATCTAATGAGTCTATGCCAGCCAACTTTGCTTCTCTTATAAGTGTTCTTTTCAGTGTCTCTCAAGATCTTCCTATTCTTAAATTCTATTTTTGAATTTTCTTATTGTCTCTTGGGAGTTGCCATAGCTCAGTGGTTAGTGAATTGGACAACTAAGGACAAGAGGTCAGGTTAGGTCCCGATTGATGATTTAGAGGCTGACTCAGCCTTAAATGGGAAGCTGATATTTTTCTTGAAAAGTTAAGCAGCACAGGCATAATACTGACCACAATGCCCCAAATATCATGTGCCGAAGGTCTGTAAAAATTATTGCCACTAACACCATATTCCCTATACATCACGGGGCTTTTTACGTTACTTATTTACTTGTTGTCCCTTCTCAGCACGTCCGACATATGTACATCTTTTCTTCCTAGTTTGTAGAGGAGATCATTGGTTGCATGGCCATTTCTCTTATATCAATATTAGTCCTGAATTCATTCCATTGTACACAGAGTATTCTTCTCAGGCATTTATTTTCAAAAGCGTTTATAGTTATTGTTATCTGAAGGCCTCAGTATCACTGCAAATGAATGAAAATCCATAATTGCTCAACCGCCCGTGTCAGTGGAATCATCTGAAGTAACATCTCATCGAATATCCAAATAAAGAAAGGCAGCTGCAGTCCTCATCATAGCAAACACAGCACAAGTCAAATGACATAAGATGTATCAGTAAAGTGAACGCAGAAGAACTGTCCATCGTCATATAATATAATTCATCATAAGCAATCTGAATATAGAAACACCATACAGATGAAGAACACAGCTCAGGTATGCACAGAGCACTAAACTCGGTAGCTCCGGTAGCAAGCCGGACTTGGAATATGAGGAAACTGCAACAAGGAATACTTTTCAGAGAGTGCCTCAATGGTTCCTGTCGCCTATCCGCCATATTGACCAGAAGAAAAGTGTTTAGTTTTCTCTCAATCTTTTTTGTAATTTTATAACTTTCACATGTATAGGTAATGGTTGAGAATACATTTGAGAATTCTAAGTTTGGTTTTCTTGCTTAGTATTTTTGAATTACATATTTTGTTCATCATCATCATCATGTGCTATACTGGTTGGCATAGGTGATCATGTCCTTCCGCAATCTTCTATCTACCATGCATCATATCAGTTCTGTTGTTGACAGTTTGTTGTTGACATGCCATGACACCAAGCTATCCAGTATTTCCCTCTCTTTGTCATCCGCGATCTCTCTTTCCCTGTATTTTGCCAGTTGTAACCAAGTATTTCAACTTTCCTCTTCTCATGATATGCCCGAAAAATGTTGATTGTTTCTTTCTGATGTTTCTTAGGAGCTCCCTTATTGTGTTGGCGTCTTTGATAATGTCCTCGTTGGTCTTTTTTAGCTGTCCAGGGAACTTTCAACATTCTTTTGAGAAATCCTATCTCTGTGTCATCTAATTGTCTATTCATTTGTTTATTTACTGTCCATGATTCGTTTCCATAGGTCAAAATTGGCTCTATATAGCACCGATGAACTCTCTTTTTCACTTCTATTGACATAGATTTGTTGCATAAGAAGTTTTTCATTTTCTGAAATGCTCTTTTGACCTGAGCTAATCTAAGAACTAATGTCCTTACAAAAGTTCTCTATCCACAGTGCGTCGTATCAGTTCTGTCGTTGTCTGTTTTCCATGCCATGATTCCAAACTATCTTGTATCTTCTCTCTTTGTCGTCTGCAATTTGCGATATACTGCCCAAGTATTTGGTTCAGATTTGTCCTGTTTATATATTTTTATATTGCATAGTGGTGATGATTGTTTCTTGGATATGACTATTCACCCCCCCCATATTCGGACAACCCGTGTTTGATTCCAGGTGGGAGCAGTGTGAATTGTACTCATGGTTGGAAAAAAAAACACCCCCATGGTACCCATGGGAAGGTGAGGAATGTTGCCTCGCATCTGAGTTTTGATGCTTGAGGCGACACTATACAGAAATTTCCTAACATTTCTGGATAGGCAGCTGAGCACATATGGGTGTAAACTCACGTACTAAGACGCCGGTTCATGTCTCGTACTTTACCTTTACCTCCCCCCCACCCCGTTGCGTGGGACAATGCAGAATTGCAGGTACATGCGATTAGGGTGCAGGCCCCAGCTCCTTTCGTGGTTGTAAATGTGTACGCCTGTAATGGGAAGGTGGACACACAACAATGGCAGAATCTCTTCGCATTCAAGAAGGAGAACATCATTTTCTGCGAAGATTTTAATGCTAGAGGAAACCAGTGGGGTAACATCATAACCAACAAACAGGGTGAAGACCTAGAGAACGCACTGGTGTCCGTCGATTTAGTGTGCTTCAATGATGGAAGGGCAACCAGAATGGCCACTCGAACAGGGGACTCTGATAGTATCATAGACCTGCTGGCACTGGTGTCTTCTGTCTTCGCACTGGTTTGCAGATGGAGTGTACTGGGATTCCATGGAAGTGATCACTATCCATGTGTCCTCCTAATTGAGAAAGGCAGAAATAGAAGCCAGAAAACAAAGCTCCACACACATGAGAACAAAGACCAAGATGTCATTAGCAAAATCAAACATAGGAAACAGGGAACCCTTCGCAGGATGGATGGATGCAGCCACCCTGGTGAAACGCAGAAGTCAAGGAAGCTTGGCAGAACAAGAGACAAACTGTCAAGACGTGGTAGAAAGCCAAAAGAAATGGAAGAACACAACCTGAGCTCTTGGAGCATCTGAAAGAAGAAGTCGACCAAAAAATTAGGCACTTTAAATTATGCGCCAAGCATGCTAAGGATGCCAAGTGGGATGATTTCTGTAAAAAAAAAAGTGTGCTCAGAGAATTCGCTAGCCACTTTCTGGCACCTTCATTAGAGCATGAATGGCACAACAAGACCAGACTTCCAGAGCACAGGTCAGATATGGCACAAATCTGGTGAGAGCAAAGGGAAGGCCCTGCTTGCCCGCTATATTGAGAAGACTGACCAAAGAAATGAGGCTGTAAGAATGAGGAACCCTTTCAGTAATGTGTGAGGATGTAGTGCTTGGAGAAGATCTCACAATCACAACCGATACCATTCACACGACACTTAAAAGGTCACACAACACTGCTCCTGGTCCAGATGGTGTTCGGTACGGCGACATAGGTGATTTAGCTGATGACAACTTGCAAAAACTGGCCAAAGAGTTTAATGCCAGCATTCAGAGTGGCCAGATTAAGGAGGAGAGGCTACACAGCTACTTGCTACTGCTACCAAAGCAAAAATAAGGACCATTCTCAGATCAGTGCCTACAGAATCATCATGATGCAGAACACTGTGGGCAAGCTGTGGGAGAAAATAGTTGCCCATATTCTCACCTGCCACTTTGAACAGAAATGCACATTCCCACTCACACTCGGAGGTTATAGATATAACAAAGAGACATGGCTCAATGCAGCAGTCTTTGCTTATGATATCTTCAAAGGCTTCCACAGACGAGAGGAGACATGCTGCTGCTATAGATCTGGAGGATGCATACAACAGGGTACCATTTGAATATCTCATGTACATGCTCCTCAAACTGGCGGTATAACCTCTTCCTCATTAGATGGATCGCTGCAGCACTGTTTCAGAGGAAAGTGATATTCAGATGTGGAAGTTGGTCTTCCGAGCCAACATCCATTTGTCCAGGGCTGCCACAAGGCTCACCATTGTCACCAGTTCTATTCAATGTGTACACAATCACGATCATGGAACAACAGCTAGATGGAAGGGGAAGAACTATGACTATTGCGAATGATATTCTGGTATATCGAAAGGGAAGAGACAAGTGAAATCTCTTCCACAATGCAAAACGAACTCGATCGCACCTCTTCCTGGTGTGGAGTAACAGGTGCATTGGTTAATCCTAATAAAGCATCAGTTGCATGATTCTCATTTAACAATCATATTGTTAACACGGAAACACCGGTGGTGCAAATGGGAGCTGATGAGGTGACCAGGGACAGGGTGATGACATACCTTGGAGTTAAGTTTGATCGCAGCCTGTGTTTTCGGGACCACATCAACCATGTGATCAAAATCCCACAAAGGATTAGCCACCTTGAAGGTCATGGCAGCTGCCAACATCGAGCAGAGGCTACTTACTCTTCTGTTCCAGAGACTATTTCTCGCACCAATCGAGTATGCCCTGGCAGTTCTTACAGTCAGTAAGACACAAAATGACAAGCTGGAGAAAACACAGAATGAAGCTGTGCACATTATCTTGGGATGTACTAGGGACACTCCCTGTGTAGCAAAGGTATATTCTCGATTTTCCAACCATGGATGACAGGATCAAGATCTGGAGGGCACAAGCATACCTGAAGGTAAGTGCAGATAAAAAGTAATCTTGAGCATAACACAGGGAAGGGAGTCAGGCTAAAAAGAGGCAAATCATGGGTGGGCAGAGCAGAAGATGTCATCAAACAGGTCTGTTGGCTTACCAATGTCAACACTGTCGAGGAGTAGGTACCGGTGCCTGTGTCATTCAGGGGGCCTTTCTCGTGTATTGTCACACTCAACAGGAAATGTAGGAACAGGACTCAGTCATGGTCAATGCGGAGGTAAACGGTTTCATCTGGGATAACACCGATGAGAAAGATGCAGTCATCTATGCAGACGGATCTGTAATATGACACCAAAGGAGTTCATGGGCATTTACAGCACGTTCGGCAGGTAGAATACTCAATGCAGACAGTGGTGCATACGTTATGACCACGAGTAGCATGACGATAGAGGTGATGGCAATGACCAAGGCATTCATTTGGTTAGAGTCACAAGACTACGCCCACACCTGTACTGAGTGATTCGATGAGCATGATAAGAAAAGTGGAGACGGGATCTGTACGTATGCAATGGGTAGAGTCATTGCAGAAGTCACAAATTTGTAAGGTCACCTTTGTCTATGTCCCAGGACATGTGGGAGTACGTGGAAATGAAAGAGTGGATAGGTTGGCTGGTTGCGCTATTGTTGAGGATGGTCAACCAATGGATCGAGCGGACATCATCAATGCCCTCTGGGAAGTGGTAAGGACACATGGGAATGTGCATTTCTGTTTTGACAACTATGAGTCCACGTCACTCCTTCGGATGAAAGCGATGGGAGTTAAGATGGGCACAGCCAGAAGCAAGAAACTTAGTGGGTGTGTAAGAAGACTAATTAACCAGCACAGAACTGGAGTCGTCAGTCGCTGGATACTAGACTTGCTGAGGAGGGGATCTGAGTACCTATGGACATGTTCGGAGTGCAATGATGATGATCCGCTAATAACTCAATAATAACCAGTCAAGTGACACATCATGGGCATCAAACAATGAAAAAAAATTAATGCTCTTTGGAGATTCAAACCATGTCTGATCTCTCTCTTTCTCTCTCTCTGTGATCAGGACTCAATCAGAGTAGGATTCCAGACTCCCACATGAAGTCAGCTGTCAGGTTAAGTGTGTTGATCGCCCCCACAGACAGAACAACACATTTAGAGTCTGCCAGATCCACTCTGATTGAACACCCGTTAAAACGTTGCACTGTGTTCTGCGCCAGTGGCCCAGTGCATCCGATTTCAGCCAGCATTTTATTCAGGTTTGCTTTCCTTAGCCTTTGATTGTCCCCAATCTTCCTGCAAGGCAGCAGATTGTCTTTTCTGTAGGGGGATTCTGCCCTTAGATGGTCTGCCTTCCCAGGTTTACGAGCACCATCTGCCCGAGTCACTATGGGTGACTAACACAGACATGCACACACAAAGATATGAGATGTGAATAACACAGACATGTACATAGCGATACGAGACATGACTAACACCGACACACATCAAGATATATGACACATGACTAACATAGATATGCACATAAAGATATGAGATATGACTAACATAGACATGCACACAAAGATGACTAACATAGCCAGGCACACACAAGGATATGAGAAGTGACAAACACAGACATGCACACACAAAGATATGAGATGTGACTAACATAGCCAGGCACACACAAGGATATGAGATGTGACTAACATAGCCAGGCACACACAAGGATATGAGAAGTGACAAACAGTGACATGCACACACAAAGATATGCGATATGACGAACATAAACATGCACACAAAGATTTGAGATATCCTTAACCCAGACATGCACACACAAGATATGACACATGACCAACACAGATACACATTAAGATATGAGATATTACTAAACTCAGACGCACATAAAGATATGAGACATGATTAACATGGACACACCAAGGTATGAGATATGACTAACATGATACACACCTAGATATGAGCCATGGCTAGCACACACACACACACACAAGCTAAGATTTGAGCCATGGCTAGCACAGAAACACACCAAGATATGAGCCATGACTAGCACAGAAACACATTAAGATATGAGCCATGGCTTCACGGAAAAACACCAAGAAATGAACCAAGTCTAGCACATAAACACATTGAGGTATCCATATGCTTGGGTTTGTTGTAGTCTGCAGACTCTTCTTAACGTGGGAATCATCAACATATAAGACGCAGGCTTCGATTAACTGTTCACAGGTTTCGTTCAAACAGTTGTCCGGACATTTGAGAGTGCAGTCTGACCAGTAGTATGTTTCCTTGCACGTACAGTCTGCACTTTCCGGGTCACATATGATGTCACAGCCATCAGAACACGTCTGTTCGCACTGTAGCCCAAAATTACCATCGGGACAAGCGTCATTACATGTATAGCCAGGATGTTTACATTGTAGGCATTTTCCGGATTTATTCTCACATAAAGGACAGACGCTGAGACAAGACCTGGAGCAGTCGTGTCCATAGATCCCATGTGAACATTAGCCGTGACACATACCGATGATGACATTGCAGCCTTTGCTACACACTGCAGAAAATGACCAAGAATGCCCGTCCAGACAATAGGTGTCTGTAAATGTTTGCACCTCACACACCGTCAGTGCACTGCCGGCCTGCGAAATGATCGGTGAGAACTCAATCTTAATGTGTGCCATTGGCGTTTGTGTGGTGGCTACAATAGTGTTCACAAAAACATTAGGGTATGATATATTATTACACTGGAACACTACGCTGCCACTGTCAGAGAAAGCCTTTAGAGTGGCATTCTTTACCAGAATCATAGTGCTAGCTTGATGATAGATTCGAATGGTGTGAATCTTCTGGGGCGTGGCAAAGTTCAGATACCATGATGAAGAGCATCATATGCATGAAAGATGTAAGCATCAAGGGTGGACCAAACTGATTAGAAACAACTTATTTTTAACCAAATGTTTCTAGTCCATTAAAACTATAAGGATTGTTGAACACTACTGTAGGGTCCCATAATTCTATGACAGTGCTGTATTAATGCAAAATTTCACTTAATTAACTAAAAGTAAACATTACCTGTCCATTGTATGTGAATCATGTCTTCTTTTTCTATTTTCAATGTATTTGGAGTAAAGTCATACTCCACTGCAGGGAATGTCTGCACAATGTTGCCTCGTTTTCCTCTCACATTCAGATTGTAAATGCGACCCACATTTAACTGAGATGGCCTTTCAACAATTTTAAAAACATGACTTCTGTCCTGGAATACTCTGCCATACTGTGCAATATTGATAGCTAAACGCAAAGGTGATTGATTGTTCATAACGTACACATAAGGATTCTGCTGGATTGGTGACTTCACTGGCCTAATTTACAATATAAACAATAAACAAATTAACACTAAAAAAAGATGAGTTCATTTAAACAATAAAAAGCAAAGTTATACAACACCATAAGGTAGTATGTTCTGAGAGGGACATTGTTTCTGTGTGAGGTAGCCTAAATATTTCTCATTCTTTCTGTGAGAGGTAGCCTAAATATTTCTCATTCTTTCTGTGAGAGGTAGCCTAAATATTTCTCATTCTTTCTGTGAGAGGTAGCCTAAATATTTCTCATTCTTTCTGCGACAGGTAGCCTAAATATTTCTCATTGTTTTGCTGTGTTGCCTGCCTGAAAGAGAGTAATCTGTAAGCAATCCATGATGCCCTTATCCCATCATAAATTACCACTCTTCACTTCTTCTTTTTCTTTTCTTTTTTCACTGATACTGGAAGGTGTCGTGGTTTATATCATTTGTCATTCTTGAGCTGCTCGAACTGTCTGAATTAGTGATTTTTCTTTGTTGTTACATGTCTCTATCACTGCATCTATCCATCTTCTTCTAGGTCTTCCTCTTGGTCTTTTTCCGTGCATTCTCTAGAAGAACGCCCTTGATGGTGATTGGTGAGGATTCATTCTGACCAGCTGGCCCAATCATTTAAGTTGTTGTTGCTCTATATATTCTAGGCAGGGTTTTTATTCCTACCATTTTTCTTATGGTTTCATTTGGTATTCTATCTCTTCTTGTGTTGTTTGTTACTTTTCTCAAGCATCTCACATGTAATGATCTTTCTTAAATGTGATTTAGAAAGGGTCCATGTTTGACTTTCATAGCACAAAGTTGGTATGAAAATGCTTTTTAACTCTTCACTATTGTCTAGAAACCTCAGTTACTGTTCTTTCAAAGCCATTATGGTATTTGCTATGGTCAAAATGTGTTTTTTTTTAAAATAAATTAACTAGGCAACTCTAATTTATTTTCAATTCTTTCAAAATACTTTTCTTTAATCTATTATTATACAAGTTTTTCATAAATAAGTGACCTTGCATAGTCTCAGGTCAAATAAATGATATTTTCCACAGATCTTTTGATGCTACATACTTGTGAAATTATACATTTTTCCTGTGCTCTACTCACAATTGTTGTAATTTTCTGTGCCACTGAATGATAAAGACATTTAACACACTATATTTTGTCAAACATGAAATATTTCAATATTCTACAACATTTTATATTATCGCCTTCAAACAGTTAAAAAACATATACATTTGTTCAAATGCTTAGTCACATTTTCATGTAAGATGATTTCATTAACTGCTTTTTTTTTTCTTCTTTTCCTGCAGTGTTCACCCATTATGTATGTTGTATCACCGAGCTTACAGCAAGCAAGCAGCCTTTGTGCCTTTTTGTTCAACACATACATTTTTGGCACTATTTTTTCTTCTATGTACACCTTCTTCTTCTTCTACATGCACAGGGTAGATTTCTAACTTAACAGTTTTTTTCCCAGGCAATTACCATTTTTATACCTACTTTTTTTCTACTTTTAAACGAGTCCAAATTGTACATGCAACCTCCTGTTTTTCATCTTGACCCGAGAAGGCCAGACATCAGATTACACTAGCCAGAGAAGGCCAGACATTGAATTTCACTAGCCAGAGATCAGATCAATATGAATGGTGCACGATCACCTGCACATTGTTTTCCAATATAGAGATATCCAGAAGATGTCTAATTTCTTCAGCTGGACTAGAAAACACCATTGGGCGAGTGGATTTATCATTTAGTCCCCCATCAGAGTTATGTGAAGCCATGGGAGTAGATGGTGGATGGTTTTATGACAGCAGCTGACAAGTAGTGCTGGTTTGGTCTCCACTATGTGATGGCAGGCAGAGGATCTCAATTACAAAGATAATAGCTGTGATCTCTAACTAGTAGAGTGAAAGCCATCCTGGAGAGAATTCGGTCCTCCTATTAGGTTATCTTAGCCTGATAGACACAAATGGCTGAAAGGTAGATCAAACCTGTCAGTAATGCCCCAATGATCCCAAAGGTTATAGAATGAAGAGAGACAATGTTTAAATTTGTCAATTATTGTACTGACTTCAGAGTAGCCCATAAACAAGGTTAGAAATAGGGATGTAGAAGCTGACCATGTGCAGACAGCATGATGTCCTGTAATGTACAGATCTGAGACATTTGGAAGCATTGATCTTGATTTTTAAGTGAATATGTCAACTAATTTAAGTTTGAAAATTTGTCAATAGCCTCCAATAGATTTATACAAGGCATCTTCTATACGTTCACCCTATTTCAATTTAAATTGCAATTTTCACACCATACCCCAATATTAATAATAATTATATTTTTAATACAAGATATGTAAATAAACTACATCAAACCAAATGGCTTAAATATTAATAATCCATGTTCATGCTTGATTACTCATTAAAAATGTTTTCACTACTTCATAGTTTTTGGATAAAATATGTGTTTCTAGTACATTAAAAATGTCACAGGTAGGTGTCTTGTCTTGGTCTTTGTCTTGTCTTGGTCTTTGTCTTGTCTTGGTCTTTTTCTTGTCTTGGTCTTTTGGTCTTGGTCCTTTTCTTGATCTGATCTGATCTTTTGATTTCCATATTTTATCAAGGTTTCTAAAAGTCACTGATGCCTTTGCTATTCTGATTCTAACTTCTTTCTTTGTGTCTCCTTGATCTATGAAGCTTCCATGATTAAAAAAAAGTGATCTACTTCTTCCACCACTTTTCCTTCCAGGTATATTTTTTCTTCTGGGTGAATTTGATTTTTCATTACTTTTGTCTTTTCTTTGTTGATCTCAAGTAAAATTTTCCTAGCCATTGATGACATGGCATATGGTTCCATCCCAAGATAGAGGAATTGTTTTTCTTCATCTTGCTATGGATGGTTGAATGATAGTTTAAGAAACTGAGATCGTAAAACATTCATTGTTATTAAAACATAAATCTTGACTGTGTATACAGCCCATTGAAACACCAGCAGCAGAATTAGATATATATTTAGATGACTTCACCTTGAGCGAAATAGAGACCTCCTTAAAGCGTATGGCCAACAACAAGGCTGCTGGAGAGAATATGTTAACAACTAAGATCATCAAGACAATTTATAGCCATAATTTAATACACCTCCAGAAAATGTTCAACATCATCTGGAGAGCAGAGAAGACGCCTCATAAGTGGAAAAAAGGAATCATTGTTAAGATTCAAAAAAGGGCAATCTCAGAGATTGTAACAACTGGAGAGGCGTGACACTTTTGTCAGTTGCCTCAAAGTTATTCTGCAAAATTATCCTGAATAGAATAAATGATTCAATAGATACAGTAATGAGTGAAGAACAGGCTGGGTTTAGAAAAGGGAGAAGCTGCCTTGACCACATTTTCACTCTACGACTTATATTGGAGGAATACATTGAGAAGCAAAAACATTTTGTACTTAACTTCATCGACTTCAAAAAAGCATTTGACAGTATTCATAGAGAATCTTTGTGGAAAATTCTGATGCAATATGGCTTACCATCAAAAATCATAAATATTATCAAGACATGTATGATGGTTACACATGTGCAGTTCGAACAGAGGAAGGAATGAGCGAATGTTTCCCAATAGAAACTGGGGCTAAACAGGGATCTATTTTATCGCCCTTGTTATTTGGAGTTGTTATGGACTTCATAATGAAGAAATGCTGCACTGGTAACAAAGGCATTGAATGGATACAAGGAGACCATTTGGAGGACCTCGACATTCTGATGACATAGTCTTCATCAACTTTTATCTTTAGAATATAAAAAAAGCTGTCATTGTAAAAAGTATTGTTATGGAAAGAGCGCCATATATTTTAGAGCAGTGATCTCTGCAATATGTGCCACTTTGGCACGCAAGGTTTCTGTTTTTGAGATTGTGGTTCTGCCCTATGTGCCGTCTTTGGCTCGAAAGGACAATAGATAGATAGAGATATAAAAAGTTTATTTTGTAAATGAAAACTGTTTAATTCCTTTTGTTTTGTTCAGTGTGATGGTACAGTAATGAGTTAACAATCCTCAAACTACCAAACCAATGAACTTTCATCAAATACATGACCATTATTAAAATTAACTGAAAATCACTATCCTTTTGTGGGGGCCACCTAACCGGGCTACCGATGTTCGGACAACCTGTTTTTGATTCCTGCTGGAAGTAGTGTGAATTGTACAAATTGTGGTTAGAAAAAAAAAAATACCACCGCAGTCGACCCGCCTTGCATCGTGAGTTTCGATGCTTGAAGCGACACTATCCAGAAGTCTCTGAACGCTTCTGGATAGGCGGCCATGCACATATGGGTGAAAACTCGTGTGCTAAGATGCCGATTCAAGTCTCATACTTTACCTTTACCATTATCCTTTTGTTTTCAGTTAATCTTGAAGCAAAGATTTTGAATAAACCTGTCTCCACTAGTTCTGCTCTTTACTTATGTAGATGACAAGATAAAATACAGAGTTTTTTGTGTGTTCTATTTGTAGTGTTGTTGGTTGTAATTATATTTCTACCAGTACTATTAGAAAATATGATGTTAATTAAATACTAGTTTCTGTGCATTATTACATATTAAGTTAAAAATTGAGTATCAAAAACTACAGTCTAATGATACTTACATTGCTTCATTTTGTCTGAAGTCAGTGTTGTATGGATCATAATCATCTGTTGAAATGTTGTACCTGAATACAAAGGAAATGTAACATTATAAAATCAAGGCTGATGGGAACAGAAGTAGAGATTGAAATCATATTAGGTTTTAATTGTCACTTAAGAAACATATTCGTGAATGCTTAACTCTTAACATCCTGTGTCCTTTAATAAGAAACCATCAGTCCAGAGGTGATAAATAGTACATTTTACTTTTTTAAACAAATGTAATGTTTGTTTTCTAGCAAATTGAGGCAGTGAGCCTTATACAGTGTACATTAACCCATAGTTATGCTAGCTATCTATGGCCGATGTGTTTATGATACCATAGTAAAAATTACTACCACTTAATTGCAACATTAAGAGCCCTAAAAATAGTGTTTTCTTTGCACTTTTCGACACACAGCTGTGTGTTTACACTAGGAGAGATGGAGAACTCGAATTTCCTGTCTCAGGTTGATATATAACCTGAATTTGATCAGAGGGGTCAAACATGTTACAATGTCTATCAGTACGGACACCGTAAGTCTGTCAGTATGTTTGGCTACCTTATAGCATTTCCCGAGTTACAAGGAAAATTTATCAATTTCTTGAAAATTGGCAAATTTTTTTTGCATTAAATGAGATCGTGTCTCGAAATCATAAAAAAAAAAAAAAAAAAAAAAAAAAAAAACCAAACAACATTGGAAACAAATCCAACACTCAGAGGTCACCAAAAGTGGTAATTAGGAAGGTACATGGAAAGGGGAAATGTTTAACATGGCAAAATGTCATATTTTGAAGAATGTGTGTTTTTGTGAGAAAACTTTTACTATTGTATTGTAATCTAGGGTTAAATAATTAACTTCATTCTCTTATGGAAATGTCAATTCAAAGCACAAATTATTAACAACCATGAAACTTACCGAATACGAAAAATGCAATTTTTGTTTACATTTTGAGAGGGGAAATGTGGAAGAGTCCATGTGTAGTTGAGTGGTAGTCCACCAATGCCATTGCCTAGATGATTGGATCTAAAAGAGCAATAAAGTATGTTTTATGCGCCAACTTCTCTTTTTTCATCTTCATAACAGCATTAGCAAGTTTTCAAGTTTATACAGAAAAAACAGCCACTGCAAAACAAAATTCCTATACTTTAAAAGATCAAGACTGAAAATAAATAAAATAAATGCACAACACTAACATACCAATAATAAAGCTCTGTATTTTCTGTACCTGATCAATGCTAAAGAAAAATATGTACAAAATATCAAAGTAGCTAACTTATCACAAAACTCTGAAATTTTATTAAAAAGAGAACTGAATCACTAGAAACAACAAGGAACAGATAGAAGATCTTTAAGAGTTTGATAAAAAAAAAATGTGGAAAATGAACATGAAAGTAAACAAATTAACAGAGTAAATTAGATTTTAAGATCTTTAAATCTATTTTTTTTTAAAGTTTGCAATGAAGCAAATAAAGTGGAGTTAGTTTGTCGCATTTCTTCAAGATGTTACAGTGTGTGGTTGTCATACAACAGTCACTAAACAAACAACAAATAAGAAGATAGATGCACAATATAAAAATGCACAGAACTGTCAGAATCATTACACTCATATTTATGTACATATGACATCATGAGGCAAGAAGCTATCTAACAACTATAAAAGAAACAAATGAACTAGAGAACATAATATCAAGAAAAGATGTAAGAAAACTAAGAAATAGTCAGTGTAATCATCCTGCAATTTGAGTAGGCACTCACAAAGAACAGTTGCACAAATTTGCATGTTATCTTTGAGCATTGGGCTATGTGGTTAGTACACTTGCTATTGATCAGAAGTATAAAATGTATAATATAATATTAAAATAATATTTTTGAGGCAATGTTGTCAGTATTATGTCCATGCCGCCTTACTTTCCAAGATAAAAATATGGCACCCATTTAAGGATGGGTGAACCTCAAAGCCATCTATCAGGATCAAACCTGACCACTTGTCACTGATCACTAGGGTCCAGGTTTAATTCACAGGCGCAGTTACTCTTTTTAAGAACAACAAAATTCCAGAGTTCACCCAACCTCGTAGATTAAGATTGGGTACCAGCTTGACAGCAACTTACATCACCCATGTGATGTCATGAACAAAATATGAGCACTAACACCATATTGCCCACATAATTAATAAGGTGTTAAGGTCATACAATCTTTCACTTACAGTAAAAAATGAAGCAAACCTTTTTCTGTGCTTGCCCAATGACTATTCCTCTTCATCTACTGTTTGTCAAAGGCCATTAACTCTTTCAGGACTATTATCCAAAACGTTTGTTTGATAAAAACTGCTGATTTCCGACTATTCACTGAAAATTCGGCTCTGACGAGTGTAGCTGAACATTTATTTCGTTTTCACTGATTTTTTATTTTTATTTTAACCAATACTTGATTTTCTGATGTAGGAGTGTTCTCACAAAACTTCCTGTTGATACCTCGTGATTCTGGAGTTTGAACGCTATAAAATTGTTAATTTATATTCATTGTTTATTTCTGAAAATTTCTGTCACATAATGGCCATGCCCACTGCTGGCACTTCTTGTAGTCGACCAAAATGATATAGTGCAGAACAAGCTAGATCTATGTTTCAAACCTTGTTATTAAGTGATTCAGAAATAGAGTATTCATAGTATTTAGACTCAGATAACAATTTTGTTGTTGTGATAATGATGATAGTGGTAATATTAGTAATAGTCATGCTAAAAAACCAAGATTATCTGGCTTAGGTTTAGCTAGTGCATGCCTCTATTCCGGCACTATCAGTGCCTCAGAGGAATCGTGTGGTAGTGATTCTGATAACGAAACTAGTACTTTAGGGCATATCACACAAAATAAGTAAACTTGTGTAAATAAAAATAATTTACTTGACTTGTAAATAATATTGTTGTGACGTCACATAAATTTGTCATATTTTTTATTCTGGATCATTTAGAAATATGTGCATAATTTTATTACTTGTGGACATAAATTAATAAAATAAACTGTATTTTGGAGGAATTTGGATTATGTTGTGTAATATTTCAAGACAAATGGATAGCAACAATTCTAACCATGGAAAAAGAAAGGTAAGTGAATTACAATGTTTTGAATTAAAAATGATCTAACTTGAATATTTTATATTTTAAAAAATATATTTATTCCTTTAAAAAATCACATATCATAAATATATTGCTATTTTCATTTTCTGTAAACATTTTTCTTTGCAGTGATGTATAACACATACTACATTTATCTAAATTATTGTGTGAAGTAGTCAAAGGAAAAAGGTATATGGTGAAATTTTTGGAAACAGGAAAATGAATCTTCTTCTATCTTTTTGGCTCCCAGTGGAGCATAGGTCTTCAACAAACACTTTCCAAGTCGTTCTGTTTTTTGCCCTTCTTTTAAGATCATTCCATGTCTTCCCCATCATCTTAATCTCTGCTTCTATCTGTCTTCTCCAAGAATTCCTTGGTTTTCCTCTTTGTCTTTTCCCCTGGGAATTCCAAAAAAGTGCCTGTTGTGTAACACTCTCAATTGGCTTCCGACGTGTGTGTCCTATCCAGCGCCATAGTCTTCACTGTATCTCTTTATCAACTGGTATTTGACTGGGACATCTCCATAACTCTATGTTATTGATTTTGTCCTGCCATTTCCATCCTTTTACTCTGCGTAAGCATCCATTAATGAAAGTCTGTATCTTCATGATTGTCGATTTTGTTGTTCTCCATGTTTCACAGCCATATAATAGGACCGACTTAACATTTGAGTTGAAAATTTTTATTTTTGTATTTAACCTAATTTCTTTGGACTTCCATATGTTTCCCAATGCAATGAAAGCTCCTCTTGCTTTTGATAGCCTTATTTCGTATAATTTTCTGCTCCTCCCTCTTTATATTACTGCCCAGATATATGTAAGATTGTATGTCTAGTAGAGGTATTTCTCCTAGTTTTATTTGGTTATTGCCAACTGTATTAATTCTCATAATGTTGGTCTTATCTCTATTAATCTTCAGTCCTAGCTGTTGTGATCTCTCATCAAGTATGCTCATTTTATCCTGCATCTGTTGATGGCTGTGTGATAGGGGAGCTATGTCATCAGCTAAATCTAAACTAAATCATCATGTTGTTTGGTCAGTAACCACTGGATCCCATTTCTGTTGTTTTGAGTTATTTTCATAATCCAATCTATGGCCAGTAGAAAGAGAAATTGAGACAGAAGGCATCCCTGCCTTACTTCTGTTCTTATTTCAAATGCTTCTGTAAGCTGTCCTTCATGCACCACACAACATTTCGTTTCTTCATACATTGTTTTTATCAGGTTAATAAACTTTATGGGGATTCCGTAATGACTCAGCAACTTCCAAAGCATTCTTCTGTCTAAACTATCAAATGCCTTTTCGTAATCTATGAATCCAATATAAAGTGGGGATTTTAGTTCTAAACTTTATTCAACTATTATACGTAGAGTAGTTATTTGATCAGCACATGATCTGTTCTTCCTAAAACCTGCTTGTTCATCTCTAAAATTTTTCTCTATGGCCTCTTTTAGTCTCTCCAAAATGATTCTGCTTAATATTTTTCCTGGCACTGATAGTAGCATAATTCCCCTATAATTTGTGCACTCCTGTAAACTTCCTTTCTTTGGTAGTTTGATCATATAACCTTCTTTCCAGTCTTTAGGTATTTCTTCCATCTCCCAAATTTTATCTAATAGATTATGTAGTATCTTGGTAAAGGTGTTAATATCTGCTTTGATGGCTTCCGAAGGAATTTCATCTGGTCCTGTGGCTTTACTATTTTTTAATAGTTTGATGGCTTTCATTATTTCTTCTTTGCTTGGTTTTCCACAGTTAACCTTCTTCTGCTGGTAGTATATCTGGAGGATTATTTGAGCCGGGTCTGTTCAAAAGTTCTTCAAGGTGCTCTTTCCATCTCTCCATTTGTTCCCTTATATTACTAAGCAGATTTCCTTTCTTATCTTTAATAAAGGCATTGATCTGTTTGTATTTTCCATTTAATTACTTTGTGCTGTTGTACAGTTCTTTCATAATCCCTTTATTTGCTGCTTCTTCTGCCTCTTAAGCTAGTTCATCTATATATTTCCTCGTATCCCTTTTAATGCATATTCTCACTTCTTTGTTCACCTCTGTATAAGCTTCCTGTGTCTTGGCTTTATTACTTCTCGTTTTGCTTTTATTTATGTCTGCTTTCTTGTTCTTTCTTTTTTTAATTTTATCCAGGGTCTCTGCTGTTATCCATGCCTTATTCTGGCGTTCTCTTTTCCCCAGTGTTTCTTCGCATGTCTCTTTCCATATATCTTTTACCTGTTTCCAATGATCTTCTATGTTTATTGTATTTTCTAGTTGTTGGAGGACTTGGTATTTGTTTGATATTGTGACTGCGAATTTATCTTTAATTCCTTTTTCTTTAAGAAACCCTACATTGAAATACTTTCTACCCTTATTCGTTGTAGTATACCTTTTTAGTTTAATTTTAAGTTTGGCTATCAGAAGATAATGATCAGAAGCTACATCTGCCCCTCTATATACTTTTACATCCTGTAAGGATAGCTTAAACTTATTATTAATACATATGTGATCAATTTGATTTTCCATTCTATGATCTGGTGACATCCATGTAGCTTTGTGTATTCTTTTATGTTGGAATATTATTCCTCCTAGGCTCACTTGATTAAGGGCGCAGAAATTCACAAATATCTCTCCATTCTTGTTTATATCTCCAAGTCCATGTTTTCCCATAATCTCTTTGAAACCTCTGCTGTCTGATCCTACTTTAGCATTTAGGTCTCCCATCAAGATTATAATATCCTTGGCTCATCTTGCATCCATCTGACATTGTAGCTGTTTATAGAAATCATCTTTAACTAAATCATCCTTATCGTTGGTTGGTGCATAGCATTGGATAATGTGTAATTTTATTTTGTTTTTGATTGTTTTAAATGTTGCTCTCATTAGTCTTGGTCCTACTGCTTCCTATTCTATTAGTGTCTTCTGTGCATCCCTTGATAGCATTATAGCTACCCCTTCACTATGTTGTGCTCCAGGTTCCTGGTGTCCTGATGATAAAATCATCTCTCCTGTATTTAATTTTACTCTTTCCGTTCCTAGCCATCTTGTTTCACACATTCCCAGAATATCTATCTTGTAGTTTGTCATTTCTGCTGCTACCTGTGCAGCTTTTCCCTGTTCGTTTAGAGTACGAACATTCCAGGTGCCAATTCTGGAGGATTTCCTGGTACACAAAGGGTGAGTCGGCAACCCGGACTCCTTATGGCTTTCTCCGACTTGCGTCATAAGTCTCTTAGACAGAGAGCCCTTATCTTTCCTGGATGGCTGATTTACTTTTTCTCTCTTTGACTTTTCGATGTTTGTGAAGTTTTTTCTGCTTATTTTTTTACAGTATGGGATAGCCAGTCCCATGCCCAACCCTCCTTTCTCACCTCTTACGAACATGCCTGGTAGGGTACAGCGCCGCTATTCTTTACTCCACTTTCGGGCCCCAGCAGGGCACAGGAGAAAATGAATCTGGTCCAAACGTAAAAATAACATGTTTCCTGTTCTGGTCCTGAAAGAGTTAAGTAGGTATCGCTCCATTGTGTTGTGATTTACACCAAGCTATGATTTCTACACCTTACAGCCCAACACATCCAACCTCAGCATGGCATTTTTCCCTTCTCCATCTGTACTCACTTGGCCCTACTCAACTGAATGTTCAATTCATTTTGACTTTCCTGACTTTATCTTGTATACATTGTATATTTACTCAGTCCTGAGAAAACAGATGAACTGATTGTATATCTTTGCCCACCTGTGTTCTATTATAGTAGATCAATTAGACTATATTTTGTAACCATATTCCTAATGAGTATAAAATATTACTTGACTGTTGCTGGCTATAAGAAGTTATCATACACAATATTTTCAAGAAAATACACATCTCCAAGTATGCATCTTTACCGTGACCATGGGGCTTCTTTACAGTCGGGTTTATCTAGCAGAACCAGACATTCAGGTTTATCACCATCGTAAGGTCTTGCCCACTTGTAGATTAGCCCAGCCATTTTAGTATTATCACATGCACCTTGACTCGTTATACCTATTTTTAAAAAAAAGTAGTTAATTATATTATATAAGCAAAATTTATAGATATCGCATTACCTCAAGTTATATGTGATTAAATATTATATTTTGAAACATTTACCAATAAAATATGCAGCAACATTAACAAATATGAAGTTATGCATTAATTAATTATAACACAGACAAACATACAGTTGTACTCTCTTGTTTCTCTCACTACCTTTAGCCTTTTCCAGATAATTATACAACAGACTCCAACTACCACTGTTTTTTTTGCAATCAGCTTCATTGTTGTATCTATTTATGCTGCATTCCCCATATGGTTGGGTGTTGAAGCTCCTGCTTGTGTAGTAACTGTAGATAAAATATGCTTAAATTAACATTCTGACAAGGTAGATTGTAAGTGGCATCTTTGCATGTGCAAGGATTAGAAACCACAAAGTCACAAATATCACATAGTCATGACTGACACTAATAGTGAAAAGATCACTTACTCTTCTCTTCCCCCCCCCCCCCCAATAATAAATAAATAAATAATAAATAAATAAAATTTAAAAGAAAGCTTTAACATAATATTGTGATTTTCAAATATGTTCAGGGATAAGACATTTGTTAGAACCTGGGCTGAAAGTGGTCAGCAGACTTATAACTATCTGCCTGTACCAGGATTGGTGAACTGGCACTATCCAAATCCTACTCCACCTCTTCATGGTGTTCCTAGTAACAGACTAACTAATTCAGTCAAGTGAATAGTAAAAGTAAAGTACCCCCCGTCACGCCAAGTGGCGTATAGGGAAATATGGTGTTAGTGACCCTATATTTTACAGACCTTCAGCACATGACTTTTGGGGTAATGTGGTCGGTATTACGCCCGTGCTGCTTTTACTTTCCCAGAAAAAATCTGGTACCCATTTAAGGCTGGGTGAACCCGGAGCCGTCGGTTGGGATCGAACCCTACCCCTTGTCCGTAGTAGTCCAGTTCACTAACCACTGAGCTATCGCGGCTCCCACTAATTTTTAGGGAATTAGTAAAACCCAGGTGTCCTCGCAAGGGTACGAACCCCGGCTGTTGCCGTGGTAAGCCAACCACCTATCGATTGCGCTAACCGGACACCCAGTCAAGTGAATAGCGATTGGGAAAAAAAGCAACTCAGTGTTCATAAATACCATGTTGAAGACGGATGTTTTAGGCTGAAAGTCACAAATATTGTGGCTTATAAACCATGACACAACGCATCTATGTTCACTTAATACCCTTTCAAGGATGGATGATGAAGAAGTGTAGTCATCAGGTGAATGCAGCAGAAAAGGAAGAGAATAATTCCCAAACCAGCCTGTGATGCTCATATTACAGGACTACTTTACATACACATGTATGTCAAACAGCACTCACACAAAACAAAAGAATGTATGGAAATAAAAAAGACATTTTAAATATCTCTTGACCTATAAGGTAAGTCTACAAAATTCAGTGAATGGTCTGATATTTCACAGGTGAGTGCACATGGACATGGCTATCCAGAGACAAGTCGCGAAGCACCACGCAGCGTGGAGTATGTGTGACTGCACCACGCAGCGTGGAGTATGTGTGACTATCAGGGTAAACCTGCCGTGGGCAGTCGAAAATAGTCAGTTGCAAGAGGTAGGGCCACAGAGTGAAGATCAAGTTCTGCTACAAATTGGACAAAATGGAGATGTATGAATTGTTGGTGTGAGTCACCAGGGACTGTCATGGGACAGAAGCCACGAGCAGAGATTTTAAAAAGGTTACTACAGACACATCACATCTGCTGTTTTCAGCTAGAATTGCATAGGATTTGATAGTAGATGTTGTTGCATGATAACACACCTGCACACTTTGTGATCCATGTGTGGCAATTCTTGATTAAGTGCAGCCTACCTGTTGTTGATCATCCACTGTACTTCCTTGATGTAACACATGCAGACTTTTTCATTTCTCTGCTTGAAGAGATTCAAGAAAGGTGCACATTTTGCAGGCATGACAGCAATCCAAGAAAATGTGACAGCAGTTCTTTGATCGATACCTAAGAAGATATTTGCTGACAGATTCTAAAAATAGTTTATGGTCGTGTTGAGATATGATATGGACTTCGGTCAGACAATAGCGGTGGGAGTCGTGTTGAGACTACTGACCATGAGATGGTGGTTGTTAGGATATTCTTCTTTTACCTTTTAGCTCCTGGTGGAGCATAGGTCTTCAACAAACACTTTCCAAGTCGTTCTGTTTTTTGCCATTCTTTTAAGATCATTCCATGTCTTCCCCATCATCTTCATCTCTGCTTCTATCTGTCTTATCCAAGAATTCCTTGGTCTTCCTCTTTGTCTTTTCCCCTGGGGATTCCAAAAAAGGGCCTGTTGTGTAATACTCTCAGTTGGCTTCCGTAGTGTGTGTCCTATCCATCGCCATCGTCTTCGCTGTATCTCTTTATCCACTGGTATTTGACCGGTACATTTCCATAATTCCACGTTAGTGACTTTGTCCTGCCATTTCCATCCCTTTATTCTGCGCAAGCATCCATTAATGAAAGTCTGTACTTTCGTGATTGTCAATTTTGTCATTCTCCATGTTTCACAGCCATATAATAGGACCGACTTAACATTTGAGTTGAAAATTTTTATTTTTGTATTTAACCTAATTTCTTTGGATTTCCATATGTTTCCCAGTGCAATGAAAGCTCCTCTTGCTTTTGATATCCTTATTTTGGTATCATTTTCTGTTCCTCCCTCTTTATCTATATTACTGCCCAGATATATATAAGATTGTACGTATAGTAGAGGTATTTCTCCTAGTTTTATATGGTTATTGCCAACTGCATTAATTCTCATAATGTTGGTCTTATCTCTATTAATCTTTAGTCCTAGCTGTTGTGATCTCTCATCTAATATACTCATTTTATCCTGCATCTGTTGATGGCTGTGTGATAGGAGAGCTATGTCATCAGCAAAGTCTAAATCATCAAGTTGTTTGGTTAGTGACCACTGGATCCCATTTCTGTTGTTTTGAGTTATTTTCATAATCCAATCTATGGCAAGTAGAAAGAGAAATGGAGACAGAAGGCATCCTTGCCTTACTCCTGTTCTTATTTCAAATGCTTCTGTAAGCTGTCCTTCATGCACCACACTACATTTTGTTCCTTCATACATTGTTTTTATCAGGTTAATAAACTTTATGGGGATTCCGTAATGACTCAGCAACTTCCAAAGCATTCTTCTGTCTAAACTATCAAATGCCTTTTCGTAATCTATGAATCCAATATATAGTGGGGATTTTAGTTCTAAACTTTGTTCAACTATTATACGTAGGGTAGTTATTTGATCAGCACATGATCTGTTCTTCCTAAAACCTGCTTGTTCATCTCTCAAGTGTTTCTCTATAGCCTCTTTTAGTCTCTCCAGAATGATTCTGCCTAATATTTTTCCTGGCACTGATAGTAGCATAATTCCCCTATAATTTGTGCACTCCTGTAAACTTCCTTTCTTTGGTAGTTTGATCATATAACCTTCTCTCCAGTCTTTAGGTATTTCTTCCCTCTCCCAAATTTTATCCAATAGATCCTGTAACATCTTGGTAGAGGTGTTAATATCTGCTTTGATGGCTTCCGAAGGAATTTCATCTGGTCCTGTGGCTTTACCATCTTTTAATAATTTGATGGCTTTCATTATTTCTTCTTTGCTTGGTTTTCCGCAGTTAACGTGTAACTCTTCTTCTGCTGGTAGTATATCTGGAGGATTATTTGAGCCGGGTCTGTTCAAAAGTTCTTCAAAGTGTTCTTTCCATCTCTCCATTTGTTCCCTTATATTACTAAGCAGATTTCCTTTCTTGTCTTTGATAAAGGCGTTGATCTGTTTGTATTTTCCACCTAATTTCTTTGTGCTGTTGTACAGTTCTTTCATATTCCCTT
The DNA here is from genome assembly GCA_032433765.1 of Megaustenia siamemsis. NCBI lineage: Eukaryota > Metazoa > Mollusca > Gastropoda > Stylommatophora > Ariophantidae > Megaustenia > Megaustenia siamemsis. The sequence continues at coordinate 61,738,353 of JAVIAB010000125.1, read as the reverse complement.
TATTTGCTGCTTCTTCTGCCTCTTTAGCTAGTTCATCTATATATTTCCTCTTATCCCTTTTAATGCATCTTCTCACTTCTTTGTTCACCTCTGTGTAAGCTTCCTGTGTCTTGGCTTTATTTCTTCTTGTTTTGCTTTTATTTATGTCTGCTTTCTTGTTCTTTCTTTCTTTCTTTAATTTTATCCAGGGTCTCTGCTGTCATCCATGCCTTATTCTGGCATTCTCTTTTCCCCAGTGTTTCTTTGCATGTCTCTTTCCATATATTTTTTACCTGTTTCCAATGATCTTCTATATTTATTGTATTTTCTAGTTGTTGGAGGACTTGGTATTTGTTTGATATTGTGACTGCGAATTTATCTTTAATTCCTTGTTCTTTAAGAAACCCTACATTGAAATACTTTCTACCCTTATTCGTTGTATTATACCTTTTTAATTTAATTTTATGTTAATTTTAAGTATTTATTATTTTAAGTTTATGGAGTAGATTATACTAGTGTGGAGATTCTGCTGATTGGATATGAGGCATTGCGGTAACTATGAGATGAGGGCTGGGAACTTGGGGTGTGGATAGCTTCTGGGAATGTTAGAGTTGGATTGTGAAGAATCTAGCTGTTGTGGAGAATGTATGGACATGTGATTTCAGGGTGTGTTGTGTGGGGTTGCTACAGGTGATTGTGTTATTGAGTGTGTAGGCTGAAACATCTTACCTGTCATAGTTTGGTAAGTTGGTTGTGAGGTGATACATTGAAAAGGTGGACATAGTTGTAGTGTGTAGAAATGTCTTTTATTGGCATGTTGTGTCTCTCCAATGGAAATTCTATCGGCGGCATTATATTATTATTATTATACAGAAAACTTCACAATGTCCTGAACAAATCAACTAAGTAAGAATAAAATGCATATTGAAATATGTGTATGCATACAGGTGGAGACCTGTCAAAGTTTACTTTGATATGGTTAGGTAGAGTACATGACTCCCAAAGCTTTATCAGCAGAAATTTTAATCTTGGCAGGTTCTACTAAACCACACAGGAATCCTTCAGGAATCAGCTTTTTTTGCTGCTTAAAGAATGCATCTACTGCCTTAAGGTCAGACATCAGCGTGCATAGCTAATGCATTTATAAACACCAGTCAATTTCTTTTTGCAAATTCCATCCTGGAATTCATAGGCTCATTAGTACAGAGAAAAAACATTTTTTAAACTATATGAAAACTATAGAAAGGAAAAAACTATATGAGTGTAAAAAAAAAAAACAATTAGTCAAGAAAGGTACAACAAATATGCTAAAGTTAGAAGAGAAGTGAAATTATTTATCAAAGAAACAAAGCAAAAAATCTGGACAGACTTCGGCCAGAAGATTAGCAGAGACTACAAGACAGCCACTAAGGATTTCTACAAAACTGTTAAAGCAATGAGAACAAGGAATGAAAATTACCACCCCATGGAACTTAAAAAGGACAAAGAAGGCCACCCAATACATAACAAACAGAGATCACTATAGAGGTGGAAAGAATATTTTAAGACTTTACTGAACATGACAACCAAATCCCCAACACCCACAAAAGTATATGTAAAAGTCAAGACTTAGAACCAAGAATCCAAAGAACCAGAATCACAGAAGCTATAAGACAAGCATTAAGAAAAAAAAACCAGGAATTAACAACCTGCCACTAGAGATAATAAAATCAGCAGGAACAACAGGAGTAGATTGATTAACAAGAATATTCAATATAGCTTGGCAACAACAGGAGTAAAAATTAAAAAATAAAAAAAGGTATGTAAGAAGCTTTACGTGACAAGTGGACGACACAGACTAAACAACGTTTCGGCTCAATAGGCCTTCATCAGGAACAAACAATAAAAACACACACACACAAATTAATAACGAAACAACCAAAACAAAAACAATCGAAATGTGTTAAAGAAAACAACAACAAAAAGTAAAACTATCCTGTCAAATCCAAAATAAAATCGTAACCAAGCTTGGCAACAACAGGAAGCATCAGAGGGGACTGGAAACAAGCCATCATAATTGCTATATGGAAAAGGAAAGGCAGTAAGAGAGATTGTAATCAGTACAGAAGTATCTCCATACTTTTTTGTAGCCCTCCTAAGATGACTCTGTTGAAGGTCTTGCCGATGATGCTGAGTAAGGAAATGCCTCTGTAGTTGTTGCAGTTGCTTCTATCTTCTTTATTCTTGTAGAGAGTTACAATTTCGGAGTCTCTCATATCTTTAGGAATGGTTTTCACTTTCCAGCATTGATGTAGTACTTCAAGCAGGGGATGTAACAGAGCACTTTTACAGAATTTAATTAGATTTGGAGGGATCCCAAAAGAAAGAAAGAAATAAAGAAAGAAAGAAAGAAATAGGCAGTTTGAGAGTGTTATATCCTAGGAAATCAGTAAATGTAGAATATGGAGTGGAAGTTAAGTGCCATCTTTTTAAATAGAAGTTAGTGGTATTTGTCACTGAACAGAGAATCATGGAATGGTCATCTTGCTAGTTTTTGGCCTCCTTGCTCTGATGGTGAAAGCCTCAGTTTTGATAGTGACTGGTGAAATCTCCAAATGCTGAAATGTTCTTTTCTGAGAACTGGATAGTACTGTGGCTCAAGGGTTATCACTGAGACTGTAACAGCTTGGTAATTCTGACCTTCTTCAGCAACCCCATCTAGCCTTCAGCTAGGTTTCCAGAGAAAATAGGATCCACCACATGCATGTGGATTCGGAGCTGCGATAACTCAGTGGTTAGTGAACTGGACTACAAAAGACAAGCGGTAGGGTTCGATCCCAACCGACAGCTTCCGGGTTCACCCAGCCTTAAATGGGTACCGGATTTTTTCTGGGAAAGTAAAGCAGCATGGGTGTAATACCGACTACATTACCCCAAAAATCATGTGCTGAAGGTCTGTAAAATTTATGGTCACTAACACCATATTCCCTATACACCACTTGGCGTGACGGGGGTCTTTACTTTTTTTTACATGCATGTGGATTAGGCTTAAGCATGTACGACAGTAAGGCTTCAAGTGTGTTAAGTTGAATTTCCCATCCATTAGGATGCCATAAGTCTGTTTAATTTGTTTTTTATTTATGTCACACTCTACCAAGTGCATGATCCTTTTCTCAGTTCTTCTCTTCTAGTTATGTCTCACAAGCTGATTTATCATTCATAAAACATATTTAATTCTGGTGCATCTTACTGTTTTCTAATCTAATTCCCAAGTCTAACATTGGCAGTACAACATTTGGATGAAGGTTGTATTGAAAGGCACTCAAGGCATTGTTTGAATATAGCTTTGGCATCTCCTCTTTGTTGCATTTCAATCTTTTTGCATCTCTGTTCTAGCCATGCTTTTTTTGCTTCATTGCATTTTATTACAATTTCTTTATTTAATCTCATATACTCATCTTTGTAATTGTGATTTCTTCTTCTTGTATCAATTAGCTGTAAAATGTCATCTATCATCCATTATATATGGAAAAATTTCATATTAAAAACAGGAGTGTGGATTATGTCACCATTCCAGGCACCTTTTGTTGTACTGTATAATGATGCAAAGAACCTAGGATATATCACAAAGAATGCAATGGGCAAGGTTGTCAATTAGGAATACCTTGAATATGTAGATAATATTGCATTATTTGTCTTTCATGTCAATGTATTCAAGGAAAAATAGACTGAACAAATACCATAAACAAATTGTACTGAACATAAGCAACAGAAAGGTAATAAGTCAAGATGCTAAATTTACACCAATCAGAATAGAAAACCATAAGTTTGCTGTGGCAAGCATAGTAACAAACTTGAGAGACATTTTAACACAAGATGGAGGAGTCAGGGAAGATATCAACAAAAATATAAATTAGCTAAACAGCTATTTCCAATCTAAATAACATTTGAATATTGCCCTCTCTCCCAGCACAAACTAAAAATCAAACTAATGCTATGTTAGAACTGCACACTTTCAGCATTTGTTTAAGGATTTGACTGATGAGTAACATCAGAAAAAACACCAGTTTGTATTTATTTCATACAACCAACATGAGGAAAATTATTGCAATATTTGTATTACACAGAATAAACAACAAAGAACTGAATAATATGTGCTCCTTAAAAATTGCAGACACTGGTAACAGGCAGATGCTGGATCTGGATAAGTTGTGTGCTCAGAGGAGACTCAGAAACAATCACAAGAACTACCAATCAGTGGATGAGAAACAGAGATAAAGAGTGTGAGCCATGTTTTAGACAACCTGTGAAGAATGGACCGTGCAAAACGAGGAACTATTATTGCCCACGAGGCATACATGCATTTGACTGCTTTGTTGGTTGCCCATACATAAAGAAAAATAGAAAAGCAAGAAAATAATTGTGGAAATGAAAATTATGTCTAAATAACTTCCAATTATGTCAACACCTTTTCCATAAAACAAAGATTTAACTCTTATGTATCATCATCACACACTCTACAAAAAGACAAGTGCTGGAGTAAAAGACACCACTCTTGGCAAGTGTAACTATTAAATAAAGAGACCTGCACATTGAAGCATTCTCTGCCAGTATAGCAATATCTTTCCAAGGTGTTGGGTGCCAGTAGGGAAAGTAATCACGTTCCTCAGGGCATTCATAACCATAGCGATTTCCTGTCGGGTTCTGACGAGTGTACACAGCACTACTATAACCCAAACCATTGTCTGCAGTCAATTTCTGATCAGCAACAAATAAACCTGAAAAAAAAGAAGAGAATGAAATACACATCAGTCACAGAAATAGCGTAGAAACACATAGTGTGTGAATGTGAGTGTCTACAAATAAAATCATCAGAGCATGTATGGCACAACACGACACAGAGGCATACCAGACTTTCAGAGCACAGGCCGGATATGGCACAAATCTGATGAGAGCAAAGGGAAGGTCCTGCTTGCCTGCGACATTGAGCAGACAGACCAAAGAAATGAGGCTGCAAGAATGAGGATACGGGGATCGCTGTCAAAATTGTGTAAGGATGTAGGGCTGGAAGAAGATCTCGCAATCACAACCGATACCATTCGCATGACACTTAAAAGGTCACACAACACTGCTCCTGGTCCAGATGGTGTTCGGTACGATGACATAGGCGATTTAGCTGACGATGACTTGACAAAACTGGCCAATGAGTTTAATGCCAGTATTCGGAGTGGCCAGATTAAGGAGGAGTGGCTACACAGCTACTTATTACTGCTACCGAAGCCAAACAAGGACTATTCTCAGATCAGTGTCTACAGAATCATCACAATGCAGAACACTGCGAGCAAGCTGCTGGAGAAAATAGTTGCCCGTGTCCTCACCTGTTACCTTGAACAGGAACGCGTATTCCCACCCAAACTCGGAGGTTATAGATATAACAAAGAGACATGGCTCAATGCGGCAGTCTTTGCCTATGACGTCTTCGAAGGCTTCCACAGACAAGAGGAGACATGTGCTGCTGCTATAGATCTGGAGGATGCATACAACAGGGTACCATTTGAATATCTCATGCATAAGCTCCTCAAACTGGCGGTGCACCCTTTCCTCATTAGACGTATCGCCGCGGCACTGTTTCAGAGGAAGGTGATACTCAGATGTGGAAGTTGGTCTTCCGAGCCAACATCCATTTGTCCAGGGCTGCCACAAGGCTCACCATTGTCACCAGTTCTATTTAACGTGTACACAATAATGATCACGGAACAACAATTGGATGGGAGGGGAAAAACTATGACTTTTGCTGATGATATTCTGGTATATCGACAGGGAAAAGACAGAAGGGGAATCGCCTCCACAATGCAAGATGAACTCGATCGCATTTCTTCCTGGTGTGGGGTTTCAGGTGCCTTTGTTAATCCTAATAAAGCATCAGTTTCATGGTTCTCCATTAACATACATATCGTTAATACGACCACACCGGTAGTACGAATGGGAGCTGATGAGGTGACCAGGGACAAGTTGATGACATACCTCGGAGTTAAGTTTGATCGCAGCCTGTGTTTTTGGGACCACGACGACCATGTGATAACAAAATCCTGCACAGGATTAGCTGCCTTGAAGGTCATGGCAGCTGCCAATATCGAGCAGAGGCGACTTGCTCTTCTATTCCAGGGATTAGTCCTCGTGTCAGTACGACTCAAATTGATAGGCTGGAAAAAATACAAAATGAAGCCATGCGCATTATCCTGGGATGTACGAGGGACACTCCCTGTGTAGCAATGAGGTATCTTCTTGACTTTCCAACCATGGATGACAGAATCAAGATCTGCAGAGCACGAGCATACCTGAAGTACAGAATAATACAGATACAGAGCATCGATTGCACCACATGCTCAACACAATGAAAGGTGCCAGGCTAAAAAGAAGCAAATCATGGGTGGGTCGAGTAGAAGATGTCATCAAACAGGTCTGTGGGCTTACCAATATCAGCATTGGTGAGGAGTGGATACCGGTGCCTATGTCATTCAAGTGGACTTTCTTGTGTATTGTCACACTCGACAAGAAAAGTAGGGAACAGAACCCGGTCGTGGTTAATGCTGAGGTCAACGGTCTCATCTGCGATAACACCGATGAGAAAGATGCAGTCATCTATACAGACGGATCTGTAATACGACACCAAAGAAGTGCATGGGCATTTACAGCACGCTCGGCAGGCAGAATAGTCAAGGAAGACAGTGGTGCAAACGTTATGACCACGAGTAGCATGACAATGGAGGCAATGGCAGTGACCAAGGCATTCAAATGGTTAGAGTCACAAGACTACACCCACGCATGTATACTGAGTGATTCGATGAGCATGATAAAAAAAGTGGAGGCGGGCTCTGTACGCATGCAATGGGTAGAGTCGTTGCAGAAATCCAAAATATGTAAGGCCACCTTTGTCTATGTCCCTGGACATGCGGGAGTACGAGGAAATGAAAGAGCGGACAGGTTGGCTAGCTGCACTGTCATTGAGGACGGGCAGGCAACCAATGGATCGGGTGGACATCATCAATGACCTCCGAGATGTGGGAAGAGCACAGGAATTCGACAAACACAGATCCTAGTCACTTCTTCGGATGATGGAAATTGGAGTTAAGATGGGCACAGCCAGAAATGAGAAACTTAGTGGCCGTGTAAGAAGACTTATCAACCAACATAGAACCGGAGTCGTCAGTCACTGGACACTGAGGGAATTGCTGAGGAGGGGATCTGAGCACCTATGGAGATGTTCGGAGTGCAATGATGATGACCCGCAAATAACTCCCATAAAATGTCATCAAGTTAAAGTAAACAAATCTTTGCTGAAAGAAATGCTGTTGCTTCTTACATGTACAAATTAAATGGTGAGAATATAAACTTATCAGCAGGGTCTGCGTTTGATATTCTGTGGTGACAAATTCAGATAAAATGCTGCATGATAGTAGATAGATTAATTTAATTAAGAGGAAAGAATGATATATTGTGTTTATAGCTTGTTATTGTTTATCATAAGCAATTATATTATCATAAAAAATTATCATAATTCCATCATTCCATTTATTAACAAGAAATGTTGGACATTATAGTGAAAGAAAGCAAAAGAAAGGACTCAGCCTCAATAACAAAAAGATAGAAGTAATGGTAACAACAAAGAAAAAGACATCACCTCAGTGCAAGATAAAGACAAGTGGAACAATATTAAAACAGGTAAATGAATTTTAATATTTGTGAACTTTGTTAACCTCAGACGGAAGATGTACAAAAGAGGTGAGATGCAGAATGGCTCAAGCAAAAGCAGCTTTCCAGAAAATCTCTCTCTCTCTGCGATCAGGACTCAATCAGAGTAGGATTCCAGACTCTCACATGAAGTCAGCTGTCAGGTTAAGTGTGTTGATCGCCCCCACAGACAGAACATCACAATTAGAGTCTGCCAGATCCACTCTGACCGAACACCCGTTAATACATTGCACTGTGTTCTGCGCCAATGGCCCAGTGCATCCAATTTTAGTCAGCATTTTATTCAGGTTTGCTTTCCTTAGCCTTTGATTGTCCCCAATCTTCCTGCAAGGTAGCAGATTATCTTTTCTGTAGGGGGATTCTGCCCTTAGATGGTCGGCCCTCCCAGGTTTACGATCACCATCTGCCCGAGTCACTAGAGGTGACTAACACAGACATGCACACACAAAGATATGAGATGTGAATAACACAGACATGCACACAGCGATACGAGGCATGACTAACACTGACACACATCAAGATATATGACACATGCCTAACATAAACATGCACATAAAGATATGAGATATGACTAACATAGACATGCACACACAAAGATATGACACATGCCTAACATAAACATGCACACAAAGATATGAGATATGACTAACATAGACATGCACACACAAAGATATGAGATGTGACTAATATAGCCATGCACATACAAGGATATGAGATGTGACTAACACAGATATGCACACACAAAGATATGAGATATGACTAACATAAACATGCACACAATGATATGAGATATCACTAACCCAGACATGCACACACAAAGATATGAGATATGACTAACACAGACAAACACTAAGATATGAGATATGACTAAACACAGACACACATAAAGATATGAGACATGATTAACACAGACACACCAAGATATGACTAACATGACACACACCAAGATATAAGCCATGGCCAGCACACACACACACAAGCCAAGATATGAGCCATGGTGAGCACAGAAACAAATCAAGATATGAGCCATGGCTTCATGGAAAATCACCAAGAAATGAACCATGTCCAGCACAGAAACACATTAAGGTATCCATATGCTTGGATTTGTTGTAGTCGGAAGACTCTTCTTAACGTGGGAATCATCGACATACGAGCCACAGGCCCCGATTAACTGTTCACAGGTTTCATTCAAACAGTTGTCTGGAGATTTGAGAGTGTAGTCTGACACATACAGTCCGGGTCACATATGATGACACAGCCATCAGAACATATCTGTTCGCACTGTAGCCCAAAATTACCATCGGGACAAGTGTCATTACAGGTATAGCCAGGATGTTTACATTGTAGGTATTTTCCGCATTTTTCCTCACATAAAGGACAGACACTGGGACAAGACCCGGAGCAGTCGTGTCCATAGATCCCATGTGAACAGTTGCCGTGACACGTACCGATGATGACGTTGCAGCCTTTGCAACACCCACTACACACTGCAGAAAATGACCAAGAATGCCCGTCCAGACAATAGGTGTCTGTAAATGTTTGCACCTCACACACTGTCAGTGCACTGTCGGCCTGCGAAATAATTGGTGAGAACTCAAACTTAATGTGTGCCATTGGCGCTTGTGTGTTGACTACAATAGTGTTCACAGAAATATTAGGGTATGATATATCATTATACTGAAACACTACGCCGCCACTGTCAGAGAAAACCTTTAGAGAGGCATTCTTTACCCGAATCATAGTGCTAGCTCGATGATAGATTCGAATGGTGTGAGTCCTCTGGGGCGTGGCAAAGTTCAGATACCAGAAAACAGAATTGGTTCCACTTCCCAATTGTGTGTGTGTGCAGTCATTGTTATAGAGATTGGTCTTTGTTTTGCCATTAACTGCGGCCTCTGGTCCACATCCGTCTCCTGTATAGCAAGCATTAAATGTGTCAGTCTGGTTTGTGATTTGTTTGAGAGCCACATTCCGACCCCCGCCAATGTAGATAGAACAGATATTTGCAACTATTGCCCCTTCAATCCGTAACTTATTGAACAGACCAGCCCCAGAGCAAAAGACATCAATCTCGTGCGGACCAACTACAAACCTTGATTCATTTTCACATGAGGCAGAACCATTTAGTTTTACCGTGAAATGTCCAGATCTGTTAGATCATTCACATAAATCCTAAACCAGGAGAACAGCAAAGATTGATTGAGAGTTGCCTCAACTGATGTATAATCTGTGTCCGGATTACATGTGGTGTCGTTGTTATCAAACAAGTAGGTAGGTTCAGATTTTTGGGCGTATCTGTAAATGAGATCCAAGTACTGACACTGGGGTCCGAAATATTCATGCTGACAACTGTCATTGTTTGGGCATGTCCCTGTAGTTTTGTCACAAACTGAGTCATTATTGCAGTGACATTGTAATGTACAATTTGCCCCAAACCAACCGTCTGCACAAGTTAGGTCATTAGCTTCCAATGTCGCGAACGAAGCCAGCAAAATACAGACTTGATCTACAGCGATGGTTAACGAACTGTGTACAAACATTTATTATTAAACCCAAGATTCTATCTATCTATTGTCCTTTCGAGCCGAAGACGGCACATAGGGCAGAACCACAATCTCAAAAACAGAATACTTGCGTGCCAAAATGGCACATATTGCAGAGTTCATTGCTTCTAAAATTTATGGTTCTGTTTCTATAACAATACTTTTTACAATGACAGCTTGTCAAGCCATCAATCAACCTCCTTAGTTGCCTCTTACGGCATGCTTGGAAGGACATGGTGTCACTAATCTTTACTCATAATGAGGACCCGGTAACACACGGCAATAAACCCAAGATTACATTTCTAAAAATCCACCAACTCGCTGTAATAATAACAGATAGCGTGATGTTAAAAGTCAACATTGTTTACACCATTCACCATGGCTCGAACGCGACCAAGCTTCCATCTTGGTGCCTTTCCAGAAAATGAGGAAGATACTATGCAATCCATTTTTGACAATAGAAACAAGAATAAGAGTTCTTAAATGTTATGTAGAGCCAGTCTTAACATATGGATGTGAATCATGGACAATAGGACAACAGACAAGAAAATCACTGGAGTCTGTAGAAATGTGATTTTACAGAAGAATATTGAGAATACCATGGACAGCTAAGAAGAGTAATGAAAATGTTATGAAAGAGGTCAAAGCAAAAAGAGAACTAATTTCCAATATTAGGAAGAAACAATCATCATTTTTTGGCCATGTAATGAGAAGGAAACAACTGGAATATATTGTAACAACTGGAAAAATTGAGGGACGAAGAGATAGAGGGAAGCAAAGAGAGAAAATACCAGACAGCTTAAGAGAATGGCTTGGCAGAAGGACAACAACAGAAATGATAAAGAACTGTCGAGATCGAAAGTTGTGGAAAGACATGATCACCTACGCCAGTAGGCCCTGTACTTGATGATGATGATTTATTAACAAGTGCATTGTATTAGTATGATGTTCATTCTCTTGAACAAAAATGTGATGTTTATACTGTTGAGCTAAAGTATGATGTTCATGCTACTGAATCAAGAAGTGATGTTTGAGCTGTTGAATCAGTGGGATGTTCATTATGTGAGCCCAACATGAATTAGAATAATAATTGTTCCTATAAAATAACGGCACTGTTGCATATGGAAAAGATTTTGCTAAAAAGAGAAGACAAAAGACATGAAGCAAGGCAACACAAACATATCTTGTTCATTCCATAATTTAATCTGCTAATTGAACACTGGCAAAAACAGACAAGCGAGAGGATGCTCAACATAATAGCACCTACCCTAAAACAAGAAAACAGAACAGAGAAACCTTTTAAATGTGGATATATAGAAGAATAGGTAGAATTGGATGAAAAGAAAAGAAAACAAATGACGAAGTTTTAAAACAACTAAAAATAAAAAGAGAACTACTAAGCACAATTCAAATAAGACTTTGCGATTTTTGGGTCAAGTTAAAAGACACAAAAGCCTACTAAAAGTAATCCTGGAGGGGAAAATACAAGGTAAAAGAGGCAGAGGCAGACCAAGACTAACATGGACGAGTAACATCAAAAGATGGACAAATCAGCCTATGACAACCTGCACCATCAAAGCAAGAGACAGAGCAGAATGGCGCTCCATGGTAGCCAACCTTCGCTGCAGAGAAGACATTCGATGATGATGACCCTAAAACACTAATATATTACCAAAATACTGACAAACAATGACTATTTGCTACCATATACATAAATATTAAATCATTTATCTAGTAGAGCCTATTTTATTGTCCTTTCGAGCCGAAGACGGCACATAGGGCAGAACCACAATCTCAAAAACAGAAACCTTGCGTGCCAAAATGGCACATATTGCAGAGATCACTGCTTCTAAAATCTATGGCTGTTTGCATAACAATACTTTTTACAATGACAGCTTGTCAAGCCATCGATCAACCTCCTTAGTCGCCTCTTACGACATGCCTGGAAGGTCACAGTGTCACTATTCTTTACTTTCCTCATAATGAGGCCCCGGTAACACACAGGCGAGAGCCTATTACTTCAGGTAATTAAGATCAAGAAAACGGGTATATCAATAATTATATTTTGTTTTGTTTGCATTACCAGGATGGTGAATTTCATAGGTGGATGGTGATTTTGTATAAGGAAAATATTATGGCCTTTTGACATGATCACCCATAGTGCTAATGACAACTATGAGTCTGTGATGTTAACAAAGTGAGACTTTTTCATAAAAACTGACTAATAAACTGTAAAAATATGAATCATACCTAATATTATCTCATTCCCGGGCTGCTGGGGCCCAAAAGAGGAGTATAGAATTGTAGTGCTGTTCCCTACCAGGTATATTCATAAGAGGTGACTAAGAGGGTTGGATAGGGGAATTGGCTATCGTGCACTGTAAAGAATAAGCTGCAAAAAATTCAGAAACTTGGACAACTCAAAGAAAAGGAAAAAAAGTAAATCCCCCGTCCATGATAAGGGCTCTCTTGTCTATGAGATTTATGACCTGGAGAAAGCCACAAGGAATCCAGGTCACCAATTTACCTTTTGTCTACCAGGAAATCCTCTGGAATTGGCACCTGGAATATACATACTCTAAATGAGCAAGGAAAAGCTGCACAAGTAGCAGGAGAAATGACAAACTACAAAATAGATATTCTAGGAATGTGTGAAACAAGATGTTTGGGAGCAGAAAGGATAAAACTAAACACAAGAGAGATGATTTTATTATCAGGACACCAGAAACCTGGAGCACAACACATTGAAGGGTTAGCTATAATGTTATCGAGTAAAAAACGGAAGACACTGATAGAATGGGAAGCATTAGGGCCAATACTAATAAGAGCAACATTTTAAACAGTAAAAAAACAAAATAAAAATACATATTACCCAATGCTATGCACCAAACAATGATAAGGAAGATTTAGTTAAAGATGAATTCTATAAAAAGTTGCAATGTCAGATGGATAAAAGATGAGCAAAGGATATTATAATCTTGATGGGAGATCTAAATGCTAAAGTAGGATCGGACAACAGAGGCTTTGAAGAAATCATGGGAAAAAATGGATTTGAAGAAATAAACGAGAATGGAGAGATATTCGTGAACTTCTGTGCTCCTAATCAAATGAGACTAGGAGGAACAATATTCCAACATAAAAGAATACATAAAGCTACATGGGTGTCACCAGATCATAGAACAGAGAATCAAATTGGCCACATATGTATTAATAAAAAGTTTAAATCATTCTTACATCATGTAAAAGTATATAGAGGAGCAGATGGGGCTTCAGATCTTCATTTTTGGTTAGCCAAACTTAAACTTCGACATTATTCATAGAGATTCTTTGTGGAAAAGTCTGAAGCAATAAGGCTTACCATAAAAAATCATAAATATTATTAAAGACATGTATGATGGCTACACATGTGCAGTTCGAACAGAGGAAGGACTGAGAGAATTATTGAGTTATTTGCGGGTCATCATCATTGCACTCAGAACATGTCCATAGGTACTCAGATCCCCTCCTCAGCAATTCCCGCAGTGTCCAGCGACTGACAATTCCAGTTCTATGTTGGTTGATAAGTCTTCTTACATGACCACTAAGTTTCTCATTTCTGGCTGTGCCCATCTTAACTCCCATTTCCATCATCCGAAGAAGTGACATGGATCTGTGTTTGTCGAATTCCTGTGCTCTTCCCACATCTCGGAGGGCATTGATGATGTCCGCCCGATCCATTGGTTGCCCGTCCTCAACGACAGTGCAGCTAGCCAACCTGTCCGCTCTTTCATTTCCCCATACTCCCACAAGTCCAGGGACAAAGACGACCTTTCGTATTTTGGATTTCTGCAATGACTCTACCCATTGCATGCATACAGAGCACCCCTGCACTTTTTTTAACCATGCTCGTCGAATCACTCAGTATACATGCGTGGGTGTAGTCTTGTGACTCTAACCATTTGAATGCCTTGGTCACTGCTATCACCTCCATTGTCATGCTACTCGTGGTCATGACGTATGCACCACTGTCTTCGTGTTGTGTATCCACAATAATATGTTGTATCTGTCACTGTACAGAATGAATTGTAAAGAAAGCACACTAAACATTCACTTTCATAGTAAAGAATGTGCCTAGAGACCAGAGCTAAAATAACACAAGCCACCCAAGTGAAAACCTGGATCTGATTTGTTTGTAGAGCTGTTTTCAATGTTTATTTTAAAATAAAATGGGATCCAAAATAATAATGTTATTAAACATGAAAGGGTCAAGAAAATACAACTGTCTAATGCTAGAGGACTTGTGGGTACAACAGCATCCACCAGGATCTCTCAATGTTGGTACTCCATTGGAACTTATAGGGCAGTGGGAAAGATTATGTGTGCTGCATCATCTGAGAAAGGTTTTACCTTACATTGTGATACCATCATCAAAATTACCATCGTCAAAATTACCACCTCAAAAAACAAATTCTTTTAATTTGACAGTTTGCTGCATGCAAATATTCCCCCCTCCCTTCCTCCTCTCCTTAATTCTTTTTAATTACTACTTCCAGTGACCCCTGAGTGTTGGACTTGTTTCCTTTGATGTTGGACCAGACACAAATTTCCGCACGGTAAATGTACTACTTTATCATACAAAAGAGACTGTTTTTTTTATATTTTGCTTATATTCACTTTTTTAAAATTATGACAATCTCCTCAGCTGTCAGTGCAGATATCAAACCATCCAGCAAACGATGCTATGAGGGAGGATTGAGGGATACATATGGCTGGATTGACGGACTTAATCTAAGCCAGGAAATGATTACAGCATCTGATTCCCATGTTTCTGCCTGGGTAGTTGTGTAGCAAAAATTCAAAGAGAATCTTATTTTCCGAATTCCAAATCTACCAATTGTGTGGTAGTAATTTTTAAAAGGTATAAAAACATGACTCTCAGATAGGTATCGTAATATAGGATTAAAAAATGAAAGTAACCCACAAGAATCAATAAATAACTGAATGTTGGTGGTCCCAATTCTTGTTCATGTTGCAAATTATCTTCTCTCTATTCTGCTGTTGCTTAACATGGTCTTTCAAAGCCATAACTCAGAACTTCAAATCATGTATCTGTTCGTTAAAGTACCTTCTTTTTAAAATACCAACCTTTGTTTCTTTCTCGCAAATAGCACTTATCATACCAGTTCCATGATTCATGTATTCCTCTATCAGTTTTCACATCTGTGCTTTTACGACCTGTAGCAACATTGTTTGCATTAGGTTTTGTGTAACCTTGTGTGTCTGTGTTCACACCATTCCTAAGGGTGTCTGAAGGATCTGCAAAGAATAAATTGTAATTTAAGCAAAGGAAAAAATTTCTGAACTCTGAATCTACAAGACACTAAACTATTGTCCTAAACATCAACTGATGTAGTAACAACACTTCCAGTTGTTGGTGCCTTTATTATATCATATATTATCATTACTGCATATATATATATATATATATCAACTTCCTTAGTCGCCTATTACGACATGCCTGAAAGGTCACAGTGTCACTATTCTTTATATATATATAAAGAATAGTGACACTGTGACCTTTCAGGCATGTCGTAATAGGCGACTAAGGAAGTTGATCGATGGCTTGACAAGCTGTCATTGTAAAAAGTATTGTCATGGAAACAGCGCCATATATTTTGGAGCAGTGATCTCTGCAATATGTGCCACTTTGGCATGCAAGGTTTCTGTTTTTGATATTGTGGTTCTGCCCTATGTGCCGTCTTCGGCTCGAAAGGACAATAGATAGATAGATATATATATATATATACAATAATTATGCTGCTTTAAAGTTTGTTATCCATTATTCATAATATAAATATTTATAGATAGCATTATGCACTCTATACACTGAACATAGGAGCCGCGATAGCTCAGTGGTTAGTGAACTGGACTACCACGGACAAGGGGTAGGGTTCGATCCCAACCGATGGCTTCCGGGTTCACCCAGCCTTAAATGGGTACTGGATTTTTTTCTGGAAAAGTAAAGCGGCACGGGCGTAATACTGACCACATTACCCCAAATATCATGTGCTGAAGGTCTGTAAAATATAGGGTCACTAACACCATATTTCCCTATATGCCACTTGGCGTGACGGGGGTACTTTACTTTTTTACACTGAACATAGTATGTTCATAACAGGTAAATATATGCAGCTTACCAGCACCTTCATCCTGGCACATAAACTGAAGAATCAAAGCACAGTTTTGTTTCTGAGGACTTGTGTTTTCATTTCCACCACAACCATGCTGGTTGGTCCATTCGAATGTGAGAAAGCTCTTACCAAAATTATTATTCTGGGTCTTCCAAGGGCCACTCTGAAAATATTTCTGAAAGAAAAATGTACCCAAAGGAAATATATGCAAGAAAAATAATTCATATTTGATAATTTGTATATATTTCATGACTATGAAACTATTAGGACCGTTATTACTGTTGCTGTTATTATTTCCTGGAGTTCCTAACTAATTAGTTAGAGCTAAAGATGGCACATAGGGCAGAAATAAAAAAAACTCCATGTATGATGATTCACTGCTATTATCCTGAAGTGTCATCAGACTGTGTGCAGTACTCACAGTATGTCTCATCACATCACATAACAAGTTCCTGATCTGGATGAGATTATCAATCTCAGCAAAGGGGATGATGATTTTTGTAGTAAGCCCTCATTAATAACAATCTGTATTATGCTTTCTTTCCTTCTCATGCTCACCTAACGATTACTAATGGAATAAATAGCCATCTTCATAATCCACTCCTAGAAGGGCATTAAGGAGGTGTAGATATGATATGATTTGTAGCAAAGCTTTTGTGTGTGCACCTTCTGGCAAACATATCCCATTTCAGCAAGATGTTTTTGGGCTCCCTCTCGTGTGTTTCTCATGTCATATGTTTTTTCATAATGTAAATAACTAAGATATTATGATGTAATTATAATTATATTAATTTAGGGCATTAATTGAAGAAACTATTTTACATAGCGTAAATTGCTGCAATGTTTATGTCACAAATAATCAGGTTAAAGGTCAACCTAAAAGTTCAGTCTCGGGGCTGGCCTCCTCAAGTTTCAAACTCACCGTCCGCCACTGGAACTATATTGTCTGCAAAATCAAGGTCCAATGAGAAACAAATGTCCATTCAATGCCTTTGGTACCTGTACAGCATTTTTGCATTACGAAGTTGTTGGCAATTCCAAATAACGAGGGAGATAAATATACATCTTTGTTTCACCTCATTTTCAATCTGGAAAATTCACTCAGTCCTGCCTCTGAGTGAACTCCATAATAAAAGCTGTCAAACAGACATGTTTTACAAATAGTTTATTTTGCTTGTTTTTCCCTGAAGATCTTTAACTACAATGTAGGAATTGTGAAATGTGGTGTTTTATTACATACCATAACGCTGTTACAATTCCTGTTTTTAATAATTGTATTTTTCCAAATAATTTTAAAGGATAAATATATGGAAAAGAATGTCTGCTATTAAAAAAAAAACTGTATGAGCTTTTAATTGATGTCAAACAAGCTGGAATAATAATTTACAAGAGTGGGCTAGGCATGTGCATAAATAGCAAGCTACTGGAAATATAAGTGTGCACACAATTCATCACCCACAGAAAACAAATGGCCATTTCTGAGTTTTCCCAAAACACTGTGATGTGAACTCTAAAAACAATAAACTTCACATTCTTGAATCTTGATCCTTCCCACGCTGTTAGACATTGCATAGGGTTTGTATAATTTTTCACCACCCATCTCTATTCTGGGTGAGATGTCCGATCTTATCTAATGAGTATGCCTGCCAACTTTGCTTTTCTTATAAGTGTTCTTTTTAGTGTCTCTTTAGGTCTTCCTCTTTTCATATAAGTGTATAGGTCATAAAAAAAAATAAAATAAAAAAGGTTGACAAGTATGTTTCAAGACATCGTAAACAGGATATAAAAGCATTTGATCAGCAAATGTAAAGTGGATGTCATATGATACTTGAAATGCCTCTTTAGTCACGTATGCAATATGCTTGCTTACGTTCGCCCGATGACTAAAGTATTCTATAGTATTCATAGACTGTAGAATTCCTCTTCGTCAACCACCCTTAAAAGGACGTTAAGTGGACGTGTCTGCATTGTGTTGTGGTTTGCAGTATAACTGTGATATTTGCACCTTTTGACCCAACACATCCGACTTCAGCACAACATTTTTGAGTACCGGGTTGTCTTCCCGCTTTGACCCCTGCTCGCTTGGACAGACTAGACAGGTTAGTCTGTTACTAGAGGCATCGTGGAGAGGTGGAGCAGGTCTGGATGGTTTTGGTTCACCGATCCTGACGCAAGCCATAAGCTGTGGGTCGCTGACAACTTCCAGCTCTGGTGCTGGGAGATGCGCCTTCGCCTCCAGATGCAATATGATTATTAGATATTCTTCACTGCTGTCACAACATAAGTGGTGCTTGAATATTTTTCTTATAAGTATTTTCTCCACTTCTGAAACAATTCACCCAATTTAATTTGCGGAATATTTTTTTAAAAAATAAATAAATAAAAAAGTTGTTTTTCTAAAACCTTGGATTAATTAAATCTTAAAGACTGACTAATGTTAAAACTTATTCCTGCTATCCAAAGTGTGGGTAACTAATAATCACAATTTTTTGTTTCAATTCAAGACAAGATATAAACCTTGCAATTTTTTTGACAACAATTTGCTATGACCTCCACACATAAAATTAATCAATTAGTTAACTTTAAGCAAAAAGGAAGCTTAGATATTGGAGTCATAACATGTGGGCTTGGCAACAGAACCTGGTTTTGTGAACGGGTAATAAAGGAATGGATACCTAGCTAAAAGAGTTGGGCAAAAGTATTGACAGTGAGGGAGCTCAGTCACCTCCATATACTGTGGCCTTGCACAGTGAAATTTTATATAACAGAATATGTCACTAGACTACTTTTAAATAAACAATTTATCAACACAATTAGGCCTGAAGATTACAGTTACAATTTCAATTAGCATTTGAACACACTCTCTGTCCTTGCATGATTCTTTGATTATCCAGTATCCAAGAGGGCTAAAGATAATCTTGCATTTCAAACCTGCCAGATCTTAAAACTGTTTGCCAATTTTGTAGCTAGCAATAGTACAGCCTCAATCTACCTTCTATCTTTTATCTCTTTAACCAAAAATTTAGTCAACCTTAACATAATCTGGAGACAATTGGAACAAATATTATTATATGAAAACAATCAAACAAAAAAATAACAGTAAAAGAAAGAAAGTTCATTCTATCATATCAAAGGAAACCTATGAAAATATGAGGTGCAAGGAAACACCAATTCACTGCGAACATGTCCATAGGTGCTCAGATCCCCTCCACAGTAAGTCCTGTAGTGTACAGCGACAGACAACTCCAGTTCTGTGGTGGTTGATAAGTCTACTTATACACCCACTAAGTTTCTCATTTCTGGCTCCGCCCATCTTAACTCCCATCTCGTTCACCCAAAGGAGTGGCATGGACTCATTGTTGTCGAAGTCCTGTGTCCTTTCCACATCTTGGAGGGTATTAATGATGTCCTCCAGATCCAATGGTTGATCATAGACATTGCAGCTAGCCAACCTGTCAGCTCTTTCATTTCCCTGTACTTCTGCATCTCCAGGGACATAAACAAAGTATGTATTATTGTATACTATGTATTTTTGACTTCTGTAATGACTCTACCCATTGCCTGCGTACAGAGCCCATTTTCACTTTTTTTATCATGCTCATCGAATCACTTAGTATGCAGGCATTGGTGTAGCCCTGTGACTCTAACCAGATGAATGCCCTGGTCATTGCCATCACCTCCATCATCAAGCTACTCGTGGTCATAACGTATGCATCACTGTCTTCTTTGACTATTCTGACTGCCGAGCATGCTGTAAATGCCCATGCCCTCCTTTGGTGTCTTATTAAGAATCCACCTGTATAGATGACTGCATCTTCCTTAACAGTGTTATCCCAGATGAGACCGTTGACCTCCACATTGACCACAACTAAGTTTTGCTCCCTACATTTCCTGTCGAGTGTGACAATACGTGAGAATGTGCCCCTGAATGATGTAGGTACTGGTATCCACTCCTTGCCAGCGTTGATATTGGTAAGCTCACAGATCTATTTGATAACATCTTCTGCTCGACCCACCCATGATTAACCAAGATTATAACATTAAAGTAATTACGTACAAGCAAAATGAATATTCAAGAGTAAAATCGATAGAATTACAAGTTTTCAGAAGCATGAAGAGTAACAATAAATATCAAAGTTGACAATACAGATTTTCATAAATGATTGCACATAATTAAATGACTAAATACACAAACAAATGGAATACAGAACATCTGGGTTATAGACAAAATGACTGCTGAACATCTGAAACAATCATGCTCAGTATATGATCAGAGAAGACTCTTGTGGCCATCACTAGTACCATACCAGGACATGCAGTATGCAAATGTCACTAGCCTTGAGCTGACAAATGTTGTCTTCAAACTTATTAATGCTGACATCTTAGGGTATATGAAAAAAAGAGGCCATTATTAAAGTGTTAATGATGAATTCATAAAAAAAAACTACAAGTCCAAATGTAATCTAGAAAAAGAAAATTAAAGTAAAGATAAATGGTGATATTTAAGACATACATGATAAAGAGAACAGCTCAGACCATTACAAACAATCTTTTCTGGAATCTACAAGATAGTAGAAACATAGTAAGACTTAGAAAGTCACGGAGAAGAGAGATAGAGATATAAATAAGTGCGGTTTTAAGGATATAGAAATAACTGGAATAGGTTAACATAAAGCAGAAACACATGTGAGAGTGGGAGCCGCGATAGCTCAGTGGTTAGTGAACTGGACTACAAAGGACAAGGGGTAGGGTTCGATCCCAACCAATAGCTTCCAGGTTCACCCAGCCTTAAATGGGTACCGGATTTTTTTCTGGGAAAGTAAAAGTGGCACGGGCATAATATCACCCCATTACCCCAAAAATCATGTGTCTGTAAAATTTATCGTCACTAACATCATATACCCTATACGCCACTTGGCGTGACGGGGGCTCTTTACTTTTTTTTTTACTTACATGTGAGAGTGTATATAAAATAGGAAAAATTAGTCCATGGTTTTGTCATAACATTAACATTCCCTGATCTCTTAGGTAGTGAAATTCGCTGTTTAGTCCGCTCTCTGCAATAAACAGGAGGTCCTGTGTGCACTCATGCATGTTAAAGAACCCTTACCTTTAAAATAAAAAAGAGTAGGTCACAAATATGGCAGCTGTCTGGGCAAAATTGTCAGCAGAAACCTACTCACAATGTGGAACCCATGCCATGCTATGGAGTATGTGCATCTGGGTCAGGATTCTCTTTAGAGCATCTATGGATTTATTCAGTGATCAATGATGATCCTAACAACCACAACAAGTGAGAGGTTTGTTTAAAAAAAATGTACTCCACATAGAGTTGGAATTTTGGTTTTACTGATGTTATATAGAATGTTACATTTAAAGTGCAGTTGTTTTACAACAGATGGGTTATTATTATAAATATTCTAACCATTCTGTACTGGTTGTTTTCATTATTACCAGAGGCTGTGCTACCTTTGTCACCAACATTATATCCTCCACGATTGTTGTTCTGTAACATAAATTATGAAACAGAAAACTCAGATAGAAATACAAAGTATGTAAGCAAATATGTCAAATCTACTAAAATGTAATATTGTGCACAAATATGCAAAGTTTATTAAAGGAAATCTTAAAATACATATATAAATGTGCATTGATTTTTTGCAATAAATATGAACATACATCAAAAGTCAGAAAACACCAAAACATCAAACTTACAAATTAAACAACACAAGTTTATATAAATATATGCAGACATTAATTGAGCAATTGATAAATTAACAACATAATATATGATATAGTAACTATTCTATTTTTAAAAAAGCTGCAATCAAATAAAAGTGAACTCAACAACAAACATTACTAAACAAAAACTGCAAACCACACTAAACCACTGATATACTGAATATCATTAACTTTTACAACAAATTATTTCACACAACATTTTAACCCTAGATTATGAGAGCATAGTAAAATTTACCACATCAAAACACAAATTCCTCAAAATTTGACATTTTTCCATATTCAAACATTATAGTCCTCCATGTACCTTCCTAATTACAACTTCCAGTGACCCCTGATTGTTTAATTTGTTTCTTTTGCTGTTGACATTTTTATTATTATTATTTTTTTTTTTTTGAGATCGTTTACATCATTAAATGAAAAAAAAAACACAAATTTTCAAGAAATTGGCTGATTTTTCCTTTTTTTTTTTTAGTGTCCATGAAAATTTTCCGGCCATTGGCAGACATCAAACAACCCTTTGTGACTCAGGAAACACAGCGAATAACTCTATGTGTTGTCAAACATACTGACAGGTCTTACGATGACTATACAGATAGACATTGTAACACATCCGATCGATGAGGTGAAACTCAGGTCATAAATCAACCTGAGCCAGGAACTTCGAGTTCCTTTGCTTTGCCTAGTGTGAACACACAGGACTATGTAAAGAGTTCAGAGAAATTACTATTTTTAGAGCTCATAATGTTACATTAAGTGGTAGTAATTTTTACTACGGTCTTGTAACTAGGAGAGTTATAGATAGGTCACATAATCTAAGGTTAAAAACACAATTATGGTATACATTTAGTCTTGGAACAGTTTAGTCATACATACAAGCTTTAGTAGTCCTTTTATACAACTAACAGGATATTTGGTTATTTGCCATGTATAATGTATTTCCGGTTGTATCCAAGATGGAGGAATTATTTTTCACCGGCTTGGTATAGAACCGTTGATCAGAGGTTTAACAAGCCGCTATCGTAAAAACGATTTTGTTAATGAAACGTAGACATGATACAGAATGTGTAAATTAACAGTAGATAACAGTGATAGTTTTTTCGGCCCTAAAACAGCAACAAAAATAGGATTCTGGAATGTGCAAACAAAAGCATTTGACAGTATTCATCGAGATTCTTTGTGGAAAATTCTGAAGCAATATGGCTTACCATAAAAAATCATAAATATTATTAAAGACATGTATGATGGTTACACATGTGCAGTTCGAACAGAGGAAGAACTGAGCGAATGTTTCCCAATAGAAACTGGGGTTAAACAAGGATGTATTTTATCGCCCTTGTTATTTGGAGTTGTTATGGACTTCATAATGAAGAAATGCTGCACTGGTAATAAAGGCATCAAATGGATACAAGGAGACCATTTGGAGGACCTCGACTTTGCTGATGACATAGTTCTCATCAGCAGTCAGATAAAAACGATGCAGGAAAACACAAATGAACTATCATCAATAGCTAGCAAAATTGGGCTTGAGATCAATCATGAAAAGACTAAAGTCATGAAAAGCTTTATTCCAACAGACGACAAAATATACATGGAAAACAAACCAGTGGAAGAGATTGATCACTTTATCTATCTTGACGTAGTTCTCATCAGCAGTCAGATAAAAACGATGCAGGAAAACACAAATGAACTATCATCAATAGCTAGCAAAATTGGGCTTGAGATCAATCATGAAAAGACTAAAGTCATGAAAAGCTTTATTCCAACAGATAACAAAATATACATGGAAAACAAACCAGTGGAAGAGATCGATCACTTTATCTATCTTGGAAGTCACATTGATCGAGAAGGGGATACAAGCAAAGAAATTAGAATCAGAATAGCTAAAGCAGCAATGTCTTTCAGAAGCCTTGAAAAGTTGTGGAAATCAAAACTCAGCACAAACACAAAACTTAAACTATTCAAATCAAATGTGTTATCAACCCTTACGTATGTGTGTGAAAGCTGGAAAACAACAAGAGATATAGAAACAAAGTTGAATGCATTTGAAAATAAATGTCTAAGGAAAATACTTTTTATAGTGTGGAACGAATTCAAAACAAACGAGGAAATTAGAGAAATCGCCAATCAACCACTAATATCTTCAGTAATAAAGAAAAGACGATGGTCATATGTTGGACATGTGATGAGAAGAGATAATAACCGAATAGCAAAGCAAGCCATCATGTGGGAAACAACAGGTAAGAGAAAAAGAGGAAGACCCAGGGAGACACTGAGAAGAACATTGATGAGAGAGGCAAGAGCAGCGGGAATCGGCTCCCTCAATGAGATAGAGCTGTTTGCACAGAACAGAGACAAATGGCGAGATTTGATAAAATATCTTTAAGAGAATTGAAACTGCTAGAACAAAAATTCAGATAGGAGAAGGAGTATCTTGGTCTACGCACTATGGGCTGGCTACGGCTCGAAAGGTCAATAGATAGATAGATAGAATGTATTCAATCTCACAATATATTCACAAAGTTTTCAATCTCACAATATATTCACAATGTATTAAATCTCACAGTATATTCAATCTCACAATATATTCACAATGTATTAAATCTCACAGTATATTCAATCTCACAATATATTCACAATGTATTAAATCTCACAGTTTATTCAATCTTACAATATATTCACAATGTATTCAATATCACAATATATTCAATCTCACAATACATTCACAATGTATTCAATCTCACAATATATTCACAATGTATTCAATCTCACAATATATTCACGCGAAGTATTCAATCTCACAATGTACTCAATTTCACAAAGTTTTCACAATGTACCTGACTATCAAACAGTCTGTTAGCATTTGTTCTTGTTGCTGTGTTTTCATTCAGTCTGTTATTGCTTCCTCGAGGGATATGTGAATAAATATCAGCAGCTATACTGAGAAAGTTGGACAATATCAGCACAAGTAATTGAAATATTCTTGTACGTTTTCTCATTTTAGAACTGCAATTTAATCCTAAATAAGAAAGAAAGAAAATAAAAATATTAAAATTTAATTCGCTTAATAAAGTGTTATTGAAATGTATAAAAAGTAAAATAATATATAAATAAAATATACTGGTTTAATAAATACTGTGTCTCTCTTGCAGATTGTTTATATATGATATGTCTGTTATTTAATAATATATTTTATACTGTATCTAGAAAACACCAAAAAATATTAATGCTTTATCCTTAAGTTCAAATTTTATATTTCAATACATTATACAAAATATCTTGAAACCCTTAGTAGATATGGATTCAATTCTGTTGGACAGCATGTTCGATAATTGGGCAAGCATTTAACTACCTTGAAAGACAATATTTTTTTTCACTTTATAAATTTATAATTAAATATCTTAGCTATAAGCCGAATAAGTTTTAGAGCGATTCCTTTTCGGGGGATTCTCTTTAATCACATGGCAAGCATTCCACCATTTGCAAATTTCCTTTCACCCGTTAATTATAATAATTAATCTTCATCCCAGTGTTGAGCTACCTTTGCCATTCCTGGAACTTAGAAGCATGAACAGTAAGAAAAATAACCTCTACTGAGATTAAATGTGTTAACAAATGACAGGAAGCAGTCTGCGAGGCTAAGATCAGAAATGAAGAACTGAAAAAAAAGCTAGGAATAATCCCCGCCATAGAATATATAAAGAAACAGCAGATAAAATGGTTTGACCACGTGATAAGGCAAAAAGATCAAAACACAACACAATGAACCTTCAATAAGCATTGCGAGAACACCAGACCCAAGGGCCAACCACAAAAATAAATGGATTGACGAAATATTAGAAGCACTAGGAAACATAACAGCAGCAGAGGCAAACAGAAAAGCAAAAGACCACAAATAATATCTCTCCTTGAAGCAGAAAGGCAAATGAGGAAGGAAAGAAGAATAAGATTTCAGCTGTGGAAATTAATATAATAGAGAGTAGATTTTGTTTTAGTGGCATCTTTAGAATTGCAACAAAAAAGATCACCTCTTCCGTATATGGTCATAAAAATGTTATTTGTGCTTTAACTGTGATGAAATTCACATGAATTGTGATAATCTATCTATCTTTTGCCTTTTGAGTATTGTATGCCAAAATAATAGAAAAGAGGTTAAGTCCAATTTTAGAAAATCAAACAAGCAATGCACAAATGGGTTTCAGAAGGAACAGAATTATTTTCTTTGAAAAAACTAACAGAAAAAGCAATCGAATACAATCAAAGACTATATACAACATTCATAGATTAAGAGAAAGCTTTCGATCAAGTGCAAAGAGAACAACTGTAGGACATACAACTTACCTCAGACATTTGATCAACTTATGCAAAAGCCAATACAACAACAGCACCAGCTAGGTAAGAACAGCAGCAGGTTATACAGACCCTTCAAAATCAAAACAGGAGTAAAACAAGGATGCGTGCTTTCCCCCAATGCTGTTCGCCACACACATGGACTAAATCTGTAAACTGCCAAATCCATCCAAAAGGGACAAAATCAACGAGTTTCTTTTCACAGGAGACCAAGCATGATACACACAAAAATAGAAGACATGTAAGAACATCTAGACAAACATAACAGAGTCAGAAAACAACATAATATGAAAATCAGCATAAACAAGACAGACGTAAAGATGATATCAAAAGAAACACAAAGACACCAACATAATGGTAGAATATAATATCCTAAAACAAGGGAAGAAATTCAGATATTCAGGCAGCACTGCACCCTAACATTTAACAACATGCAAGCAACAGAAATATACTCAAGATGTAACAAAGCTTGTCAAGTTATTGAACAGATTTCACCACTACAGTGGAAACGAAGTGAGCCTTTTATAAGAATATCTTTATCCAACATTGTGCTACCAGTGCCAGACATGGACCTTAGGCCCAAGACCTATTAGAAAAATAACCACCACAGAAATATTGCTATTGAATACATAAAGCGACAGCAGATCAAGTGGATCAGGCATGTGATAAGACATAAAGAACTAAATCTAATACAATGAGTTACCAACAAATGATTCAAGAACACCAGACCAAGAAAAAGGTGATTAAACAGAATATTTGAAACACTCAGAGGTATAACAGCTGAAGAGGCTAATTAGAAAACAAGAAACTGTGAACCAAATCTCCCCTCAATGCCTAAAACAAACGAGGATGGCAAGAAAGAAAGAGAAAGTTGTTTGATTTTTTTTTCTTCTCAATCCAGCTTATTTTGCATTGCACTTTCTGTATACAGATCATCATCATCATTGAGTGCCGTCTCCGCAACAAAGGTTGGCTACCATGGAGCGCCACTCTGCTCTGTCTCTTGCTTTGATGGTGCAGGTTGTCATAGGCTGATTTGTCCATCCTTTGATGTTACTCGTCCATGTTAGTCTTGGTCTGCCTCTGCCTCTTTTACCTTGTATTTTCCCCTCCAGGATTACTTTTAGTAGGCTGTTGTGTCTTTTAACATGGCCCAAAAATTGCATTTGTCTTGTTTGAATTGTGTTTAGTAGTTCTCTTTTCATTTTTAGTTGTTTTAAGACTTCATCATTTGTTTTCTTTTCCTTCCATCCAATTCTACCTATTCTTCTATATATCCACATTTCAAAGGATTCAATTCTCTGTTCTGTTTTCTTGTCTAATGTCCATGTTTCTGCACCTTATAGGAATATTGAGAAGATGTAACATTTTGCTATTCTTAGTTTTAGCCCAGGTGTTATTTGTTTTGATGTTAGTATGTTCTTCATGGCATTAAAATTACTTTTTGCCATTCCTATTCTTTTGTTTATTTCAGTTGTACATTTTCCATCACTGGTTATAGTATGTCCAAGGTAGTTGTAGTTCTGAACTGCCTCCAGGTCTATTCCTTCAATTTTGATATCCACTTGTGGTTTTTGAGTATTCCTTTGTTTATGATCATAGTTTTAGTCTTTTTGATATTCATAGCTAGTCCATATTTTTTTGCTTATCATGTTTATTTCATTAAGTAATTGTTGTAGATCTTTAGGATTTTCTGCTAGTAGTACAGTATCATCAGCATATCGTAGGTTATTGATTATCTTTCCATTAATTTGTAGGCCTGGCATCTCTATGGTGTTTTTAAAAATTTGCTCAGTGTATAGATTGAACAAGCTTGGTGATAGGATGCATCCCTGTCTTACTCCTCTTTTTATATCAATGGGTATAGAGTTTTCTTTGTTATATTTTATTATTGCTGTTTGCTCCCAGTATAGATTGCATATTAGTTGTATGTCCATGTCATCTAGATGTATCTCTTTTAGGCATTCTATAAGTTGTTTGTGGTGTACTCTATCAAAAGCTTTGGTGTAGTCTATGAAGCAGGCATATATTGGTTTGTTTACTTCTGTGTACTTTTCGATTAATGTTCTCATGCAGAATATGGCTTCCTTTGTCCCGCTATTTTTCCTAAATCCAAATTGCTGCTCATCTAATTCATTTATTGATTTTATTCTGAATATACTGAGTATATAGATATCTTCCTGTATTATTGTAAGCACAAAAACCCATCATTCTTGATGATTTTTATATACAATATAAGAACAAACAAAGAAAAATAGGAGATCTGTAACAGACTGAATGTGACTGTTATCATGTTAAAAAAATTGTGTTGGAAAATGAGCCCACCTAAACAGGGTTTCCTAGTTTCTACTGGTGTCTAATAAGGGTTAAGAAGTAGGAAAAGAGGAAAATCAGTGTTAACAAATATTAATAAAGAATACTTCAAGTGCTTAGTATGAAGATTAATGAGTTTTTTTTTTAAAGCCAGCTTTTGTAAAGCTGTCACCATACACAGTGTTTCACTTGCTCCCTGTTTTATAAATGGTGAGTCCAGTAAGCATATTTTTGTTTAGGAAAAATTAAAAAATAGAAAAAAATGGTATGTTAGAAGCTTTACGTGATTAGTGGACGACACAGATTAAACGACGTTTCGGCCCAATAGGCCTTCAGCAGGAACAAACAAAAAAAACACACGCACGGATATGTAAGTAAAACTAATAATGAAACATCCAAAACAAAAATAATCGAAATATGTTAAAGAAAATAAAAATGTCTTCCCTGTGTGTGGCTGTCGTGTATGTGCAGAAATGTGTGCAAATGCACACAGAACCAGAGGAGTTCACACAGGGGTCAGTGTGCAAACACAAAGGAGAAAGAATAGAACAGTAGACTAACAGGTGCTCAAAAGGCGGTAAGAGTGGGGTACAATAAAAACAAATGAGGGTAAGGAGCACAGAAAAAAGGTATAGAGGAGAACACCGAAGTGTCTCATTGGGGACTAGGGGAGGAGAACTATAAATAGCATGGCATAGTAGATAGACCAAAGAACCCAAATATGTGCAGTAGAGAAGGCTATGCAAAAGGGAAGGAGCAACCAAAAGGAAACTATGTGTATGAGTGTGATACATTCATGCGTCGTGGGGTCAACGAACCATACTGGACTATGAGGCGATTTTCCAAAGTATAGCGGCTGCGGTCACCAGAATGACAAAGGACAATCCCAGTGACATGGATGTCATCTTTGCCCTTGTGATCAGGGGAGTTGAAGTGGGAAGACACTGGAATACCAGTATTCTGTTGGACATCTCGTAGATGTTCACAAAATCTTTCCGCTAATCTTCTCCCAGACTCACTAATATAGGTCATGTGGCATCGTTGGCATATGATGGCATAAATGATGTTGCGGGACACACATGTGAAGCCATGCTTTATCTCGAACCGTCCATTAGGGAATAAGACCGAGTCAGTAGGGAGCACATAGGCACAGGTGATACAGTTATGACCACAAGGGGCCGTACCGAAGTGTTGAGGGTGGGAGCGAGGGAGATGGCTCCTAACCAAAATATCTCTCAAATTCCTGTCACGGTTGAAAGCGATCATCGGGGGATCACTAAAAAGTAGATGGGTAGTGGGATCAGAGAGGAGAATGGAACAGTAGCGGTTGAGTATCTTCACAGCAGCTAAGTTGTGAGGATGATATGTGAGGGTGAGTATAGTTCTCTCAGAGGGGGGGCGGTTGGAAGGAGTGAGTGCCTCGGGACGGGAGATAAGGAGGACCCGCTTGAGGGCAGACTGGAGGATCGAGTCTGGATAAAGGCGGCGGCTGAAGAAACTTAACATGAGGTGAGCCTGCAGGAGGAAATCTTGGTCATCCTGGCAGATGCGACGGAGACGCAATAACTGGGAGAGAGGTATAGAATCACGACAAGAAGGTGAATAGGATGAAGTGTAGAGAAGATAACAATGGGCGTCTGTGGGTTTATAGAAAACCGAGGTGTGGAGGCCAGAAGTACCCAAAGAAACGATAAAATCTAGGAAGGTGACAGAGGAAGTGGATATACAAGATGTGAACTTGATAGCTTTGTGATAGCCACCAATGTAGTCGATAAACCTGGAGAGGTCATCCTCAGGTAGATCGGTAAGTCCGAAGCAGTCATCAATGTACCGAAGGTATATGATGGGAAGGGGACCTTGATATGAATTGAGAATTTGGTACTCAAGGTAACCCACAAACAGGCAAGCATAGCTAGGGCCCATCTTGGTACCCATGGCTACTCCACTAACCTGGTCATAGAAGTTACCATCGAACTCAAAGGTGTTGAGGTTGAATACAAGCTCAGTAAGGTGGAGAAGGGTGGCAGTATCCACAGAGGGGTGTTGTCTCTGGTCAAGAAAGAAACGTAGAGCCAAGAGGCCATCGGAGTGAGGATTAGAGGTGTAGAGGGAGCAAACATCAAGGGTAAAAAGTCGGTATGAGCGACCATGGGAGAGAGAGATGGAAGAGAAGATACTTAGTACATGGTTTGTGTCCTTGACATATGAGGGAAGACTGGCAACCATGGGCTGGAAGACACTGTCTAGATAGTCAGATATGTGTTCAGTCGGGCAAGCACACGCTGACATGATAGGGCGTCCTGGATTGTCGATTTTGTGAATTTTGGGGAGCATATAGAAAGATGGTTTCCCAAGACCACTATCCGAGATAATGAGGCGGGACGCGCTAGGAGGAAGGAGGTTGTCTCGGATCAGTTCCTTGATAGTAGATTGGACCTGGAGTACAGTGGCGTCATCAGGGCGGGGTTTATAAAAAGTGGTATTGGATAGCTGTTTGTTACCCTCTGAAATATATAAGTCTTTGCGCCAAACTACCACCGCTCCCCTCTTGCCTGCCGGTTTGATAACAATGTCCTCCCGGCGGTGGAGATTAGAGAGGGCCCGAAGCTCAGAGGGAGATAAATTAGAGCGGTGAAGTTTTCTAGGGCACAGTTGTTGTATCTCATGTGAGGTGACATTTATGTAGTAATCCAAGGCCTGTGATGCGCCGGGTTGTGGTATCCAATCCGATTTGCAGGAGTGGAAGCGAGAGAACTCATCTACAGGGGTGGGTGAGGAGGAAGTAGCAGTAGTGCCAGAGAAACGGAGCTTCAAGCGCATACGTCTATGGAAATCATGGACGTCCTTGCAAAGATTTTAATGTTCACTAGAAGGACGAAGGGGATAAATTTTAAACCTTTAGAGAGAACAGACTTCTCATTATGTGAGAGATGGAGGTCGGGGGTATGCAAAAAACTGAAGAGTCGGTAGCCGACGTTGCAGGTGTAGGGGAGGGTGGGGCGGGGCGGAGATCTTCTTCTTGTGCTGGGAGGACATAAAAATATAGAGTTGCCTATTAAAGTCGTGGATGATCTGTCGGATAAAATGGTCTGAGCCGGTCATTAAATACCTGAGTTTCAACACCAGCCGTAGATGCGGGGTGCACAGGTGGGATACTAGCCTGGTGTGACAACTTTTCAAGGCTTCTGAAAGACATTGCTGCTTTAGCCAGTCTGATTCTAATTTCTTTGAAAAGGATTATACTAAGATATAAATACTAAAGTATTCTGGCAGACTCTAATTGTGATGTTCTGTTTGTAACACACCTAACCTGACAGCTGAGTTCATGTGAGGAGCTGGAATCCTACTCTGATTGGGTCCTGATTGCAGAGAGAGAGAGAGAGAGAGAGAGAAATACTAAAGTAAACACTTAGGATGAAATACAAACATTAAGTAGTAGCAGTATTGTACTAGTAAGGGGTAAGGCAAAGAAATGCAAATGAATGGATAAAAATGCGAAGCTGCAGTAAAGCTGAATGTGAGGAAAAATTAAAAAATAGAAAAAAATGATATGTTAGAAGCTTTACGTAATTAGTGAACGACACAGATTAAACGACGTTTCGGCCCAATAGGCCTTCAGCAGGAACAAACAAAAAAAACACACACACGGATGTGTAAGTAAAACTAATAACGAAACATCCAAAACAAAAGTATTTTTGTTTAACCATAATGAAAAGGATGGTCATATTTTGGACATGAGATGAGAAGAGATAATAACCGAATAGCAAAGCAAACCCTCATATGGGAAACAACAGGTAAGAGAAAAAGAGGAAGACCCAGAGAGACACTGAGAAGAACATTGATGAGAGAGGCAAGAGCAGCAGGATTTGGCTCCCTCAATGAGATAGAGCTGCTTGCACAGAACAGAGGCAAATGGCGAGATTTGATAAAATATCTTTAAAAGAATTGAAAACTGCTAGAACAAAAATTCAGATAAGAGAAGGAGTATCTTGGTCTACGCCCTATGGGCCAGCTATGGCTCGAAAGGTCAATAGATAGATAGATAATGAAAAGAACAATGATAAACAACAAACTTGGAAGTCCTGAGGTAAATCAGTACTTTGTGAAGAAACATGCTCTGACTGTTAAGTCCATGAAAATAACATACTGTCATTAATATAAATTAATATAGTATAGAGTTGCTTGCACAGAACAGAGACAAAAAGCGAGAGTGGATAAAAGATCTTTACAATGATTGAAAACTGCTAGAAGAAAAATTTAGATAAGAGAAGGAGTATCTGGGCCTATGCCCTTTGGGCCGGCTACGGCTCGAAAGGTCAATAGATAGATAGATTATGTTGGATTTAAAGGTACACATATTGTACAGATTGTTGTAAACCACAACACAAAGAGAAAAAATAAATTTTTAACTCCAATGTTAAGTCAGTCCTATTATATGGCTGTAAAACATGGAGTATAACAAAATTGACAATCATGAAGATACAGGCTTTCATTAATGGATGCTTACACAGAATAAAATGATGGAAATGGCAGGACAAATTCACTAACATAGAATTATGGAAATGTACCAGTCAAATACCAGTGGATAAAGAGGTACAGTGAAGATGATGGCACTGGATAGGACACACACTGCGGAAGCCAACTGAGAGTATTACACAACAGGCCCTTTTTTTGGAATCCCCAGGGGAAAAGACAAAGAGGAAGACCAAGGAATTCTTGGAGAAGACAGATATGAAGGCAGAGATGAAGATGATGGGGAAGACATAGAATGATCTTAAAAGAATGGCAAGAAACAGAACGACTTGGAAAGTGTTTGTTGAAGACCTATGCTCCACAGGGAGCTGAAATGGCAGAAGAAAAAGAAGACAACACAACACAAAGAGGAGTAAAAATCTAGCAAATGCAGAAAAACAAAAGTAGTTAAACTTAAAAATACACAATCAGCGATTGTCTCCATTATCTTTTCTTCCCTACCTAAGTATGATCAAGATTTTTACTACTATCACGTATAAAGTGGAACATCTACTCTTTCATTGTCACAAACTTCAGCATGAATAGAACAATAAATCAACACCTGTTCACAAAATATCATGCTTCTATATATGTCAACCACTCATATTGCAGTCATCCATTCTGATATATATATATATATGCAGCAATGATCAAAATTCATTACATATACACAATAATTTCCTATCACTGGTAAATGGTTGGACCATCTTACAGTTGGGAGAAAAACTATCAACTGAAATTCTGAAATGACAGATGACACTGGGAAAACCTATGACCAAACAGGCTAGTGACAGATAGATGATACATGGGGTCAAGACCACAGTGTGCTCTGCTTGTCTAAGAATGTCAAGAAACTAATAGTCAAAACCACTAGCTTGATATATGGAGTTTTACTTCTGATGATCAGATTGCCTTCTGTTGCAAAGCTGTAAAGCTTTATATTGCAACTCAGCTTACTGGAATATAAGACAACAATCTCAGAGCTTGAATTACCACCTGTCTCCATCTTTCTCTACAATAATTTTACGTCTCATCTGTTTCAATGGTGTCTTATCTGATGTATCTTCCTCAGACATATGTTAATAAAAGTCTTCAATTTCCTTCTATTTCTGGTTGATGTTCTAAAATTATCTGATCCATATCTCCATACGACAGAGTCAACAAGATATCTATACTGAAAACTCAAAGTTTAGTTGTTAAAGACAGTTCCTAAGCTTTCCAGATATTTTTCACTGTAAAAGAAGTCACACTATAGCCTTCCCATCTGTTGCTGTAACATAGGCATCTGTATCTCTTTCTACATTGAAAATGCTACAATGCTCATGACTAAAATTTATATTTCTAAATTTTGAATATGCTTAAACTAGTCTCTAAATCTTTTTTGTGTGTCCCTGACATTGTGTGATTGTCAAAATTACTTTCCAACACTTGTTCACATTTAAGGCAGTGGAATATACTAATCACCTAATTATGCTCAGCATCTATTTAAAGAACATATATAGATAATCTGGCAGTTGAAGCTGAATTAGCCTCCGAAATTGAAATAGCAGGGTATTATATAATATACAGAAACAACTAACAGGCTCCTTTACATCAACTGGTGGAGCTGTTCTGAGAAAAGATGGCACCTATCAAACTTCTAGTGTTAACAAAAAAGCCAGATGGGCTTAACGTTTCCAGGGTATTCTTAACCGCCTCATCTCAGTCATTTAATGCAGTTTGAAACAAATTAAAGACAAAATTGAATTAGCGGTTAAACACGTGGCCTTTGGCCAATATCGCCCTTGTTATTTGGAATTGTTATGGACTTCATAATGAAGAAATGCTGCACTGGTAATAAAGGCATCAAATGGATACAAGGAGACCATTTGGAGGACCTCGACTTTGCTGATGACATAGTTCTCATCAGCAGTCAGATAAAAACGATGCAGGAAAACACAAATGAACTATCATCAACAGCCAGCAAAATTGGGCTTGAGATCAATCATGAAAAGACTAAAGTCATGAAAAGTTTAATTCCAACAGATAACAAAATATACATGGAAAACAAACCAGTAGAAGAGATCGATCACTTTATCTATCTTGGAAGTCACATTGATCGAGAAGGGGATACAAGCAAAGAAATTAGAATCAGAATGGCTAAAGCAGCACTGTCTTTCAGAAGCCTTGAACAGTTGTGGAAATCAAAACTAATCAGCACAAACACAAACCTTAGGCTATTCAAATCAAATGTACTATCAACCCTTATGTATGCATGTGAGAACAGGAAAAACACAAGAGACATAGAAACAAAGTTGAATGCATTTGAAAGTAAATGTTTAAGGAAAGTACTTGTTATAGTGTGGAACGAATTCAAAACAAATGAGGAAATTAGAGATTGTGATATTTGATTTGATAGTTGAGATTGTGGTTCTGCCCTATGTGCCGTCTTCGGCTCGAAAGGACAATAGATAGATAGATAGATAGATAGATAGGCAGGCAGGCAGGCAGACAGACAGGCAGGCAGGCAGGCAGGCAGACAGACAGGCAGACAGACAGACAGACAGATAGATAGATAGGTAGATAGATAATAAGAGTGGAGAACAAGCAGGATTCAGAAAGGGGAGAAGCTGTCTTGACCAAATATTCACTCCAAGGATAATACTAGAAGAACATACAGAAAAACAACAACCATTAATCTGTAATTTCATTGATATTAAAAAAGTGTTTGACAGCATACATAGATTGTCCTTGTGGTATATCTTGAAACATTACAGAATACCACCAACAATGATCAACATCATAAAAGACAAATGTGACTGCTATATTTGTACAGTTTTTATTTACACAGAAATGAGTTATTGGTTTTGGATTGAACCAGGAGTATAAAACAGGGATGCATACTATCACCATTGCTATTTGGAATTACTATTGATGACATATTGTTGCACTAGGAAACACATGGAAATCCAAAGAAATTACATTAAATACGAAAATAAATATTTTTTTAACTCCAAAGTTAAATCAATCCTATATTATGATGGCTGTGAAACATGGAGAACAGCAAAATTGACAATCACAAAGATACTGACCCTCATTAATGGACGCTTGTGCTGAATAAAAGGATGCAAATAGCAGGACAAAGGGATACAATGAAGACAATAGTGCAGGATAGGACTCATACAGCAGAAGCCAACTGAGAATATTACATGACAAGCCCTTTTATGGAATCCCCAGGGGAAGTGACAATGAGGAAGACCAAAATATTCTTGGAGAAGACAGGTGGAAGCAGAGATGAGAGATGAAGATGATGGGGAAGACATGGAATGGTTTAAAAGAATGGCAAGAAACAGAACGAATTGGACTATGCTCCACTCCACATAAAAAGAAACTGGGAAGATCTGGCTGCAGATTGTAGCACATAAGGAACAAAAATAAAACACAGCACAGCAGCGTGATATCAAATTCAGAAGACAAAGGACGCAGGAGAAAGGAGATGAGGTCAGGTGCCACTCGAATGCATCTTGTTCGTTCTGTGAACAACATTCACACACAATCATTAATAAGTCATTAACAATTTTTGAATAAAATAAAGACTAAATTTAGTAACACACTAAGTCTAAACTATTCAAAATAAATAGTTAACAAACAGTAAGTTTTAGTTTGAGTTCATTATTGTGACTATTTGTCGCGTAGTAGCACTTGTTTCAACAATATTCAAACAAATAAACAATAACTGAAAAAAGAGCCTTCATAAAATATTATTTGCAAGAATGAGGACAATAAGACATTATTAATACTAGAGCTGACGACTGACACGAAAAAGAAGTCATGGCACGGCATTTATTCACCTGCAGCACCCTTCCCTGTGGTGGCTGTAATCAAAGCCGTGATCCGTAATGATGATGATAACGCTTAGCAACAACAGCAGACTCCCCACGAAACTTGTCACCTGCCCTTAGCCTTAGAGTTGTTGGCGTCTCAACAAAACTAGAATTATTCAAACTCAAAGGCTTGTTATTCGTCAAAACTTTAATTTATCTGACTAAAGTAAGCCTTTACCGTTTTAATAAATTTGGATTATTAATGTATTAATTACCAATAATGTTACAGTAAATTTGCATTAAATAAAAAGTAAAATAAATTACAGTCACTTCTTAGTCACTGTCACGTCACTAGTGTCACACTGACTGACACTGTCACATATGACTTATTTCAACTAATTAATATAATTAAACAAAATAATATACAATATCATGATGATACACGCAACAAACAATACACAACAGCATTGAACGACGGAAAAATAAAAAATACTTAATCTGTCTTTATTAAAAGACTTGTGCAGAATTCTTTCTGTGTAGGCCAATTCTCGTCTCAGCTAAAAGTAAACGTAAACGTAAAAACACCCAAACGTCAAACAACACAACAAACAGTAAACAGCCCGTTTACTGACATCCTAGTGAGAGAGCGAGAGAGTTTATACCATATAAATCTCATACATTCATTATGTCTAGAGTCTACTAGGCGCTTTGCTTCAGTGCTTTCATGAATCACTTGAGGATACAAACAACAACGCGTCAGTGACACATATTATTAATAATTAATATATTAGGGCGCTCCAAGTAAACAAGAAAACTTGCTGTACTGCTGTTCCTGCTTGTGAATACTTCCGTTATTATGACTTATTATATTTATAGTATCAGTATCAGGCTTGACTTATAAGGGAGTTCAGTTAATTAATGTCAAGTATTTATCACAACTGACCCGCTCCTGCGTTACGACGGCAGTTACGCGTTGCTCACATTGAGTCACTCAGTCAAAGTGTCAATAATGTTTTCCGCATTCATATATTGTTCGTTGTAATTTAGCTGAAATTAAAATAAACCATAATTTTCCTCGATTAAGTTCTCAGTTATAGTCCAGTAACTATTATTTTATAGAATTGTAATAATATAACTCAGTCATTATTATGTTGCCTGCGTCGCATTTTTTTTCAAGTGTTGTTACACCTTTGTTGATGATACTCACACTCATCACACTGAGTGTTGTTAGTGTTTTCGGAGACATCTACTTACATAACCCCAGGTAATATATCAATTAATTATCCATTATCTTATGTAACAAAACAATAAAATCAGTGTATCTTGGGGGGGGGGGGGGGGGAATAATTTGTTAATTTTCTTCTTCTTTTCTTCCTCATCTGCCTTTCAGCGTCGAGGGGAGATATAATTTTGTTCTTCTGTTTGCCTCTGTTGCTGTTATGTTTCCTAGTGCTTCTAATATTCCATCGACCCATCTTTTTCGTGGTTGACCCTTCCTTGGGTCTGGTGTTCTCACAAAGTTTGTTGAAAGCCTGTTGTGTTGTGTTTTGTTCTTTCTGCCTTGTCACGTGGCCAAACCAAAACCATTTTATCTGTTGTTTCTTTATATATTCTATGGCGTGTGGTATTCCTAGCTTTTTTCTCAGTTCCTCATTTCTGATCTTATCTCTCAGACATTCTTATCTCCTTCATTCTTATCTTATCTTATCTCCTGTCATTCGTCTAACACATTTCATCTCTGTAGAGGTTATTTTTCTTATTGTTCTTACCTCTACGGTCCAGGTCTGGCATTGGTAGCACAATGTTGGGATGAAGATTAATTTTAATTTGTTAATGAGTTAATTATTTTTATAATTTTTTACAAATATTTTCATTGTAAACTCAACAGCGAAAGTAAATAATTCTAAAATCAATTGTTCTAGTTTCACACATTCACGTTCTAAACTTTCTTGAAATTATTCAATCCTATTTTATTTTTTACTATTATAATTATATATTATACTATTTGATTTGTTTGCATATATATATTATGATAATAAATAATGTTAAGCAATAATATATTATTAGTAGATTCTTGATAAAGTCAAATTGATCGAGAAGGGGATACTAGCAAAGAAATTGAAGCCTTGAAAAGTTGTGGAAATCAATAGATAGATAGATAGATTCTTGATTGGAGTTTATTTAAATTTAAAGAGGGTTTGTTTGTGTGGGATATATATAATATAATATTATATACATATTATATACTTATTATATACTTATTATAGTCATAGTGCTGGTAAATTAAGGGAGCCGCGTTAGCTCAGTGGTTAGTGAACTGGACTACAAAGGACAAGAAGCAGGGTTCGATCCCAACCAACAGCTTCCGGGTTCACCCAGCCTTTAATGGGTACAGGATTTTTTCTGGGAAAGTAAAGCGGCACGGGCATAATACTGACCTCATTACCCCAAAAATCATGCTCCGAAGGTCAATAAAATTTATGGTCACTAACACCATATTACCTATTGACGGAGGTACTTTACTATACTTACTGGTAAATTACGAGTTTAGCGTCATGAATTAGAGTTTATATATATATATATACACAACATCTTATATATAACATTGATATCTACAACAGCGGATATATAACAGACGACATGCTCAAATCAATATTCATAGCCCTACCAAAGAAATCGGGTGCGATTGAATGCGATGATCATCGCACAATAAGCCTTATGAGTCATATGACTAAGATATTACTCAGAATCATCATGCGAAGAGTGCGAAACAAAATCATTCCAGAAATTAGCAATGAACAGTGTAGTTTTGTTAGAGATAAAGGAACAAGCAATGCCATTTATATCATAAGACCTTTAGTAGAAAGAGCCATATAGGTGAAAACAGATCTATACCTATGTTTCATAGATTACACCAAGGCATTTGACAAGTAAAGCACCAAGAAATAATCACAATTTTAGAAAGCATAAATGTAGACAGCAAAGATCTAAGAATATTAAAGAACATGTACTGGCAAAAGAGAGACCATTTGGAGGACCTGGACTTTGCTGATGACATAGTTTCTCATCAGCAATCAGATAAAAACGATGCAGGAAAACACAAATGAACTATCATCAATAGCCAGCAAAATGGGCTTGAGGTCAATCATGAAAAGACTAAAGTCATGAAAAGTTTAATTCCAACAAGTGACAAAATATACATGGAAAACAAACCAGTAGAAGAGATCGATCACTTCATCTATCTTGGAAGTCACATTGATCGAGAAGGGGATACGAGCAAAGAAATTAGAATCAGACTGGCTAAAGCAGCAATGTCTTTCAGAAGCCTTGAAAAGTTGTGGAAATCAAAACTCATTAGCACAAACACAAAACTTAGGCTATTCAAATCAAATGTACTATCAACCCTTACGTATGCGTGTGAAAGCTGGAAAACAACAAGAGATATAGAAACAAAGTTGAACGCATTCGAAAATAAATGTCTAAGGAAAATACTTGGTATAGAATGGAACGAATTCAAAACAAACGAGGAAATTAGAGAAATCGCCAATCAACCACTAATATCTTCAGTAATAAAGAAAAGACGATGGTCATACGTTGGACATGTGATGAGAAGAGATAATAATCGAATAGCAAAGCAAGCCCTCATATGGGAAACAACAGGTAAAAGAAAAAGAGGAAGACCCAGGGAGACACTGAGAAGAACATTGATGAGAGAGGCAAGAGCAGCAGGAATCGGCTCCCTCAATGAGATAGAACTGCTTGCACAGAACAGAGACAGATGGCGAGATTTGATAAAATATCTTTAAAAGAAAACTGCTAGAACAAAAATTCATATAGGAGAAGGTGTATCTTGGTCTACGCCCTATGGGCCGGTTACGGCTCGAAAGGTCAATAGATAGATAGACTGGCAAAAACAGCGGCCATAAGAACTGGAAACAATTGGGAATGTTTTCAACAAATAAAACAGGGTGTTAGACAAGGTTGTGTGCTGTCACCAGATTTGTTTAATATTTATAGTGAGATTATTTTAAGATCCATAAAGGACGTGTCTGGAATAACTATTGGAGGTCATAATATAAATAACCTAAGGTATGCTGATGATACAGTCTTAATCACTAAGAGTGAAAATGAGTTACAAGAAATGTTGGACATTATAGTGAAAGAAAGCAAAAATAAAGGACTCAGCCTTAATAGCAAAAAGACAGAGCTGATGGATGGTAACAACAAAGAAAAAGACATCATCTCAGTGCAAAATAAAGACAAGTGGAACAATATTGAATCATTTGCGGGTCATCATCATTGCACTCCGAACATGTCCATAGGTGCTCAGATCCCCTCCTCAGCAATTCCCTCAGTGTCCAGCGACTGACGACTCCAGTTCTATGTTGGTTGATAAGTCTTCTTACACGGCCACCAAGTTTCTCATTTCTGGCTGTGCCCATCTTAACTCCCATTTCCATCATCCGAAGAAGTGACGTTGATCTGTGTTTGTCGAAGTCCTGTGCTCTTCCCACATCTCGGAGTGCATTGATGGTGTCCGCCCGATCCATCGGTTGCCCGTCCTCAACAACAGCGCAGCTAGCCAACCTGTCCGCTCTCTCATTTCCCCGTACTCCCGCATGTCCAGGGACATAGACAAAGGTGACCTTACGTATTTTGGATTTCTGCAACGACTCTACCCATTGCATGCGTACAAAGCCCGCCTCCACTTTTTTTATCATGCTCATCGAATCACTCAGTATACATGCGTGGATGTAGTCTTGTGACTCTAACCATTTGAATGCCTTGGTCACTGCCATCACCTCCATTGTCATGCTACTCGTGGTCATGGCGTATGCACCACTTTCTTCCTTGGCTATTCTGCCTGCCGAGCGTGCTGTAAATGCCCATGCACTTCTTTCGTGTCGTCTTACAGATCCGTCTGTATAGATGACTGCATCTTTCTCATTATGGAACAATATTAAAACAGGTAAATGAATTTAAATATTTGGGAACTTTGTACTTTGCTAACCTCGGACAGAAGATGTACAAAGAGGTGAGATGCAGAATGGCTCAGGCAAAAACAGCTTTCCAAAAAATGAGGAAGATACAATGCAATCCATTTTTGACAATAGAAACAAGAAAAAGAGTTCTTAAATGTTATGTAGAGCCAGTCTTAACATATGGATGCGAATAATGGACAATAGGACAACAGACAAGAAAATCACTGGAGTCTGTAGAAATGTGGTTTTACAGAAGAATGTTGAGAGTACCATGGGCAGTTAAGAAGAGTAATGAAGATGTTCTGAGAGAGGTCAAAGCAAAAGAGAGCTAATTTCCAATATTAGGAAGAAACAATCATCATTTTTTGGCCATGTAATGAGAAGAGAACAACTGGAATATATTGTAACAACTGGAAAAATTGAGGATAAAGAGATAGAGGGAAGCAAAGAGAAAAAATAACAGACAGCTTATGAGAATGGCTTGGCAGAAGGTCAACAACAGAAATGATAAATAGCTGACGAGATCGAAAGTTGTGGAGAGACATGATCACCTACGCCAGAAGGCCCTGTACTTGATGATGATGATGATATATATATATATATATATATATATATATATACTATTTATTATTATTGTTGATGAGTGTATGTTAAATCAAATAATCATTGCTAACATTTTAATACACTCAGGATTTTAGATTTTACCGACCTGATTAAAACCAGGCACATTGGCCAACTCAACTCTGTCATCTAACATACAAAAAATTTAATATTTTATTTTTTAATTTGACAGAGGCAGCAACAATCGTCTAGATGAAAATACAAGAGAACGAACAAATGCAAACAAGTAAGTACCCTAATAAGTTATAATATACTAATAATAATTACTAATACTAATAATATTATACTAATTATAGTAGACATATTTGATGTGTAGTCAGTCCATTGCCAGCTTTCAGAAGGTGACCATAAAAATAGTTCAGGTCAGAAATTCATAGATAATTTACAATGGCTTGGTAAATTGATTCAGCAACTTATATGGGCACTGTCATATTCAACATGTATTGAAGAAATACTTTCATTAATAAGTAATATCATCAACAAGTACAAGAGCTTATATAGACAACTTGGCAGAGAAAGCAGAGACAGCTGCAATTACAGGAGACAGCAGAACTCTCTATACTGTACAAAAGATGCTGACAAACACCTATACATCCAGTGGAACACCAATTCTAGACAAATCTGGATTAATGCTAATAACAAGCGCAGACATAAAAGCCCGTTGGGCGGAACACTTCAAAGAAATTCTTAACCGTCCACTACCTCACAGTTTAATAGATTTTGAAGCTGAAACACCAGCAGCAGAATTAGA
Source organism: Megaustenia siamemsis (assembly GCA_032433765.1). Classification (NCBI taxonomy): domain Eukaryota; kingdom Metazoa; phylum Mollusca; class Gastropoda; order Stylommatophora; family Ariophantidae; genus Megaustenia; species Megaustenia siamemsis. The sequence continues at coordinate 61,694,859 of JAVIAB010000125.1, read as the reverse complement.
TGTAAATTTAGATGACTTCACCTTGAGTGAAATAGAAACCACCTTAAAGCTAATGACCAATAACAAGGCTGCTGGAGAGGATAAGTTAACAGCTGAGATCCTCAAGGCAATTGATAGCCATAATTTAATACATCTCCAAAAAATGTTCAACATCATTTGGAAAACAGAGAAGACGCCTCATAAATGGAAAAAAGGAATCATTGTTAAGATCCCAAAAAAGGGCAATCTTAGAGATTGTAACAACAGGAGAGGCGTGACACTTTTGTCAGTTGCCTCAAAGTTATTCTGTAAAATCATCCTAAATAGAATAAAGGATTCAATAGATACAGTAATGCGTGAAGAACAGGCTGGGTTTAGAAAAGGGAGAAGCTGTCTTGACCACATTTTCACTCTACGACTTATATTGGAGGAACACATTGAAAAGCAAAAACCTTTTGTACTTAACTTCATCGACTTCAAAAAAGCATTTGATAGTATTCATAGAGATTCTTTGTGGAAAATTCTGAAGCAATATGGTTTACCATCAAAAATCATAAATATTATCAAAGACATGTATGATGGTTACACATGTGCAGTTCGAACAGAGGAAGGACTGAGCGAATGTTTCCCAATAGAAACTGGGGTTAAACAAGGATGTATTTTATCGCCCTTGTTATTTGGAATTGTTATGGACTTCATAATGAAGAAATGCTGCACTGGTAATAAAGGCACCGAATGGATACAAGGAGACCATTTGGAGGACCTCGACTTTGCTGATGACATAGTTCTCATCAGCAGTCAGATAAAAACGATGCAGGAAAACACAAATGAACTATCATCAATAGCCAGCAAAATTGGGCTTGAGGTCAATCATGAAAAGACTAAAGTCATGAAAAGTTTAATTCCAACAAGTGACAAAATATACATGGAAAACAAACCAGTAGAAGAGATCAATCACTTTATCTATCTTGGAAGTCACATTGATCGAGAAGGGGATACGAGCAAAGAAATTAGAATCAGACTGGCTAAAGCAGCAATGTCTTTCAGAAGCCTTGAAAAGTTGTGGAAATCAAAACTCATTAGCACAAACACAAAACTTAGGCTATTCAAATCAAATGTACTATCAACCCTTACGTATGCGTGTGAAAGCTGGAAAACAACAAGAGATATAGAAACAAAGTTGAACGCATTCGAAAATAAATGTCTAAGGAAAATACTTGATATAGAATGGAACGAATTCAGAACAAACGAGGAAATTAGAGAAATCGCCAATCAACCACTAATATCTTCAGTAATAAAGAAAAGACGATGGTCATACGTTGGACATGTGATGAGAAGAGATAATAATCGAATAGCAAAGCAAGCCCTCATATGGGAAACAACAGGTAAAAGAAAAAGAGGAAGACCCAGGGAGACACTGAGAAGAACATTGATGAGAGAGGCAAGAGCAGCAGGAATCGGCTCCCTCAATGAGATAGAACTGCTTGCACAGAACAGAGACAGATGGCGAGATTTGATAAAATATCTTTAAAAGAAAACTGCTAGAACAAAAATTCATATAGGAGAAGGTGTATCTTGGTCTACGCCCTATGGGCCGGTTACGGCTCGAAAGGTCAATAGATAGATAGATAGATAGATCATCAACAAGTACTATGCTTGCTGGTGTAGGTGATCATATCCCTCCACAACTTTCTATCTCAACAGTTATTTATCATTTCTGTTGTTCACATTCTGCCAAACCATTCTCTTAAGCTATCAAGTATTTTTTCTCTTTGCATCCCTCTATCTCTTCGTACATCAATCTCCCAGTTGTCACAATATATTTCAGCTGTTTCCTTTTCATTACATGGCCAAAAAATGATGATTGTTTTTTCCTAATATTGGAAATTGGCTCTCTTTTTGCTTTGGCCTCTTTCATAACATTTTCATTACTCTGAAGACTGGCATTACATAACATTTAAGAACTCTTTTTCTTGTTTCTATTGTCAAAAATGGATTGCATTGTATATTCCTCCTTTTTTTTGGGAAAGCTGCTTTTGCCTGAGCCATTCTGCATCTCACCTCTGTTGTACAGAGGGCTTCCATCTGAGGTTAACAAAGTTCCTAAATATTTAAATTTATTTACCTGTTTTAATATTGTTCCACTTGTATTTATTTTGCACTGAGGTGATGTCTTTTTCTTTGTTGTTACCATTACCTCTGTCTTTTTGCTATTAAGGCTGAGTCCTTTATTTTTGCTTTCTTTCACTATAATGTCCAACATTTCTTGTAACTCAACTTGAACTGTTCGTTCATCATTGTAAAGTTCTTTAATGGATTCTGTCCATCGTTCCAAATGCTTTCTTGTTCAATCAACAGTTCTCTTTCCTTCAATCATAAAAATCCAGTTTTTGATTGCGTTTTTCTACCTGTTAGTTCGTCAGTTTGTTTGTATATAGCTTTGGCATCTCCTTTTTTGTTGCATTTCAATCTCTTTACCTTTCTGTTTTAGCCATGCTTCTTTTGCTGCGTTGCATTTTATTACAATTTCTTTATTTATTCTCTTACACTCATCTTTATTTTCTTTATTTCTTCTTCTTTATTTCTGCATGCATATCATCATCATCATCATTGAGTGTCGTCTCTGCAACGAAGGTTGGCTACCATGGAGCGCCATTCTGCTCTGTCTCTTGCTTTGATGGTGCAGGTTGTCATAGGCTGATTTGTCCATCTTTTGATGTTACTCATCCATGTTAGTCTTGGTCTGCCTCTGCCTCTTTTACCTTGCATTTTCCCTTCCAGGATTACTTTTAGTAGGCTGTTGTGTGTTTTAACATGGCCCAAAAATCGCATATGTCTTGTTTCAATTGTGCTTAGTAGTTCTCTTTTCATTTTTAGTTGTTTTAAGACTTCATCGTTTGTTTTCTTTTCCTTCCATCCAATTCTACCTATTCTTCTATATATCTACATTTCAAAGGCTTCAATCCTCTGTTCTGTTTTATTGTCTAATGTCCAAGTTTCTGCACCATACAGGAATATTGAGAAGATGTAACATTTTGCTATTCTTAGTTTTAGCCCTGGTGTTATTTGTTTTGATGTTAGTATATTCTTTGTGATATCTCTCTCTGCGATCAGAACTCAATCAGAGTAGGATTCCAGACTCTCACATGAAGTCAGCTGTCAGGTTAAGTGTGTTGATCGCCCCCACAGGCAAAACATCACAATTAAAGTCTGCCAGATCCACTCTGATTGAACACCCATTAAAACGTTGCACTGTGTTCTGCGCCAGTGGCCCAGTGCATCCGATTTCAGCCAGCATTTTATTCAGGTTTGCATTCCTTAGCCTTTGATTGTCCCCAATCTTCCTGCAAGGCAGCAGATGATCTTTTCTGTAGGGGGATTCTGCCCTTAGATGGTCGGCCCTCCCAGGTTTACGAGCACCATCTGCCCGAGTCACTAGAGGTGACTAACACAGACATGCACACACAAAGATAGGAGATGTGACCAACACAGACTTGCACACAACGATACGAGGCATGACTAATACTGACACACATCAAGATATATGACACATGACTAACATAAACATGCACATAAAGATATGAGATATGACTGACATAGACATGCACACACAAAGATATGACACGTGCCTAACATAGACATGCACACAAAGATATGAGATATGATCAACATAGACATGCACACACAAGGATATGAGATGTGACATACACAGATATGCACACACAAAGATATGAGATATGACTAACAAAAACATGCACACAAAGATATGAGATATCTAACCCAAACATGCACACACAGAGATATGAAATATGACACATGACTAACACAGATACACGTTAAGATATGAGATATGACTAAACACATACACACATAAAGATATGAGACATGATTAACACAGATACACACTAAGATATGAGACATGAGTAACACAGATACACACAAAGGTATGAGACATGATTAACAAGGACACACCAAGATATGAGATATGACTAACATGACACACACCAAGATATGAGCCATGGCCCGCACACACACACACAAGCTAAGATATGAGCCATGGCAAGCACAGAAACACATCAAGGTATGAGCCATGGCTAGCACAGAAACACATCAAGATATGAGCCATGGCTTCACGGATAAACACCAAGAAATGAACCATGTCCAGCACAGAAACACATTAAGGTATCCATATGCTTGGGTTTTTTGTAGTACTCCTCTTAACGTGGGAATCATCAACATACGAGACGCAGGCCCCGATTAACTGTCCACAGGTGTCGTTGAAACAGTTGTCCAGACATTTGAGAGTGCAGTCTGATCCGTAGCATGTCTTCTTGCACGCACAGTCTGTACCCTCCGGGTCACACATGATGTCACAGCCATAAGAACACGTATGTCTGCACCGTAGCCCAAAATTACCATCGGGACAAGTGTCACTACTTATGTAGTATGTAGCCAGGACGTTTACATTGTAGGCATTTTCCTGATTTTTCCTCACATAAAGGACAGACACTAAGACACGACCTGGAGCAGTCATGTCCACAGATCCCATGTGAACAGTTGCCGCGACACGCACCGATGATGATGTTGTATTCTTTGCAGCACCCACTACACACTGCACAAAATGACCAAGAGTGCCCGTCCAGACAATAGGTGTCTGTAAATGTTTGCACCTCACTCACCGTCAGTGCACTGTTGGCCTGTGAAATGGTCGATGAGAACTCAATCTTAATGTGTGCCATTGTCAATTGTGTGGTGACTACAATAGTGTTCACAGAAATGATTGGGTATGATATATCATTATACTGGAACACTACACCGCCACTGTCAGAGAAAGCCTGTAGAGTGGCATTCTTTACCCGAATCATAGTGCTAGCTCGTTGATAAATTCTAATAGTGTGAATCTTCCGGGACGTGGCATAGTCTCAGATACCAGTAAACAGAATTGGTTCCACTTCTCAATTGTGTGTGTGTGCAGTCATTGTTATAGAGATTGGTCTTTGTTTTGCCATTAACTGCAGCCTCTGGTCCACATCCATCTCCTGTATAGCAAACATTAAATGTGTCGGTCTGGTTTGTTTTCTGTTTGAGAGCCACATTCCGACCCCTGCCAATGTAGATGGAGCAGATATTTCCAACTATCGCCCCTTCAATCCGTAACTTGTTGATCAGACCAGCCCCAGAGCAAAAGACATCAATCTCGTGTGAACTAACTACAAACGGTGATTCATTATTACATGAGGCAGAACCATTTAGTTCCACCGTGAAACTGGCCGGATCCGTCAAGTCACCCACACAAATCCCAAACCAGGAGAACGGCAAAGATTGATCGAGAGTTGCCCCAACTGATGCAGAATCCGCGTCCGGACCACATGTTGTGTCGCTGTCATCAAACAGGAAAGCAGGTTCAGACCCCTGGGCGCATTTGCAAACGAGATCCAGGTACCGACACTGGGGTCCGAAATACCCGTGCTGACAACTGTCATTGTTTGGGCATGTCCCTGTAGTCCCGTCACAAATCGAGTCACTACAGCAATGACATTGTAACGCACAATTCGTCCCAAACCAACCGGTTCACAAATCAGGTCACTAACTTCCAAGGCCTCGAACGAAGCCAGCAGAACACAGACTTGATCCACAGCGGTGGTCAATGAACTGTTCACAAACATCTACTATCAAACCATGGCCACACCTCCAAAAATCCGCCAACTCGCTGTGACAACAAACAGCGTGATGTTCAAAGTGAACACTGCTCAAACGATGGCTCGGATGCGATCATGCTTCCATCATGGTGCGTTCCATGACATCATCATCCCTTCGTAATATTAAAATTACTTTTTGCCATTCCTATTCTTTTGTTTATTTCAGTTGTACATTTTCCATCACTGGTTATAGTATGTCCAAGATAGTTGTAGTTCTGAACTGTCTCCAGGTCTATCCCTTCAACTTTAATATTTATTTGTAAGTCTTGAGAGTTTTCTCTCCTTATGATCATAGTATTAGTCTTTTTGATATTCATATCTAATCCATATTTTTTGCTTGTCAGCTTTATTTTATTAAGTATTGTTGTAGATCTTTAGGATTTTCTGCTAGTAATACAGTACCAACAGCATACCTTAGGTTATTGATTATCTTTCCATTAATATTTAGGCCTGGCATCTCTGTGATATTTTTAAAGATTTGCTCAGCGTATAGATTGAACAAGCTTGGTGATAGGATGCATCCTTGTCTTCTATCTATCTATCTATCTATTGACATTTCGAGCCGTAACCGGCCCATAGGGCGTAGACCAAGATACACCTTCTCCTATATGAATTTTTGTTCTAGCAGTTTTCTTTTAAAGATATTTTATCAAATCTCGCCATCTGTCTCTGTTCTGTGCAAGCAGTTCTATCTCATTGAGGGAGCCGATTCCTGCTGCTCTTGCCTCTCTCATCAATGTTCTTCTCAGTGTCTCCCTGGGTCTTCCTCTTTTTCTTTTACCTGTTGTTTCCCATATGAGGGCTTGCTTTGCTATTCGATTATTATCTCTTCTCATCACATGTCCAACGTATGACCATCGTCTTTTCTTTATTACTGAAGATATTAGTGGTTGATTGGCGATTTCTCTAATTTCCTCGTTTGTTTTGAATTCGTTCCATTCTATACCAAGTATTTTCCTTAGACATTTATTTTCGAATGCGTTCAATTTTGTTTCTATATCTCTTGTTGTTTTCCAGCTTTCACACGCATACGTAAGGGTTGATAGTACATTATCCTTGTCTTACTCCTCTTTTTATATCAATGGGTGTAGAGTTCTCATTGTTATATCTTATGATGGCTGTTTGCTTCCAGTATAATTACATATTAGTCGTATGTCTGTATCGTCCAGATTTTTATCTTTTAGGCAGTCTATAAGTTGGTTATGGTGTATTCTATCAAAAACTTTGGTTTAGTCTATGAAGCAGGCATATATTGGTTTGTTTACTTCTGTGTACTTTTCAATTATTGTTCTCATGCAGAATATGGCTTCTTTTGTCCCGCTATTTTTCCTAAATCCAAATTGCTGCTCATCTAATTCAGTATTGATTTTATTCTGAATCCTTCCTTGTATAACTTTTAGCAAGATTTTTGTAACATGGCTCATTAGGCTTATTGTTCTAAAGTCACTGCATTCAACTGCACCATTCCTTTTAGGCAATGCAATGAAAGTTGATGTTTTTAGTTCATTTGGTATGTATCCTGTGTGGTATATGTCATTGCATATGTCTGTAATCATTTCAATGGCTCTTCTTAACTTGGGAATCATCGACATATGAGACGCAGGCCCCGATTAACTGTTCACAGGTTTCGTTTAAACAGTTGTCCGGAGATTTGAGAGTGCAGTCTGTCCCGTAGAACGTTCCCTTGCATGTACAATTCCCGGTTGACTGTTCACAGGTGTCGTTGAAACAGTTGTCCGGACATTTGAGAGTGCAGTCTGACCCGTAGTACATTTCCTTGCACGTACAGTCTGTACTTTCTGGGTCACATATGATGTCACAGCCCTCAGAACACATCTACAACAACCCAAAGCATATGGACTCCTTAATGTGTTTCTGTGCTAGACATGGTTCATTTCTTGGTGTATTTCCGTGAAGCCATGGCTCATATCTTGATGTGTTTCTGTGCTAGCCATGGCTCATATCTTGATGTGTTTCAACACACTTAACCTGACAGCTGACTTCATGTGAGAGTCTGGAATCCTGCTCTGATTGAGTCCTGATCGCAGAGAGAGAGAGATTTCAATGCCAAAATCTTCTAGTGCCTGTATCATCTCTATCTGTATGCTGTCAGGTCCTGCTGCTTTTCCCTTTTTCATTGTTTTTATAGCTTTTTCCACCTCAGATTTTAAGATTTTATAGCCTGATATACATTTTATAACTGGTTTCTTGTCCCCTTTGATCATGAGATAGTTCTGTTATATATTCCTGCCATCTGTCTATAATATTTTTATTGTCTGTTAGCATTTTTCCTTTTTTGTCTGCAATGCATCCACCTTCCGTGGCTCTCCTATTTTTATTAGTCATTCTCTTTATTTCTGTGTGCATTCCTCTTAAATCTTGTTTGCTTTCCATAGTTTCTATTTCTATACATTTTTGGCTGAGCCAGTCTTCTTTTGTCTTTTTGCACAGCGTATTTCATTATCTATTTTATTGTATTGGGCAGTGTTCTTCACTTGTCTCCTTTCTCCCATTTTTTTTAGAACGGTGTTAGTTATCCATTTTTGTTTTTTGTTCTTTTCTCTTTTGGGTAAGGCGTCGCAGGTTTCTTGTATGCTTCTCTTTATGTATTGCCATTTGGTTGTAACTACATGCATAAGTAAGGGTAATATGCTTGATTTCAAAATCCTGAGCTGATAATTTATGGTTACTTTTCTATTTGTTCTGTTTCTTGTTGCATGACATTCATTGATTTCTTTCATTCTTTTTTAGCAATAACAGAAAACATATTCTTAAATTCTTTTGTAATTTTTCTGAAATATTCTTCTGTCACTTATATCATAAAATTTAGCTAAAGGAATTTGATGTTTTTGGTTAACCTGTTAATATCAATTCTTTTATGGCTTCTTTGAAAGATAATGTTTTAAGGGGTGAATAAGGAAATGTATTAGTGATTTCTTTTTTAAGTTACATTTTGTAGATACTTTTGTGTGGATTTGTGTGTCATTAATACATATTTTTGCAAATTGTAAGACAAAGCATCTCACATGAGGGTTGAACACATTTTTTGCACTTTAGCTTTAAGATATCAAGGCATGTGCTTAAAATCCTTATTTATATATTCAGTTCTCTAGGCAATGCATTTCTCCCATCACTTCTTCACCTTTCTGATGCCCTAATTGTAGAACTCCTCATCTGGACCCCAAACCATTTCAATCAGTAATCAAATCCTGGTCGTTTAAAATTTGAGGTACACAAAGTGGATTCTTCACATTTGAATCAGGAAGAGGCCACTTGGTGCTAAGTTTGATGAGCTTGTATAAACTACTGAGTTTACATCACATTCTGAATTATAGTGTATCCATTGTTTCCTTTTTATGCTATTTTGTCCCTGTACATGTTGAACTAAACCCTTCTTTACTCCACTTCGAAACACTCTAAGGGAGCCTTAATAGGCTTAAATTTTAAATCAAAGCTGATTTGTGGGAATGCCAAAAGATGGATGAGATACACTCATCATCAACTGCTTTAAGGTCTCTCCCTCTGAATTTCTGTGTCTGTGTTACTCCCGTAGCCTTTGACCCTTCTGAATCACTCACAAGACAGTTAATCGATGACATTGCTACTGTTAAAAAAGCTTGATTTTCAGAGCACACTAGAGTCAATCCCATAATTAAGCATGCCCTTGAAGAAAAATAATACACATATCTGATCCATTTTCGAGAAAATACTCTTTATTGAGTTATTTGCGGGTCATCATCAATTCACTCCGAACATGTCCATAGTGCTCAGATCCCCTCCTCAACAATTCCCTCAGTGTCCAGTGACTGACGACTCCAGTTCTATGTTGGTTGATAAGTCTTCTTACACGGCCACTAAGTGTCTCATTTCTGGCTGTGCCCAACTTAACTCCCATTTCCATCATCCGAAGAAGTGACATGGATCTGTGTTTGTCTAAGTCCTGTGCTCTTCCCACATCTCGGAGGGCATTGATGATGCCCGCCCGATCCATTGGTTGCCCGTCCTCAATGACAGCGCAGCTAGCCAACCTGTCCGCCCTTTCATTTCCCCGTACTCCCGCATGTCCAGGGACATAGAGACAAAGGTGACCTTACGTATTTTGGATTTTTGCAACGACTCTACCCATACTCTATATGTCCTTGTCTGACCACTATAGTTAACTCAAGTACATCAGTTGATCCATAGCCTTGTTCTTTCTACTATTTGGCATATTTGATACAATAATCCAGCAGCTGTCTCTGCATTCTATATTTGTTTAATACAGTCTAGAGTTTGCTTCGGCTTAATCTGTAAAATATTTATCTGATCTTTGAATGCTATTGTGAGTTCACTGCCATATACAATAGATGCTTTGGTGCCTTTCAATAAGTTATCAGCACATCTATTTTTTCCTTCTAAACTCTAAAAGCCTTATTTATTCATATAAGGTTCTATAATTAGACTAGCTATCTGCTTCATTTGCTTTTACATATATTTTTTCCTGTATAACTTACATTAAAATATAACAAAGAGAACTCTACACCCATGGACATAAAAAGATGAGTAAGACAAGGATGCATCCTATCACCAAGCTTGTTCAATCTATACACTGAGCAAATCTTTAAAAACATCACAGAGATGCCAGGCCTAAATATTAATGGAAAAAAAATCAATAACCTAAGATATGTTGATGATACTGTACTACTAGCAGAAAATCCTAAAGATCTACAACAATTAATTAATGAAATAAACATGACAAGCAAAAAATATGGACTAGATATGAATATAAAAAAGACTAAAACTATGATCATAAACAAAGACAATTCTCAAGACCTACAAATAAATATTAAAGTACAAGGAATAAACCTGGAGACAGTTCAGAGCTACAACTACCTGGGACAAACTATAACCAATGATGGAAAATGTAAAATTGAAATAAACAAAATAGGTATGGCAAAAAGTAATTTTAATGCCATGAAAAATATACTAACAACAAAACATACATCAGCAGGGCTGAAACTAAGAATGGCAAAATGTTACATCTTCTCAATATTCCTGTATGGCGCAGAAACATGGACATTAGACAAGAAAAAAGAACAGAGTATTGAAGCCTTTGAAATGTGGATTTATAGAAGAATAGATAGATTTGGATGGAAAGAAAAGAAAACAAATGATGAAGTTTTAAAACAACTGAAAATAAATAGAGAACTACTAAATACAATTAAGACAAGACAAATGAAATTTTTGGTGCATGTTAAAACACACAACAGCCTAATAAAAGTAATATTGGAAGGGAAAATACAAGGTAAAAGAGGCAGACCAAGACTAACATGGACGAGTAACATAAAAAAATGGGCAAGTCAATCTATGACAGCCTGCACCATCAAAGCAAGAAACAGAGTAGAATGGCGATCCATGGTAGCCAACCTTTGTTGCGGAGAAGGCACTCGATGATTATGATGATGATGATAACTTACATTAGTACCATAACTTTGGCAGTCATTAGAGCACACTTGACATCTTCCACATTTTCTTCCAACCTCTACTATTATGAGTAAGAACTGCTTTTTGAGATGTTATGAAGGTTAATCCAATCCATTCTCTGGCATTGTCTTCTCATCACATCCTCTTTCTGCCTTGTTCTAAGTCCTGTAAATAGTTTTAGAAAAATTTATGATAATAAATATTAAATTTAAATAATGTTGATATTTAATATGTCCATACCATTTTAAATTTTGTGTTTTTTGCAGTTGACAATAAGCTTTTATATGGTCCTGTGGATTGTTGAATTTTGTTATGCACATCCTCATGGTGTTATTATTTATGTATGATAAACACAAAATCTTTTAATATCATCTCACTTTCAGAGCTAGTATTATTCTTTCAAAGCAAAGGCAGCAATGACTTTCAGAAAATTTGATAAAATATGAAAATCAAATTACTAAATACAAGAAACAAAACTCAAGGATTTTCAAATCATATGTATTATCCACCTTTACTTATGCATGCAAGAGCTGGAAAACAACTAAAGAAAGAGAAAAACAATTGGATGCTTTCAAAAATAAGTGCCTCAGAAAAATACTTTGTGTTTCATAGAATGAGTAATGCAGAATTAAAAGAAATTATCATGCATTCAACAATATTATTGTTGCATTCAATAATTTTAAAAAGTTAGATCATGTTGTGGTAATAGACAAGAGATTTGCAAAGCAAGCCTTCAAATGGGAAATAAAAGGCAAAAGAAAAGAGACTGACCTAGAGATATACTAAAAAGAGCACTGAGGCGAAAACCAACAGTGAGCATCAACTCCCTTACTGGGGTGACGAGGTTCACCTAGAACCATGGACAAGTAGTGAGATACAATCCAGTTCCTGTGCAAAGTCAATAGTAAAAATTATCAGACATGCAGAATTAAAAATGTATGTCTTATGTGCTGTCTTCAACTAAAAAAAAAAAAATTAGATAGAAAGATAGACAGACTTCTTTCAAGATCAACGAGTGTCCATGTTTTACATGTAAAAATAAATGTCACTACTGTTCTTAATATGCTGATCATTTTTATTAAAGAGATGTTTTTCCATACATGCCTTAGTCTAATATGCATGCACTCAATTTGACTGGGAATAAACCAGAAATGTACTGCGTCGAGCTGAAGACAAGGACGGAATTTCACTGTTTTCTCTCAACTGAAATAGACACAGTTGTTCAGGAAGTTAGGATCATGTTGCTGTAAACCTACTGCTACATGCAAGAACGATAGAGAATTTCCATGCAACCAACAGGCAAATGGTATTGCAGAATAATCATGATCATTCTTAATCAATTGGGTGTTGGAATTTAATGTGGATAGTTCTTATGGTCAAATCTGTTGAGAACTTTCACAATATAGACTTTGCTGACAAAGCTGTGAAGTCGTGGCCGATGTGTAATAGAATTCAAGACAAGTAGGTGTTCTCAATTCAGATTTTAATCCTTTTGTGGCAATGTGATAACATCTTAAAATGATTATCCATTTAGTTATTCCAAATCATCTTTCTCTTACTAGTTTCTCTATGTAAACTAACGCACATTGTTTCATATCTGATATGATAGTATCTTGAATTATTAGCACAATTACTGTAACACCAATTTGATCGTACAGCCTTTGTGTCTCATGTGTTCCACTACAGACGTTCATGGACTCCACTTAGATCACTAACAGGTATGCTGTGCCCGATAGCTGGAACGTGTTTTAATTCCCTTCAATATCTGGAACTATTATATTTATTTACTTCCTTGTGTTTGCAGTTACAAGAATAGGAGAGACAATCTGTGTAACTTTTATTTTTTTTAGTGTCCAACTTTTACAGTCCTGCCCCATTATTTTTATTCGATGGCTTCTTTTTTTCTTTCTAATTCTCGGGTCTCAGATTATAATACAGAATAAGCTTAGGTCTCAGTTTATAAACAGAATAAGCTTAGGTCTCAGTTTATAAACAGAATAAGCTTAGGTCTCAGTTTATAAACAGAATAAGCTTAGGTCTCAGTTTATAAACAGAATAAGCTTAGGTCTCAGTTTATAAACAGAATAGGCTTAGGTCTCAGTTTATAAACAGAATAAGCTTAGGTCTCAGTTTACAATACAGAATAAGTTTAGGTCTCAGTTTATAAACAGAATAGGCTTAGGTCTCAGTTTATAAACAGAATAGGCTTAGGTTTCAGTTTATAAACAGAATAGGCTTAGGTTTCAGTTTATAAACAGAATAGGCTTAGGTCTCAGTTTATAAACAGAATAAGCTTAGGTCTCAGTTTATAAACAGAATAAGCTTAGGTCTCAGTTTATAAACAGAATAAGCTTAGGTCTCAGTTTATAAACAGAATAAGTTTAGGTCTCAGTTTATAAACAGAATAGGCTTAGGTCTCAGTTTATAAACAAAATAGGCTTAGGTTTCAATTTATAAACAGAATAAGTTTAGGTCTCAGTTTATAAACAGAATAGGCTTAGGTTTCAGTTTATAAACAGAATAAGCTTAGGTCTCAGTTTATAAACAGAATAAGCTTAGGTCTCAGTTTATAAACCGAATAAGCTTAGGTCTCAGTTTATAAACCGAATAAGCTTAGGTCTCAGTTTATAAACAGAATAAGTTTAGGTCTCGGTTTATAAACAGAATAAGCTTAGGTCTCAGTTTATAAACAGAATAAGCTTAGGTCTCAGTTTATAAACAGAATAGGCTTAGGTCTCAGTTTATAAACAGAATAAGCTTAGGTCTCAGTTTATAAACAGAATAAGCTTAGGTCTCAGTTTATAAACAGAATAAGCTTAGGTCTCAGTTTATAAACAGAATAAGTTTAGGTCTCAGTTTATAAACAGAATAAGTTTAGGTCTCAGTTTATAAACAGAATAAGTTTAGGTCTCAGTTTATAAACAGAATAAGTTTAGGTCTCAGTTTATAAACAGAATAAGTTTAGGTCTCAGTTATAAACAGAATAAGTTTAGGTCTCAGTTTATAAACAGAATAGGCTAAGGTCTCAGTTTATAAACAGAATAAGCTTAGGTCTCAGTGTATAAACAGAATAAGGTTAGGTCTCAGTTTATAAACAGAATAAGCATAGGTCTCAGTTTATAAACAGAATAAGCTTAGGTCTCAGTTTATAAACAGAATAAGCTTAGGTGTTAGTTTTTGCTGTTCCCAAACTGAAAGAGATAAACATGTACCACTGATACTAATTTTCAATTTGAGACAAAATGAAGCAGTTACAATGTTCATATAGGCCTTAGTGGCTGAGTGCTTAATGCACTTATCAGAAGGGTCCCTGTTTGATTACCCAGATGTGGTGAATTTTGTTGTTCGTGGGTTCACCCACAGCCAGGTATAGATCTATAGTTGGCTGTAGTTCACCCAACCTCTAAAAATTGGTATCAGGTAATATTCTTGGAAGTCTGTCTGTCTAATCTATCTGTCTGCCTACCTACCTATTCAAGCCGACGACGACACAAAGGTCGTGTTGCCGACGGCAGTTGACGGAAACTCGCTAGATAGTCTTCAAAAACAGGCGATTCTCCCTCCACCCCCCCCCCCAAAAAAAAAAAAAAAATCTCCACATTTGTATCATCATCATTGAGTGCCGTCTCCGCATCGAAGGTTGGCTACCATGGAGCGCCATTCCATTCTGTCTCTTGCTTTGATGGTGCAGATTGTCATAGGTTGACTTGTCCATCTTTTGATGTTACTCGCTCATCTTGTTAATCTTGATCTGCCTCTTTTACCTTGTATTTTCCCTTCCAATATTACTTTTATTAGGCTGTTGTTTCTTTTAACATGCCCCAAAAATTTCATTTGTCTTGTTCTAATTGTGTTTAGTAGTTCTCTTTTCATTTTTAGTTGTTTTAAAACTTCATCGTTTGTTTTATTTTCTTGCCATCCAATTCTACATATTTTACGTTTGTATACATAGGAATTGCATTATTATTAAATTATTATTTTTTAAAAATATGCAATTATTATTTAATATGGCAAAAAAATATGATAAAATATAGATCACTCAAAATAGCAGGTCAGCTCCGTTCTCTGGAACATCATTTAAGAAATATTTATAACTAGATACATCAATCCGGAATTTAACTCTAATAGCAGTGTTAGTGTTCGAGTGTTCTCACACTTTACACTTGATAAATTTATCCGCTCCAATTCTGCTTTTGTTATCTTGTCTGATGGAATTTGGAGGTGATGTATTTAATTATTGGTATCAATGGTTCTTTGACAACACGAAGAGCACGAGGCACAACAATTATTGACATCAGTTTTAGCACTTTTATATTATCAGGCAGCTTTGCTTGGAGTTCTTTATGTAACCTAGTAAGAGCTTTATCAGCACTTCCTGAAATTTCTAAGATCCAATCTTTAAGCAGCATTTCACTCAGCCACTCTTTACGAAATCGTTGCTGATATTGCGGCCCCATATTTGAATGAAACGGTTTAGTGTGAACACTTCCGAATCACACAATTTGCAACGAATGCCAATATCCATGAAAATGTGATGAAAAAGGATCTTGAAAATCGCGCGTCCGAAAAAAGTTTAAAACAAAATATAAAAAAGTTATATCTCCATCTCTGGACATTTTACGGCCTAGGTAGGTAAAATGTGTAACTTTGTGTAAAATGTTATTGCAAATTGCTAAGTCAGAGGTTTTGTTGGTAATGTCCAGAACTTTCGCTTTAGTCGTGTTGATCTGGAGGCCTATTTGACCAGATATACCGTGGAGTCGTTCTATCTTTTCTTGAGCATCATCGTGTATCTATTTATATTGTTTCACGTCATTACTATTAGGGATTTGATTTTCCGTTTCGTAACAAGCGATGTTTTACAATGGTGACTTGTTAGGCCATCAACCGTCCATTGCATGAGACGAGATAAATAACGTCTCAGTCTTCACCCGGACCACATATTTACGGCCACTTAAAGATTGACCAGCAAGCACTTGTCAAATTTCTTATCCTCTGTTTAAAACAAGTAGACTTATCTCTTTATGCAACTACTTGTTACGTAATTGCCTGAAGAGCATATTAAATGATAAGTGGATATGAAAACATCCTACGGAATTCCTGCCGAATTCTTGTCTAGTGTTTATTTTTGTTTATCACATTGAAAGGTTGCTCCTCGCAGTCCACGAGTAGTGCAACTTGGAGTAGTGTCTAGTACTACTCCTTACATGGGCATTAGTGCGTTATGTCGCTAGTTAACGCCAAGCCGTAATATCCGCCTTTCGGTTGGACACATCCGTCAGCTTTAAAAATGTTTTTTTTTTTAATTTGCTTAAACATTTTGCCCGGGAAGCGGTCATTTCGGCCTACTCTTTTCGACTTTAACTTCAAATGATTCTTTACACAGCTATTTGTTGATGATATTTGAGTAGTCTTAGTAAATTTTCTCAGTTCCGAAACATGACTTGAGTATAATTCAATTACAGTACGTTTAAAATAATCATAAGAGACGTTGTGATTTAAATTGTTATCATATTTGTGATTAAACTATGATTATTTCATACGAGGAAGGAAACATGTGTCTATTTTGAAATATTTATTCCCATAAACGTTATTGCGCTAAAATATTAATAAAATAAAATTAACTGTTCTAGACTATTCATAAATATTCGAATGTGTATTCCTACACTGTCGCAAATTGGAAACCCTCCAATAAATAAATAATCTTTAGAATAAGGTGAATGTTGTTTCTTCAGGACATCTTCATTCATACATGCAGCAACATTTTTATGTATATAACTAAGATACTATTTTGAGATGAAAACAGGCAGCCGTGTTTAACGTGCGAGGAGTGCACACGGAACGTCCTATTTTGTTGCCGTTGTCCGAGAGTGGTAGACAAAACTAGCATTGTAAGGGCGAGGGTAAAGCCATGGAGATAAATGTCCAACGCCTGTTGTGGGAATTACTTTTGTCCTCCAAGCCACCCAGCCCCTCAGTAGTTTTCAGTTTGCAAAGTTCCTCGGTTTTTTTTTCCATCAGCGTCATTCTTTTTTCTGTTCCACACACTGTATTTCACCTTATGTCTTCTTTTTTCTTTTCTTTTTTATAAACTAATGACTGCTCCTTCATTGGATCATTCAACCTAGCATTAAAAGATACGATTTTTTCTCACAGTGGTAATATCAATATTCAAATAAACATAGACAATAAATGCAGAATTAGAAAATCAAATGCAAGGTATGTAGATGGCATGTTGCCTTAAAATGCTTGGCATCTCATGCAGATACCACATCACAAAGCAAGGCATTTCGAAAATTCATCACCACTGGTCCACGCGAAGAGCTTCAAACATGAGAATAAGGGAGATAAATCAATTATACAGCTGCTGTAATGTCACAAGATCTAATGGCCTGGCTAGAATCATATTTATGGAGAACTAGTAAAGGTATCCCTTGTTATTTGGAATTGTTATGGACTTCATAATGAAGAAATGCTGCACTGGTAATAAAGGCATCGAATGGATACAAGGCGACCATTTGGAGGACCTCGACTTTGCTGATGACATAGTTCTCATCAGTAGTCAGATAAAAACGATGCAGGAAAACACAAATGAACTATCATCAAAAGCCAGCAAAATTGGGCTTGAGATCAATCATGAAAAGACTAAAGTCATGAAAAGTTTAATTCCAACAGATAACAAAATATACATGGAAAACAAACCAGTAGAAGAGATCGATCATTTTATCTATCTTGGAAGTCACATTGATCGAGAAGGGGATACAAGCAAAGAAATTAGAATCAGAATAGCTAAAGCAGCAATGTCTTTCAGAAGCCTTGAAAAGTTGTGGAAATCAAAACTCATTAGCACAAACACAAAACTTAGGTTATTCAAATCAAATGTACTATGAACCCTTACGTATGCGTGTGAACCCTTACGTATGCGTGTGAAAGCTGGAAAACAACAAGAGATATAGAAACAAAGTTGAACGCATTCGAAAATAAATGTCTAAGGAAAATACTTGGTATAGAGTGGAACAAATTCAAAACAAACAAGGAAATTAGAGAAATCGCCAATCAACCACTGATATCTTCAGTAATAAAGAAAATATGATGGTCATATGTTGGACATGTGATGAGAAGAGATAATAACCGAATAGCAAAGCAAGCCCTCATATGGGAAACAACAGGTAAGAGAAAAAGAGGAAGACCCAGGGAGACACTGAGAAGAACATTGATGAGAGAGGCAAGAGCAGCAGGATTCGGCTCCCTCAATGAGATAGAGCTGCTTGCACAGAACAGAGACAGATGGCGAGATTTGATAAAATATCTTTAAAAGAAAACTGCTAGAACAAAAATTCATATAGGAGAGGGTGTATCTTGGTCTACGCCCTATGGGCTGGCTACGGCTCGAAAGGTCAATAGATAGATAGATAGTAAAGGTATAGGCTATTTACTGAGAACTAGTAATACATAGAGGCTTTTACAGAGAACTAGTAATACGTAGAGGCTCTTCACTCATGACATATACATATATGATTTAGTTAGCCCAATTGAATGTAACATGGTTTAGTTAACACAAATGAATGTAACATTGATTAGTTAACGCAATTGAATGTAACATTGTTTAGTTAACGCAATTGAATGTAACATTGTTTAGTTAACGCAATTGAATGTAACATTGTTTAGTTGACACAATTGAATGTAACATTGTTTAGTTAACGCAATTGAATGTAACATGGCTTAGTTAACGCAACTGAATGTAAAATGGTTTAATTAATGCAACTCAATGTAACATGGTTTAGTTAACGCAACTGAATGTAACATGGTTTAGTTAACGCAACTGAATGTAACATGGTTTAGTTAACGCAACAGAATGTAACATGGTTTAGTTAACGCAACTGAATGTAACATGGTTTAGTTAAAACAACAGAATGTAACATGGTTTAGTTAAAACAACAGAATGTAACATGATTTAGTTAACGCAACAGAATGTAACATGGTTTAGTTAACACAACTGAATGTAACATGGTTTAGTTAACGCAACAGAATGTAACATGGTTTAGTTCACGCAACTGAATGTAACATAGTTTCGTTAACGCAACTCAATCTAACATGGTTTAGTTAATGCAACTGAATGTAACATGGTTTAGTTAACGCAACTGAATGTAACATGGTTTAGTTAACGCAACAGAATGTAACATGGTTTAGTTAACGCAACTAAATGTAACATGGTTTAGTTAACGCAACTGAATGTAACATGGTTTAGTTAACGCAACAGAATGTAACATGGTTTAGTTAACGCAACTAAATGTAATGTAACATGGTTTAGTTAACGCAACTGAATGTAACATAGTTTAGTTAACGCAACTCAATCTAACATGGTTTAGTTAATGCAACTGAATGTAACATGGTTTAGTTAACGCAACAGAATGTAACATGGTTTAGTTAACGCAACTAAATGTAACATGGTTTAGTTAATGCAACAGAATGTAACATGGTTTAGTTAACGCAACAGAATGTAACATGGTTTAGTTAACGCAACTAAATGTAATATGGTTTAGTTAACGCAACAGAATGTAACATGGTTTAGTTAACGCAACAGAATGTAACATGGTTTAGTTAACGCAACTGAATGTAATTAAAAGTCGAAAAGAGTAGACCAGACTGACCGCTGCCCTGGTAAAATTGTTGAGCAATTTAAACAAAAATGGTCACAACCCATTGCTGAGCGATGTGTCGAACCGAAAGGCGCAGATATCAAGGCTTACAGTAAACTAGTGACATAATACGCTCACAACCGCTTTAAGGGTGAACGCTAAAGGAAAAGAGAATGCAGTATTTGTTTGAAACACGCCACGCTACCAGTGCCAAACAAACCTTAAACAGTTTGAACAGAACATGTGCCACAGATATATCCGAGATTTGATATCAGAAAAAAAATTATTGTTTGATGATGATGATGATGATGATGCGTTCGTCCGATGATTTGAGGTATTCTAACGGATACGAACCGTAGACTTCCTCCTCGTCATCCGCCCTTAAAAGGACGTTAAGTGGACGTAGTTACGTTGTGTTGCAGTTTGCAGTGTAACACTGTGATATCTGCGCCTTTCGGCCCAACACATCCGATTTCAGCCGACGCTTTTTTGTGTACCGGGTTCGTCTTCCCACTTCGATCCCTGCTCGCTTGGCCAGACTAGACAGGTTAGTCTGTTTCTAGAGGCACCACGAAGAGGTGTAGCAGGGTCTGGATGGTTCTGGTTCACCGATCCTGGCGCAAGCCATCAGTTATGAGTCACTGACGACTTCCAGCTCTGGTGCTGGGTGGGGCGCGCCTTCGCCTCCAAATTATTGTTTTACACCAGTTCTAGAATACGTATTACAAAAAAAAAAAAAAAAAAAAAAAAAAAAAAAAAAAAAAAAAACATTTCAGAAAATAGTTTAGACAGAGCATGATTCCTAGAAGACATCATCTGACAGTTGTCATAAACATAATTAACTGGAGAATGCAGAGCTAGAAGTCGGTGGATCAATGAAATAAGTAATTTTCATTAAGCTTCGTGCACGAGACAAGTCGTCGCTCCTCGCTGAAAGACAACATAAAAGGAGCAAAGAAAAATAGGTGATCATTTTTTGTAAAGGCTATCAGTACTTATGTGACTACCTTCACTTGAGCCTCTTACATGGCTTCACAAACCCCGCCAGTTTAATTATCATCATGTGCCATGCCCAGTGATAGTGAATTTCTTTGACATCCATTAATTGAAAGTTTTATCAAATTCTTCTGTTGAGGTTTTTTTATCAACCACTTTGTCAGTCCATTACAAACTTTGACCTTTGTGACTAGATTTTTCTAGGTGTCACCTCCACGGTACGTGTCTGTGATATGTTGCTTGCTAATGTCCTTGATTTGTTACAAAATGTCTTTATGTGTCTCTTAGTTGTCCTGTTGTTCATGTAATCTCGTAGAAGGAATCATGAGTGAACCATCGTTCTTGCTCTATTGTCACTGATTGCCGATATAGAACCTCTTGTCCTAATTCAGAATGAGCACATTCATTTGTTAGTTAATTAAAAAGAAGTTTCTTGAAGATGTAAAACAAATGGACATTTGTTTTACATCTTCAAGAAACTTCTTGTTCACTGAGGTACTTCCCTTTGTTTCTGTTCTTAAACTCCCATCAGCTGTTACGAAGGTTCTAGTTATTTTCATTTTGTCACTCGCTTCGAAATCCGACTCACCACCAGCATTTCTTTGTTATAGACACAAGTGCCTCTGGTCGTGTTCATTTTCGGTATTCAGTATTGTCATCAGCTTACTGTGCTATGTCGGTTATGCAACCTTGGATTATTTATTATTCAGATCATATCTGTAACAAGTTATCATGCTCTTGTTTTGTTATTTGGAGATTCCCCGTGACCACTTCTTTATAAGTATATAGAGATCTCACTATCATTATTGTCTGCTGGCGTAGGTGATATTTCTCTCCCCAACTTTCGAGATTGAAAGTCGTAGGGAGATCAAAAAGTAATGCACACCAATTTTTTTCTCGGCTAATAATAAATATAGGAATATGAAATTTTGCACACTTGGAATATGACATGTTCCAATTATGTGTACCAAATTGCACAGCATTCTGATAAATATTACGCAATCTATGAACCGTTAAAATGGAGCTTGTCAACAATGTCCGTTACAAACAGCGAATTGTCATAGAATTTCTGGTTGCGGAAAAAGAAACTGTGGCAAACATTCATAAACGACTGTGTGCAGTGTACAAATGTTCTGCAGTCGATAGGAGCACAGTTAGTCGCTGGGTTCAGAGAATTAAAGCTGCAGAAAGTGTACGAGTGGAGCTGCGTGATTTACCGCGTTCTGGACGTGTTGCCTCGGCTACCAGCACAGGCATGTTAAACCGGGCTGATGCCATTATTCGTAAGGATAGGCGTATCACTAGTCAGCAATTGGCATTGCAGCTTGCAGTCAACAAGGGAAGTGCAATCGCAATTTTTAAAACTCTCGGATATTCAAAGATTTGCGCTCGATGGGTTCCTCGGTGCCTAACAAATGATCACAGAGTTCGAAGGAAAACATTCTGTTCTGAATTGTTGGAGCGTTTCGGTGTTGAAGGAGAAATGTTTTTGTCCAAAAATTGTTATCGGTGACGAAACGTGGGCACATTATTATGAGCATGAAACAAAAATGCAGTCAATGGAATGGCATCATCCGCAGTCACCAAAAAGAAAAAAATTCAAAACATCTCCATCAGCCGGAAAGGTGATGATCACTGTCTTCTGGGACATTGATGGTGTGATTCTTGTTGATGTAATGACAAGAGGTGAGACAATCAACTCGACAGCTTACATCAATACACTGACAAAACTAAAAAATCGGTTCCAAAGAGTTCGGCCTAATACGCCATCTGCAGATTTGTTGCTTCAACATGACAATGCACGCCCTCACACAAGTCTGGTAACACGGGAAGCAATCAACAAATTTGGTTGGACTGTACTGCCCCATCCTCCATACAGCCCTGATCTGGCTCCCTCAGATTTCCATCTGTTTGGACCACTCAAAAAATTCCTGCGTGGGAAACACTTTGACAATGATGAGGATGTGATCCGTGCAGTTAAAAAATGGCTACGCGAGCAGGACAAAACTTGGTACAAACGAGGCATTCATGACGTAGTTTCGCGTTGGTGTAAGGCAATACGCTTGGACGGAGATTATGTTGAAAAATAGGTAGTGTAAAGGGGATGTTCAGCTACAATCTGTGAAAATTTCACACATTTTGCCCGAATAGTTTCCGAGAAAAAAATTGGTGTGCATTACTTTTTGACCTCCCTTTAGTATTTATCTTTTCTGTTGTTGACCTTCTGCCAAGCCATTCTCTTAAGCTGTCTGGTATCTTTTCTCTTTGTTTCCCTCTATCTCTTTGTCTCTCGGTTCTTCTTCTTCTTCTTTCCTTCCTCATCTGCCTTTCAGCGTCGAGGGGATATATAATTTGCGGTCTTTTGCTCTTCTGTTCGCCTCTGCTGCTGTTATGTTTCCTAGTGCTTCTAATATTCCATAAACTCATCTTTTTCGTGGTCGACCCTTGGATCTGGTGTTCTCACAACGTTTGTTGAAGACTCATTGTGTTGTGTTTTGTTCTTTCTGCCTTGTCACGTGGCCAAACCATTTTATCTGTTGTTTCCTTATATATTCTATGGCGGGGGCTATTCCTAACTTTTTTCTCAGTTCTTCATTTCTGATCTTATCTCTCAGGCTGTTTCCTGTCATTCGTCTAACACATTTCATCACATTTTTTACATTTGTTACAATATATTCCAGCTAAATTCTTAAATGAGACTTCTCATTGCATGGCCAAAAAATTATGGTTGTTTCTTCCTAATATTGGAAATTATCTCTATTTTTGCTTTGGTCTCTTTCAGAACATTTTCATTACTCTTCTTAGCTGTCCATGGTATTCTCAACATTCTTCTGTAAAACGACATTTCTACAGCCTCCGTGATTTTCTTGTCTGTTGTCCTATTGTCTATGATTTACATACATATGTTAAGACTGACTCTACATAACATTTAAGAACTCTTTTTCTTGTTTCTATTGTCAAAAATGGATTGCATAGTATCTTCCTAGTTGTTTGGAAAGCTGCTTTTGCCTGAGGCATTCTGCATCTCACCTCTGTTGTACATCTACCATCTTAGATTAACATTGTTCCCAGATATTTAAATTCATTTACCTGTTTTAACATTGTTCCACTTGTCTTTATTGTGCACTGAGGTGATTTCTTTTTCAGTGTTGCTACCATTATTTTTGTCTTTTTGTTATTAAGGCTGAGTCCTTTATTTTTGCTTTCCTTCTTTATGATGTCTAACATTTCTTGTAACTCATTTTCACTCTTAGCAATTAAGACTGTATCATCAACATACGTGAGGTTATTTTTATTATGACCTCCAATTGTTATCCAAGGTGTGCCCCTTACGGATCTTAAAATAATCTCACTATACATATTAAATAAATCTGGTGACAGCACACAACCTTGCCTAACACCCTGTTTTATTTGTTGAAACATTCCCCATTGATTTCCAGCTGTTTGTTGCCAGTGCATATTATTTATTATTCTTAGATCTTTGCTGTCTACGTTAATGCCTTCTGAAATGTTGATTATTTCTTGGTACTTATTACTTTGTAAATGCTTTGGTATAATCTATGAAACATAGGTATAGATCTGTTTCCACATCTATGGCTCTTTCTACTAAAGATCTTATGATGTGTGTGGCATTGCTCGTATCTTTCATCATCATGTGCCATACCGGTTGGCGTAGGCGATCATGTCCTTCCACAATCTTCTATCTACAATGCATCGTATCAATTCTATTGTTGACCGTTTTCCATGCCATGCCACCAAGCTATCCAGTATTTTCTCTTGTTGTCGTCCGCGATCTCTCTTTCCCTTTATTTTGCCATTTGTAACCAAGTATTCCAACTTTCCGCTTCTCATGATGTGTTCGAAAAATGTTGATTGTTTCTTTCTGATCTTTGTTAGTAGCTCCCTTTTAGAGTTGACCTCTTTGAGAATTTCCTCATTGGTCTTTTTAGCAGTCCAGGGAACTCCCAATATTCTTCTGAGAAATCCAACTCTGTTGTCTCTAATCGTCTTTTCGTTTGTTTACTTTCATTTGCTTCCATAGGTCATAATTTGTTCCATATAGCACCGATGAACTCTCTTTCTCATTTCTATTGACATAGATTTGTTGCATAAGATATTCTTCATTTTCTGAAATGCTATTTTGGCTTGAACTATTCTGCTTTTTATTTCTGTGGTGCATCTTCCGTTTGATGTTACTATTGTGACCAAATATTTGAAACCTTGCACTTGTTTCATATTTGCCCTGTTTATTTTTATGCTGCATGATGGTGATGATTGTTTCTTCGATATGACCATTACTTCGGTTTTCTTACTATTCAGACTGAGATCTTTCTTATTGCTTTCTTTTACTATTATGTCTATCATTTCTTGTAGTTCATTCTTTGTATCTGCTATTAAGTCTGTGTCATCCGCATATCGCAAATTATTTATGTTGTGACCGTTGACTTCACTTCCTTTTTGTCAACTATTGATCTCATAATATTTTCGCTGTAAAGTGAAAACAAATCCGGCGACAGAACACAGCCTTGTCTGACTCCTTGTTTTATATATTGGAATTTTTTTTGTTTATTTGCTAATTCGTATAGTTGCTGTTTGTTGCCAGTACATTTTTATGATTCGCAGATCCTTTCCATCAATGTTTAATTTCTGCAGCATATTTATTATTTCCACATGCTTTACTTTGTCATATGCTTTTGTGTAGTCTATAAAGCTCATATATACATCTTTCTTTACCTCTATAGCTCTTTCTATCAGTGTTCTTAAGATGTATATTGCACTATTGGTGCCCTTTCCTTCCACAAATCCACATTGTTCCTGACTTATTTCTGGTTTTATTTTCTTCATGATGTATATTAAGTAATATTTTCGTCATGTTGCTCACGGGACTAATAGTGCGATCATCATCATCATTGAGTGCCGTCTCCGCATCGAAGGTTGGCTACCATGGAGCGCCATTCCACTCTGTCTCTTGCTTTGATGGTGTAGATTGTCATAGACTGACTTGTCCATCTTTTGATGTTACTCGCTCATGTTAATCTTGATCTGCCTCTTTTACCTTGTATTTTCCCTTCCAATATTACTTTTATTAGGCTGTTGTTTCTTTTAACATGACCAAAAAAATTCATTTGTCTTGTTTTAATTGTGTTTAGTAGTTCTCTTTTTATTTTAGTTGTTTTAAAACTTCATCGTTTATTTTCTTTTCTTTCCATCCAATTCTACTTATTCTTCTATGAATCCACATTACAAAGACTTCAATTATTTGTTCTGTTTTATTGTCTAATGTCCATATTTCTGTACTATACAGGAATATTGAGGAGATATAACATTTTGCTATTCTTAGTTTTAGCCCTGTTGATATTTGTTTTGATGTTAGTATGTTCTTCATGACATTAAAATTACTTTTTGCCATACTATTCTTTTGTTTATTTCAGTTGTACATTTTCCATCACTGGTTATAGTATGTCCCAGGTAGTTGTAGCTCTGAACTGTCTCCAGGTTTATTCCTTGTACTTTAATATTTATTTGTAGGTCTTGAGAATTGTCTTTGTTTATGATCATAGTTTTAGTCTTTTTTTATATTCATATCTAGTCCATATTTTATGCTTGTCATGTTTATTTCATTAAGTAATTGTTGTAGATCTTTAGGATTTTCTGCTAGTAGTACAGTATCATCAGCATATCTTAGGTTATTGATTTTTTTTTCCATTAATGTTTAGGCCTGGCATCTCTGTGATGTTTTTAAAGATTTGCTCAGTGTATAGATTGAACAAGCTTGGTGATAGGATGCATCCTTGTCTTACTCCTCTTTTTATATCAATGGGTGTAGAGTTCTTTTTGTTATATTTTATTATTGCCGTTGCTCCCAGTACAAATTACATATTAGTCCTATTTCTGTATCATCCAGATTTATATCTTTTAGGCAGTCTATAAGTTGATTATGGTGTATTCTATCAAAAGCTTTGGTGTAGTCTATGAAGCAGGCATATATTGGTTTGTTTACTTCTATGTACTTTTCGATCAATGTCCTCATGCTGAATATGGCTTCTTTTGTCCCACTGTTTTTCCAGAATTCAAATTGCTGCTCATCTAATTCAGTCTTGATTTTATTCTGAATACTTCCCTGTATAACTTTTAGTAAAATGTTTTGTTACCTGGCTCATTAGTCTTATTGTTCTAAAATCATTGCATTCAACTGCACCATTCTTTTTAGGTAATGCAATGAAAGTTGACGTTTTTAGTTCAGTTGGTATGTATCCTGTATGGTGTATGGCATTTCATATGTCTGTGATCATTTTAATGGCAAAATCTTCTAGTGCCTGTATCATCTTTATCTGTATATTGTCAGGTCCTGCTGCTTTTCCCTTTTTCATTGTTTTTATAGCTTTTTCCGCCTCCGATTTTAAGATTTTATAGCTGGACGTACATTTTATAAATGCTTTTTTGTCCCTTTCGTCATGAAATAATTATGTTATATATTCCTGCCACCTATCGATTATATATTTATTTTCTGTTAGCATTCTTCCTTGTTTGGAGCCGCGATAGTTCAGTGGTTAGTGAACTGGACTACCACGGACAAGGGGTAGGGTTCGATCCCAACCGACGGCTTCCGGGTTCACCCAGCCTTAAATGGGTACCGGATTTTTTCTGGGAAAGTAAAGCAGCACGGGCGTAATACTGACCACATTACCCCAAAAATCATGGCGTAATACTGACCACATTACCCCAAAAATCATGTGCTGAAGGTCTGTAAAATATAGGGTCACTAACACCATATTTCCATATACGCCACTTGGCGTGACGGGGGTACTTTACTTTTACTATTCTTCTTTGTTTGTTTTTCAATACATCCGCTTCCTGCAGCTTTTTTGTTTTTATTAGTCATTCTCTTTATTTCTGTATGCACCCCTCTTAAATTTTTGTACTTTTGCCTTTTTGCAAATTTGCGTATTTCACTATCAATTTCCTTGTATCCTGGCAGTGTTCTTCGCTTGTCTTCTTTCTTCCATTTTTTCTAAGATGGTGTCAGTTATCTATTTTTTTTGTAGTCCTTTCCTTTTTGGGTAATGTGTCACATGATTCTTGTATACTGTTCTAGATGCATTGTCATTTGGTTGTAACTTTTTCTTCAGGATTTTCTCTTCTGTACTGCCCAATTCCTTCTAGGTACAAATAATAATACATAAATATTATTATATGGGGAACTTCCGAGGCGATAATAGGGAATAATAGAACAAAGAAGTATGTGTTAGCACTCGGAAAAATTGACAGACAAACAACAATAGAAAAAAACGAAGAACAATATATGGTCCGAAGTGGGATCGAACCCGTACTCAGTGGCACCGCGCCTTGCCACGAGAAGCCGAACGCTTGGTACACTGCCACGCAGCCAACTAAAAAATTGGCTATTGCAGTAGTGTCTTCCACGAAAGGCGATCTCAATGACTATAGCATAGGGTAACGATCACAGACCGGAAATAAATTGTATATTTGTACTTTCCTATTAATGCAAGTATCTCCCAGTAGGGCTGAATACTTGTGTTGTAGACAAACATTTATTGGACGAAACAGCACGAATAGTAGTTCCCAGTGGTTATATACTGGGTACAAATAATAATACATAAATATTATTATATGGGGAACTTCCGAGGCGATAATAGGGAATAATAGAACAAAGAAGTATGTGTTAGCACTCGGAAAAATTGACAGACAAACAACAATAGAAAAAAACGAAGAACAATATATGGTCCGAAGTGGGATCGAACCCGTACTCAGTGGCACCGCGCCTTGCCACGAGAAGCCGAACGCTTGGTACACTGCCACGCAGCCAACTAAAAAATTGGCTATTGCAGTAGTGTCTTCCACGAAAGGCGATCTCAATGACTATAGCATAGGGTAACGATCACAGACCGGAAATAAATTGTATATTTGTACTTTCCTATTAATGCAAGTATCTCCCAGTAGGGCTGAATACTTGTGTTGTAGACAAACATTTATTGGACGAAACAGCACGAATAGTAGTTCCCAGTGGTTATATACTGGGTACAAATAATAATACATAAATATTATTATATGGGGAACTTCCGAGGCGATAATAGGGAATAATAGAACAAAGAAGTATGTGTTAGCACTCGGAAAAATTGACAGACAAACAACAATAGAAAAAAACGAAGAACAATATATGGTCCGAAGTGGGATCGAACCCGTACTCAGTGGCACCGCGCCTTGCCACGAGAAGCCGAACGCTTGGTACACTGCCACGCAGCCAACTAAAAAATTGGCTATTGCAGTAGTGTCTTCCACGAAAGGCGATCTCAATGACTATAGCATAGGGTAACGATCACAGACCGGAAATAAATTGTATATTTGTACTTTCCTATTAATGCAAGTATCTCCCAGTAGGGCTGAATACTTGTGTTGTAGACAAACATTTATTGGACGAAACAGCACGAATAGTAGTTCCCAGTGGTTATATACTGGGTACAAATAATAATACATAAATATTATTATATGGGGAACTTCCGAGGCGATAATAGGGAATAATAGAACAAAGAAGTATGTGTTAGCACTCGGAAAAATTGACAGACAAACAACAATAGAAAAAAACGAAGAACAATATATGGTCCGAAGTGGGATCGAACCCGTACTCAGTGGCACCGCGCCTTGCCACGAGAAGCCGAACGCTTGGTACACTGCCACGCAGCCAACTAAAAAATTGGCTATTGCAGTAGTGTCTTCCACGAAAGGCGATCTCAATGACTATAGCATAGGGTAACGATCACAGACCGGAAATAAATTGTATATTTGTACTTTCCTATTAATGCAAGTATCTCCCAGTAGGGCTGAATACTTGTGTTGTAGACAAACATTTATTGGACGAAACAGCACGAATAGTAGTTCCCAGTGGTTATATACTGGGTACAAATAATAATACATAAATATTATTATATGGGGAACTTCCGAGGCGATAATAGGGAATAATAGAACAAAGAAGTATGTGTTAGCACTCGGAAAAATTGACAGACAAACAACAATAGAAAAAAACGAAGAACAATATATGGTCCGAAGTGGGATCGAACCCGTACTCAGTGGCACCGCGCCTTGCCACGAGAAGCCGAACGCTTGGTACACTGCCACGCAGCCAACTAAAAAATTGGCTATTGCAGTAGTGTCTTCCACGAAAGGCGATCTCAATGACTATAGCATAGGGTAACGATCACAGACCGGAAATAAATTGTATATTTGTACTTTCCTATTAATGCAAGTATCTCCCAGTAGGGCTGAATACTTGTGTTGTAGACAAACATTTATTGGACGAAACAGCACGAATAGTAGTTCCCAGTGGTTATATACTGGGTACAAATAATAATACATAAATATTATTATATGGGGAACTTCCGAGGCGATAATAGGGAATAATAGAACAAAGAAGTATGTGTTAGCACTCGGAAAAATTGACAGACAAACAACAATAGAAAAAAACGAAGAACAATATATGGTCCGAAGTGGGATCGAACCCGTACTCAGTGGCACCGCGCCTTGCCACGAGAAGCCGAACGCTTGGTACACTGCCACGCAGCCAACTAAAAAATTGGCTATTGCAGTAGTGTCTTCCACGAAAGGCGATCTCAATGACTATAGCATAGGGTAACGATCACAGACCGGAAATAAATTGTATATTTGTACTTTCCTATTAATGCAAGTATCTCCCAGTAGGGCTGAATACTTGTGTTGTAGACAAACATTTATTGGACGAAACAGCACGAATAGTAGTTCCCAGTGGTTATATACTGGGTACAAATAATAATACATAAATATTATTATATGGGGAACTTCCGAGGCGATAATAGGGAATAATAGAACAAAGAAGTATGTGTTAGCACTCGGAAAAATTGACAGACAAACAACAATAGAAAAAAACGAAGAACAATATATGGTCCGAAGTGGGATCGAACCCGTACTCAGTGGCACCGCGCCTTGCCACGAGAAGCCGAACGCTTGGTACACTGCCACGCAGCCAACTAAAAAATTGGCTATTGCAGTAGTGTCTTCCACGAAAGGCGATCTCAATGACTATAGCATAGGGTAACGATCACAGACCGGAAATAAATTGTATATTTGTACTTTCCTATTAATGCAAGTATCTCCCAGTAGGGCTGAATACTTGTGTTGTAGACAAACATTTATTGGACGAAACAGCACGAATAGTAGTTCCCAGTGGTTATATACTGGGTACAAATAATAATACATAAATATTATTATATGGGGAACTTCCGAGGCGATAATAGGGAATAATAGAACAAAGAAGTATGTGTTAGCACTCGGAAAAATTGACAGACAAACAACAATAGAAAAAAACGAAGAACAATATATGGTCCGAAGTGGGATCGAACCCGTACTCAGTGGCACCGCGCCTTGCCACGAGAAGCCGAACGCTTGGTACACTGCCACGCAGCCAACTAAAAAATTGGCTATTGCAGTAGTGTCTTCCACGAAAGGCGATCTCAATGACTATAGCATAGGGTAACGATCACAGACCGGAAATAAATTGTATATTTGTACTTTCCTGTTAATGCAAGTATCTCCCAGTAGGGCTGAATACTTGTGTTGTAGACAAACATTTATTGGACGAAACAGCACGAATAGTAGTTCCCAGTGGTTATATACTGGGTACAAATAATAATACATAAATATTATTATATGGGGAACTTCCGAGGCGATAATAGGGAATAATAGAACAAAGAAGTATGTGTTAGCACTCGGAAAAATTGACAGACAAACAACAATAGAAAAAAACGAAGAACAATATATGGTCCGAAGTGGGATCGAACCCGTACTCAGTGGCACCGCGCCTTGCCACGAGAAGCCGAACGCTTGGTACACTGCCACGCAGCCAACTAAAAAATTGGCTATTGCAGTAGTGTCTTCCACGAAAGGCGATCTCAATGACTATAGCATAGGGTAACGATCACAGACCGGAAATAAATTGTATATTTGTACTTTCCTATTAATGCAAGTATCTCCCAGTAGGGCTGAATACTTGTGTTGTAGACAAACATTTATTGGACGAAACAGCACGAATAGTAGTTCCCAGTGGTTATATACTGGGTACAAATAATAATACATAAATATTATTATATGGGGAACTTCCGAGGCGATAATAGGGAATAATAGAACAAAGAAGTATGTGTTAGCACTCGGAAAAATTGACAGACAAACAACAATAGAAAAAAACGAAGAACAATATATGGTCCGAAGTGGGATCGAACCCGTACTCAGTGGCACCGCGCCTTGCCACGAGAAGCCGAACGCTTGGTACACTGCCACGCAGCCAACTAAAAAATTGGCTATTGCAGTAGTGTCTTCCACGAAAGGCGATCTCAATGACTATAGCATAGGGTAACGATCACAGACCGGAAATAAATTGTATATTTGTACTTTCCTATTAATGCAAGTATCCCCCAGTAGGGCTGAATACTTGTGTTGTAGACAAACATTTATTGGACGAAACAGCACGAATAGTAGTTCCCAGTGGTTATATACTGGGTACAAATAATAATACATAAATATTATTATATGGGGAACTTCCGAGGCGATAATAGGGAATAATAGAACAAAGAAGTATGTGTTAGCACTCGGAAAAATTGACAGACAAACAACAATAGAAAAAAACGAAGAACAATATATGGTCCGAAGTGGGATCGAACCCGTACTCAGTGGCACCGCGCCTTGCCACGAGAAGCCGAACGCTTGGTACACTGCCACGCAGCCAACTAAAAAATTGGCTATTGCAGTAGTGTCTTCCACGAAAGGCGATCTCAATGACTATAGCATAGGGTAACGATCACAGACCGGAAATAAATTGTATATTTGTACTTTCCTGTTAATGCAAGTATCTCCCAGTAGGGCTGAATACTTGTGTTGTAGACAAACATTTATTGGACGAAACAGCACGAATAGTAGTTCCCAGTGGTTATATACTGGGTACAAATAATAATACATAAATATTATTATATGGGGAACTTCCGAGGCGATAATAGGGAATAATAGAACAAAGAAGTATGTGTTAGCACTCGGAAAAATTGACAGACAAACAACAATAGAAAAAAACGAAGAACAATATATGGTCCGAAGTGGGATCGAACCCGTACTCAGTGGCACCGCGCCTTGCCACGAGAAGCCGAACGCTTGGTACACTGCCACGCAGCCAACTAAAAAATTGGCTATTGCAGTAGTGTCTTCCACGAAAGGCGATCTCAATGACTATAGCATAGGGTAACGATCACAGACCGGAAATAAATTGTATATTTGTACTTTCCTATTAATGCAAGTATCTCCCAGTAGGGCTGAATACTTGTGTTGTAGACAAACATTTATTGGACGAAACAGCACGAATAGTAGTTCCCAGTGGTTATATACTGGGTACAAATAATAATACATAAATATTATTATATGGGGAACTTCCGAGGCGATAATAGGGAATAATAGAACAAAGAAGTATGTGTTAGCACTCGGAAAAATTGACAGACAAACAACAATAGAAAAAAACGAAGAACAATATATGGTCCGAAGTGGGATCGAACCCGTACTCAGTGGCACCGCGCCTTGCCACGAGAAGCCGAACGCTTGGTACACTGCCACGCAGCCAACTAAAAATTGGCTATTGCAGTAGTGTCTTCCACGAAAGGCGATCTCAATGACTATAGCATAGGGTAACGATCACAGACCGGAAATAAATTGTATATTTGTACTTTCCTATTAATGCAAGTATCCCCCAGTAGGGCTGAATACTTGTGTTGTAGACAAACATTTATTGGACGAAACAGCACGAATAGTAGTTCCCAGTGGTTATATACTGGGTACAAATAATAATACATAAATATTATTATATGGGGAACTTCCGAGGCGATAATAGGGAATAATAGAACAAAGAAGTATGTGTTAGCACTCGGAAAAATTGACAGACAAACAACAATAGAAAAAAACGAAGAACAATATATGGTCCGAAGTGGGATCGAACCCGTACTCAGTGGCACCGCGCCTTGCCACGAGAAGCCGAACGCTTGGTACACTGCCACGCAGCCAACTAAAAAATTGGCTATTGCAGTAGTGTCTTCCACGAAAGGCGATCTCAATGACTATAGCATAGGGTAACGATCACAGACCGGAAATAAATTGTATATTTGTACTTTCCTATTAATGCAAGTATCTCCCAGTAGGGCTGAATACTTGTGTTGTAGACAAACATTTATTGGACGAAACAGCACGAATAGTAGTTCCCAGTGGTTATATACTGGGTACAAATAATAATACATAAATATTATTATATGGGGAACTTCCGAGGCGATAATAGGGAATAATAGAACAAAGAAGTATGTGTTAGCACTCGGAAAAATTGACAGACAAACAACAATAGAAAAAAACGAAGAACAATATATGGTCCGAAGTGGGATCGAACCCGTACTCAGTGGCACCGCGCCTTGCCACGAGAAGCCGAACGCTTGGTACACTGCCACGCAGCCAACTAAAAAATTGGCTATTGCAGTAGTGTCTTCCACGAAAGGCGATCTCAATGACTATAGCATAGGGTAACGATCACAGACCGGAAATAAATTGTATATTTGTACTTTCCTATTAATGCAAGTATCTCCCAGTAGGGCTGAATACTTGTGTTGTAGACAAACATTTATTGGACGAAACAGCACGAATAGTAGTTCCCAGTGGTTATATACTGGGTACAAATAATAATACATAAATATTATTATATGGGGAACTTCCGAGGCGATAATAGGGAATAATAGAACAAAGAAGTATGTGTTAGCACTCGGAAAAATTGACAGACAAACAACAATAGAAAAAAACGAAGAACAATATATGGTCCGAAGTGGGATCGAACCCGTACTCAGTGGCACCGCGCCTTGCCACGAGAAGCCGAACGCTTGGTACACTGCCACGCAGCCAACTAAAAAATTGGCTATTGCAGTAGTGTCTTCCACGAAAGGCGATCTCAATGACTATAGCATAGGGTAACGATCACAGACCGGAAATAAATTGTATATTTGTACTTTCCTATTAATGCAAGTATCTCCCAGTAGGGCTGAATACTTGTGTTGTAGACAAACATTTATTGGACGAAACAGCACGAATAGTAGTTCCCAGTGGTTATATACTGGGTACAAATAATAATACATAAATATTATTATATGGGGAACTTCCGAGGCGATAATAGGGAATAATAGAACAAAGAAGTATGTGTTAGCACTCGGAAAAATTGACAGACAAACAACAATAGAAAAAAACGAAGAACAATATATGGTCCGAAGTGGGATCGAACCCGTACTCAGTGGCACCGCGCCTTGCCACGAGAAGCCGAACGCTTGGTACACTGCCACGCAGCCAACTAAAAAATTGGCTATTGCAGTAGTGTCTTCCACGAAAGGCGATCTCAATGACTATAGCATAGGGTAACGATCACAGACCGGAAATAAATTGTATATTTGTACTTTCCTATTAATGCAAGTATCTCCCAGTAGGGCTGAATACTTGTGTTGTAGACAAACATTTATTGGACGAAACAGCACGAATAGTAGTTCCCAGTGGTTATATACTGGGTACAAATAATAATACATAAATATTATTATATGGGGAACTTCCGAGGCGATAATAGGGAATAATAGAACAAAGAAGTATGTGTTAGCACTCGGAAAATTGACAGACAAACAACAATAGAAAAAAACGAAGAACAATATATGGTCCGAAGTGGGATCGAACCCGTACTCAGTGGCACCGCGCCTTGCCACGAGAAGCCGAACGCTTGGTACACTGCCACGCAGCCAACTAAAAAATTGGCTATTGCAGTAGTGTCTTCCACGAAAGGCGATCTCAATGACTATAGCATAGGGTAACGATCACAGACCGGAAATAAATTGTATATTTGTACTTTCCTATTAATGCAAGTATCTCCCAGTAGGGCTGAATACTTGTGTTGTAGACAAACATTTATTGGACGAAACAGCACGAATAGTAGTTCCCAGTGGTTATATACTGGGTACAAATAATAATACATAAATATTATTATATGGGGAACTTCCGAGGCGATAATAGGGAATAATAGAACAAAGAAGTATGTGTTAGCACTCGGAAAAATTGACAGACAAACAACAATAGAAAAAAACGAAGAACAATATATGGTCCGAAGTGGGATCGAACCCGTACTCAGTGGCACCGCGCCTTGCCACGAGAAGCCGAACGCTTGGTACACTGCTACGCAGCCAACTAAAAAATTGGCTATTGCAGTAGTGTCTTCCACGAAAGGCGATCTCAATGACTATAGCATAGGGTAACGATCACAGACCGGAAATAAATTGTATATTTGTACTTTCCTATTAATGCAAGTATCTCCCAGTAGGGCTGAATACTTGTGTTGTAGACAAACATTTATTGGACGAAACAGCACGAATAGTAGTTCCCAGTGGTTATATACTGGGTACAAATAATAATACATAAATATTATTATATGGGGAACTTCCGAGGCGATAATAGGGAATAATAGAACAAAGAAGTATGTG
Organism: Megaustenia siamemsis; assembly: GCA_032433765.1. NCBI lineage: Eukaryota > Metazoa > Mollusca > Gastropoda > Stylommatophora > Ariophantidae > Megaustenia > Megaustenia siamemsis. The sequence goes on along the minus strand of JAVIAB010000125.1, from coordinate 61,658,517 downwards.
TTAGCACTCGGAAAAATTGACAGACAAACAACAATAGAAAAAAACGAAGAACAATATATGGTCCGAAGTGGGATCGAACCCGTACTCAGTGGCACCGCGCCTTGCCACGAGAAGCCGAACGCTTGGTACACTGCCACGCAGCCAACTAAAAAATTGGCTATTGCAGTAGTGTCTTCCACGAAAGGCGATCTCAATGACTATAGCATAGGGTAACGATCACAGACCGGAAATAAATTGTATATTTGTACTTTCCTATTAATGCAAGTATCTCCCAGTAGGGCTGAATACTTGTGTTGTAGACAAACATTTATTGGACGAAACAGCACGAATAGTAGTTCCCAGTGTTATATACTGGGTACAAATAATAATACATAAATATTATTATATGGGGAACTTCCGAGGCGATAATAGGGAATAATAGAACAAAGAAGTATGTGTTAGCACTCGGAAAAATTGACAGACAAACAACAATAGAAAAAAACGAAGAACAATATATGGTCCGAAGTGGGATCGAACCCGTACTCAGTGGCACCGCGCCTTGCCACGAGAAGCCGAACGCTTGGTACACTGCCACGCAGCCAACTAAAAAATTGGCTATTGCAGTAGTGTCTTCCACGAAAGGCGATCTCAATGACTATAGCATAGGGTAACGATCACAGACCGGAAATAAATTGTATATTTGTACTTTCCTATTAATGCAAGTATCTCCCAGTAGGGCTGAATACTTGTGTTGTAGACAAACATTTATTGGACGAAACAGCACGAATAGTAGTTCCCAGTGGTTATATACTGGGTACAAATAATAATACATAAATATTATTATATGGGGAACTTCCGAGGCGATAATAGGGAATAATAGAACAAAGAAGTATGTGTTAGCACTCGGAAAAATTGACAGACAAACAACAATAGAAAAAAACGAAGAACAATATATGGTCCGAAGTGGGATCGAACCCGTACTCAGTGGCACCGCGCCTTGCCACGAGAAGCCGAACGCTTGGTACACTGCCACGCAGCCAACTAAAAAATTGGCTATTGCAGTAGTGTCTTCCACGAAAGGCGATCTCAATGACTATAGCATAGGGTAACGATCACAGACCGGAAATAAATTGTATATTTGTACTTTCCTATTAATGCAAGTATCTCCCAGTAGGGCTGAATACTTGTGTTGTAGACAAACATTTATTGGACGAAACAGCACGAATAGTAGTTCCCAGTGGTTATATACTGGGTACAAATAATAATACATAAATATTATTATATGGGGAACTTCCGAGGCGATAATAGGGAATAATAGAACAAAGAAGTATGTGTTAGCACTCGGAAAAATTGACAGACAAACAACAATAGAAAAAAACGAAGAACAATATATGGTCCGAAGTGGGATCGAACCCGTACTCAGTGGCACCGCGCCTTGCCACGAGAAGCCGAACGCTTGGTACACTGCCACGCAGCCAACTAAAAAATTGGCTATTGCAGTAGTGTCTTCCACGAAAGGCGATCTCAATGACTATAGCATAGGGTAACGATCACAGACCGGAAATAAATTGTATATTTGTACTTTCCTATTAATGCAAGTATCTCCCAGTAGGGCTGAATACTTGTGTTGTAGACAAACATTTATTGGACGAAACAGCACGAATAGTAGTTCCCAGTGGTTATATACTGGGTACAAATAATAATACATAAATATTATTATATGGGGAACTTCCGAGGCGATAATAGGGAATAATAGAACAAAGAAGTATGTGTTAGCACTCGGAAAAATTGACAGACAAACAACAATAGAAAAAAAACGAACAATATATGGTCCGAAGTGGGATCGAACCCGTACTCAGTGGCACCGCGCCTTGCCACGAGAAGCCGAACGCTTGGTACACTGCCACGCAGCCAACTAAAAAATTGGCTATTGCAGTAGTGTCTTCCACGAAAGGCGATCTCAATGACTATAGCATAGGGTAACGATCACAGACCGGAAATAAATTGTATATTTGTACTTTCCTATTAATGCAAGTATCTCCCAGTAGGGCTGAATACTTGTGTTGTAGACAAACATTTATTGGACGAAACAGCACGAATAGTAGTTCCCAGTGGTTATATACTGGGTACAAATAATAATACATAAATATTATTATATGGGGAACTTCCGAGGCGATAATAGGGAATAATAGAACAAAGAAGTATGTGTTAGCACTCGGAAAAATTGACAGACAAACAACAATAGAAAAAAACGAAGAACAATATATGGTCCGAAGTGGGATCGAACCCGTACTCAGTGGCACCGCGCCTTGCCACGAGAAGCCGAACGCTTGGTACACTGCCACGCAGCCAACTAAAAAATTGGCTATTGCAGTAGTGTCTTCCACGAAAGGCGATCTCAATGACTATAGCATAGGGTAACGATCACAGACCGGAAATAAATTGTATATTTGTACTTTCCTATTAATGCAAGTATCTCCCAGTAGGGCTGAATACTTGTGTTGTAGACAAACATTTATTGGACGAAACAGCACGAATAGTAGTTCCCAGTGGTTATATACTGGGTACAAATAATAATACATAAATATTATTATATGGGGAACTTCCGAGGCGATAATAGGGAATAATAGAACAAAGAAGTATGTGTTAGCACTCGGAAAAATTGACAGACAAACAACAATAGAAAAAAACGAAGAACAATATATGGTCCGAAGTGGGATCGAACCCGTACTCAGTGGCACCGCGCCTTGCCACGAGAAGCCGAACGCTTGGTACACTGCCACGCAGCCAACTAAAAAATTGGCTATTGCAGTAGTGTCTTCCACGAAAGGCGATCTCAATGACTATAGCATAGGGTAACGATCACAGACCGGAAATAAATTGTATATTTGTACTTTCCTATTAATGCAAGTATCTCCCAGTAGGGCTGAATACTTGTGTTGTAGACAAACATTTATTGGACGAAACAGCACGAATAGTAGTTCCCAGTGGTTATATACTGGGTACAAATAATAATACATAAATATTATTATATGGGGAACTTCCGAGGCGATAATAGGGAATAATAGAACAAAGAAGTATGTGTTAGCACTCGGAAAAATTGACAGACAAACAACAATAGAAAAAAACGAAGAACAATATATGGTCCGAAGTGGGATCGAACCCGTACTCAGTGGCACCGCGCCTTGCCACGAGAAGCCGAACGCTTGGTACACTGCCACGCAGCCAACTAAAAAATTGGCTATTGCAGTAGTGTCTTCCACGAAAGGCGATCTCAATGACTATAGCATAGGGTAACGATCACAGACCGGAAATAAATTGTATATTTGTACTTTCCTATTAATGCAAGTATCTCCCAGTAGGGCTGAATACTTGTGTTGTAGACAAACATTTATTGGACGAAACAGCACGAATAGTAGTTCCCAGTGGTTATATACTGGGTACAAATAATAATACATAAATATTATTATATGGGGAACTTCCGAGGCGATAATAGGGAATAATAGAACAAAGAAGTATGTGTTAGCACTCGGAAAAATTGACAGACAAACAACAATAGAAAAAAACGAAGAACAATATATGGTCCGAAGTGGGATCGAACCCGTACTCAGTGGCACCGCGCCTTGCCACGAGAAGCCGAACGCTTGGTACACTGCCACGCAGCCAACTAAAAAATTGGCTATTGCAGTAGTGTCTTCCACGAAAGGCGATCTCAATGACTATAGCATAGGGTAACGATCACAGACCGGAAATAAATTGTATATTTGTACTTTCCTATTAATGCAAGTATCTCCCAGTAGGGCTGAATACTTGTGTTGTAGACAAACATTTATTGGACGAAACAGCACGAATAGTAGTTCCCAGTGGTTATATACTGGGTACAAATAATAATACATAAATATTATTATATGGGGAACTTCCGAGGCGATAATAGGGAATAATAGAACAAAGAAGTATGTGTTAGCACTCGGAAAATTGACAGACAAACAACAATAGAAAAAAACGAAGAATATAACCAGTATATAACCACTGGGAACTACTATTCGTGCTGTTTCGTCCAATAAATGTTTGTCTACAACACAAGTATTCAGCCCTACTGGGAGATACTTGCATTAATAGGAAAGTACAAATATACAATTTATTTCCGGTCTGTGATCGTTACCCTATGCTATAGTCATTGAGATCGCCTTTCGTGGAAGACACTACTGCAATAGCCAATTTTTTAGTTGGCTGCGTGGCAGTGTACCAAGCGTTCGGCTTCTCGTGGCAAGGCGCGGTGCCACTGAGTACGGGTTCGATCCCACTTCGGACCATATATTGTTCTTCGTTTTTTCTATTGTTGTTTGTCTGTCAATTTTTCCGAGTGCTAACACATACTTCTTTGTTCTATTATTCCCTATTATCGCCTCGGAAGTTCCCCATATAATAATATTTATGTATTATTATTTGTACCCAGTATATAACCACTGGGAACTACTATTCGTGCTGTTTCGTCCAATAAATGTTTGTCTACAACACAAGTATTCAGCCCTACTGGGAGATACTTGCATTAATAGGAAAGTACAAATATACAATTTATTTCCGGTCTGTGATCGTTACCCTATGCTATAGTCATTGAGATCGCCTTCGTGGAAGACACTACTGCAATAGCCAATTTTTTAGTTGGCTGCGTGGCAGTGTACCAAGCGTTCGGCTTCTCGTGGCAAGGCGCGGTGCCACTGAGTACGGGTTCGATCCCACTTCGGACCATATATTGTTCTTCGTTTTTTTCTATTGTTGTTTGTCTGTCAATTTTTCCGAGTGCTAACACATACTTCTTTGTTCTATTATTCCCTATTATCGCCTCGGAAGTTCCCCATATAATAATATTTATGTATTATTATTTGTACCCAGTATATAACCACTGGGAACTACTATTCGTGCTGTTTCGTCCAATAAATGTTTGTCTACAACACAAGTATTCAGCCCTACTGGGAGATACTTGCATTAATAGGAAAGTACAAATATACAATTTATTTCCGGTCTGTGATCGTTACCCTATGCTATAGTCATTGAGATCGCCTTTCGTGGAAGACACTACTGCAATAGCCAATTTTTTAGTTGGCTGCGTGGCAGTGTACCAAGCGTTCGGCTTCTCGTGGCAAGGCGCGGTGCCACTGAGTACGGGTTCGATCCCACTTCGGACCATATATTGTTCTTCGTTTTTTTCTATTGTTGTTTGTCTGTCAATTTTTCCGAGTGCTAACACATACTTCTTTGTTCTATTATTCCCTATTATCGCCTCGGAAGTTCCCCATATAATAATATTTATGTATTATTATTTGTACCCAGTATATAACCACTGGGAACTACTATTCGTGCTGTTTCGTCCAATAAATGTTTGTCTACAACACAAGTATTCAGCCCTACTGGGAGATACTTGCATTAATAGGAAAGTACAAATATACAATTTATTTCCGGTCTGTGATCGTTACCCTATGCTATAGTCATTGAGATCGCCTTTCGTGGAAGACACTACTGCAATAGCCAATTTTTTAGTTGGCTGCGTGGCAGTGTACCAAGCGTTCGGCTTCTCGTGGCAAGGCGCGGTGCCACTGAGTACGGGTTCGATCCCACTTCGGACCATATATTGTTCTTCGTTTTTTCTATTGTTGTTTGTCTGTCAATTTTTCCGAGTGCTAACACATACTTCTTTGTTCTATTATTCCCTATTATCGCCTCGGAAGTTCCCCGTATAATAATATTTATGTATTATTATTTGTACCCAGAATATAACCACTGGGAACTACTATTCGTGCTGTTTCGTCCAATAAATGTTTGTCTACAACACAAGTATTCAGCCCTACTGGGAGATACTTGCATTAATAGGAAAGTACAAATATACAATTTATTTCCGGTCTGTGATCGTTACCCTATGCTATAGTCATTGAGATCGCCTTTCGTGGAAGACACTACTGCAATAGCCAATTTTTTAGTTGGCTGCGTGGCAGTGTACCAAGCGTTCGGCTTCTCGTGGCAAGGCGCGGTGCCACTGAGTACGGGTTCGATCCCACTTCGGACCATATATTGTTCTTCGTTTTTTTCTATTGTTGTTTGTCTGTCAATTTTTCCGAGTGCTAACACATACTTCTTTGTTCTATTATTCCCTATTATCGCCTCGGAAGTTCCCCATATAATAATATTTATGTATTATTATTTGTACCCAGTATATAACCACTGGGAACTACTATTCGTGCTGTTTCGTCCAATAAATGTTTGTCTACAACACAAGTATTCAGCCCTACTGGGAGATACTTGCATTAATAGGAAAGTACAAATATACAATTTATTTCCGGTCTGTGATCGTTACCCTATGCTATAGTCATTGAGATCGCCTTTCGTGGAAGACACTACTGCAATAGCCAATTTTTTAGTTGGCTGCGTGGCAGTGTACCAAGCGTTCGGCTTCTCGTGGCAAGGCGCGGTGCCACTGAGTACGGGTTCGATCCCACTTCGGACCATATATTGTTCTTCGTTTTTTTCTATTGTTGTTTGTCTGTCAATTTTTCCGAGTGCTAACACATACTTCTTTGTTCTATTATTCCCTATTATCGCCTCGGAAGTTCCCCATATAATAATATTTATGTATTATTATTTGTACCCAGTATATAACCACTGGGAACTACTATTCGTGCTGTTTCGTCCAATAAATGTTTGTCTACAACACAAGTATTCAGCCCTACTGGGAGATACTTGCATTAATAGGAAAGTACAAATGTACAATTTATTTCCGGTCTGTGATCGTTACCCTATGCTATAGTCATTGAGATCGCCTTTCGTGGAAGACACTACTGCAATAGCCAATTTTTTAGTTGGCTGCGTGGCAGTGTACCAAGCGTTCGGCTTCTCGTGGCAAGGCGCGGTGCCACTGAGTACGGGTTCGATCCCACTTCGGACCATATATTGTTCTTCGTTTTTTTCTATTGTTGTTTGTCTGTCAATTTTTCCGAGTGCTAACACATACTTCTTTGTTCTATTATTCCCAATTCCTTCTAGCAGCATCTGATATGTGTTCTCTGTATTGTTTAAGTTTCTTTAACATATTTTTTTACTTAAAGCTATTATATCTATTGGTATTGCTGAATTAGTCTTTTGTTTGTTTCTCTTTAATTTGATTTTCATTTTAATCATTACAGGATTGTGAACTGAATTAATATCTGCTCCTAGATAGGTTTTGGCTTTCTTAACGCCATTCCGGAATCTGTCTGTTATCATTATGTTATATCAAAATAGTGCGATCGTCTTCACATTCAGTGGCGACTGACTTCTTCGGTATGGCTACAAAGATAGATATTAGTAGATCTTCGGGTATGTGAGTAGTATACAATGGTGTGTTTGATTAGTATTTGGCCCGTAAATTAACAAAGATATATAGGGCGGCGCGCATAAAGCGTGCGGCGCAGGGGGAGTTAACCGTGACCGCTGGTCCCGGTGACCCCGGAAGTGAAAGTTTATATTTGGTGTGTGCTGACTTTGGAGTTCTTGATGTAGAAGTGACCTGTTTATGTCTGGTGTGCGCTGACTTTTGGAGTTCAGTGGCCGGGTGACCGCTTATCTCGTGGGGTGTCAAGTGGTCAGCGGGGCTTATCTCAAGTGGGTGAGCGGGGCTTATCTCAAGTGGGTGAGCGGGGTGTCTGTCGGCGTGACCTCGGCGCTCAGCATTTTAAAAATTCCGAATTATTTAAAAAAAACAGTCTCCATCGGATTTCGAACACGGGTCTACGGTGTGCCAGGCCAGACACTTACCACTATGCTACAGGCGATCACAGAATTAGAGGCTGAATGAGACAGGTGAGTCGTGACGCTTTTGTTGGTGCTCGACAGCTATCTAGTAGTAGAGAAAGATTGACCCGCATTTAGGCGCTAAATTAACAAAGATATATAGGGCGGCGCGCATAACGCGTGCGGCGCAGGGGGAGTTAACCGTGACATTTCGTGTCGAGATGCCCGGTGACCTCTCGTTGACCTCTCGTGGTGGGGGCGGCGGTGGTGCTGCGAAGTGGTGACCTCCCGCGGTGGTATCATAACTTTCACATTCTTTCAATGGTGCCGTAACTTTGTATATTATACTCTCAGGCAATAAAAAAAACAGTGACAAGTTTATTTATTTATTGTTTTAAAAACTTCCTTTAGAATTAAAGGTAACAGCTTAGGCCGTTACACATGCTACACGAAGCTACGTTAACGAACTTAGTAACTACACGCCAAACGCGAAACACCGTGTTAATTACGTTAAGCGAGATCAAAGAGCTCGGTTCCCGTTAGACGGGCGCGAGATCAAAGAATCCGCCACCCGCGAGAGTCCGCCAGCCGCGTGGAAATCTCCGTAGCCGGTAAGTGTTCATCAGGAGTGTCATTTAACAGGGGAATTTTACGATACCGATGTTTTAATGTGAGACGCTTGGGGGTAATTAATATGTTTTCCTGTTTCGTGTTCAAAGACCCTATTTCTCTGTGAAATTTCTCACTTGGGTAACTTAAGCTGGTCTAGCCGTCTAACAGAGAGACAGTAAATTAATGTACTTTTGATATTCTATTACTGTTGTGTTTTTTGTAGTGGTTGTAGTAATAGTAGTAGTAGTTAAAGTCGGTGTACAACTAGTGTGACTTGTATTTTGTAGAGTTATAACAGACAAGTGGGGGCTATGCTTTTTTTCATGTATAGTAGAGAGCGGTAGAGCCTTATAGTTATTTTATGCATGACAACTTTAATGTATCTATAAAATTTATTTTGAAATTATGGAAACATACAACTTACTCAGGGCTTGGCCAACTAACAGCAACGGTCTTGCTAATATATTTAACCCGTGGAAACATCAGCATCATGAGACTTATTAATGTCCAAATTGACCACTTGTTCATAACACGGATACGACAGCGATGATGACTTTAACGGGTACGCAATCAAAGATCCCGTGGGTTTTGTTTTAGTCGATGACAACTTTTGAAATAGTAGATGACAACTTTTGTATTAGCAGATGACAGCTTTCAATGACTGTTACATGCTATGTCATTGTAGCAGTCATGTATGTCATGTCGATGTAGTAGACACGTATGTCATGTCATTGTAACAGTCATGTCAATGTAACAGTCATTTCGTTGTAATATGCATCTCGTTGTAACAGTCACGTATGTCATGTCGTTTATCAGAGACGTATGGTATGTCGTTGTAACAGACATGTCGTTGTATCAGTCATGTCGATGCAGTAGACACGTATGTCATGTCATTGTAACAGTCATGTCAATGTAGTAGACACGTATGTCATGTCATTGTAACAGTCATGTCAATGTAACAGTCATTTCGTTGTAATAGTCATCTCGTTGTAACAGTCACGTATGTCATGTCGTTTTATCAGAGACGTATGGTATGTCGTTGTAACAGACACGTATGTCATGTCATTGTAACAGTCATGTCAATGTAGTAGACACGTATGTCATGTCATTGTAACAGTCATGTCAATGTAACAGTCATTTCGTTGTAATAGTCATCTCGTTGTAACAGACACGTATGTCATGTCGTTTTATCAGAGACGTATGGTATGTCGTTGTAACAGACACGTATGTCATGTCGTTATAACAGACACGTATGTCATGTCGTTTTATCAGAGACGTATGGTATGTCGTTGTATCAGTCATGTCGTTGTATCAGTCATGTCGTTTTATCAGAGACGTATGGTATGTCGTTGTAACAGACATGTCGTTGTATCAGTCATGTCGATGTAGTAGACACGTATGTCATGTCATTGTAACAGTCATGCCAATGTAACAGTCATGTCAATGTAACAGTCATTTCGTTGTAATAGTCATCTCGTTGTAACAGTCACGTATGTCATGTCGTTTTATCAGAGACGTATGGTATGTCGTTGTAGCAGACACGTATGTCATGTTATTGTAACAGGCATGTCAATGTAGTAGACACGTATGTCATGTCATTGTAACAGTCATGTCAATGTAACAGTCATTTCGTGTAATAGTCATATCGTTGTAACAGTCACGTATGTCATGTCGTTTTATCAGAGACGTATGGTATGTCGTTGTAGCAGACACGTATGTCATGTTATTGTAACAGGCATGTCAATGTAGTAGACACGTATGTCATGTCATTGTAACAGTCATGTCAATGTAACAGTCATCTCGTTGTAACAGTCACGTATGTCATGTCGTTTTATCAGAGACGTATGGTATGTCGTTGTAACAGACACGTATGTCATGTCGTTTTATCAGAGACGTATGGTATGTCGTTGTATCAGTCATGTCAATGTAACAGTCATTTCGTTGTAATAGTCATCTCGTTGTAACAGTCACGTATGTCATGTCGTTTTATCAGAGACGAATGGTATGTCGTTGTAACAGACATGTCGTTGTATCAGTCATGTCGATGTAGTAGACACGTATGTCATGTCATTGTAACAGTCATGTCAATGTAACAGGCATCTCGTTGTAACAGTCACGTATGTCATGTCGTTTTATCAGAGACGTATGGTATGTCGTTGTAACAGACATGTCGTTGTATCAGTCATGTCAATGTAACAGTCATGTCAATGTAACAGTCATTTCGTTGTAATAGTCATCTCGTTGTAACAGACACGTATGTCATGTCGTTGTAACAGACACGTATGGTATGTCGTTGTAACAGACATGTCGTTGTATCAGTCATGTCGATGTAGTAGACACGTATGTCATGTCATTGTAACAGTCATGTCAATGTAGTAGACACGTATGTCATGTCATTGTAACAGTCATGTCAATGTAACAGTCATTTCGTTGTAATAGTCATCTCGTTGTAACAGTCACGTATGTCATGTCGTTTTATCAGAGACGTATGGTATGTCGTTGTAACAGACACGTATGTCATGTCATTGTAACAGTCATGTCAATGTAGTAGACACGTATGTCATGTCATTGTAACAGTCATGTCAATGTAACAGTCATTTCGTTGTAATAGTCATCTCGTTGTAACAGTCACGTATGTCATGTCGTTGTAACAGACACGTATGTCATGTCGTTTTATCAGAGACGTATGGTATGTCGTTGTAACAGACACGTATGTCATGTCGTTATAACAGACACACGTATGTCATGTCGTTTTATCAGAGACGTATGGTATGTCGTTGTATCAGTCATGTCGTTGTATCAGTCATGTCGTTTTATCAGAGACGTATGGTATGTCGTTGTAACAGACATGTCGTTGTATCAGTCATGTCGATGTAGTAGACACGTATGTCATGTCATTGTAACAGTCATGCCAATGTAACAGTCATGTCAATGTAACAGTCATTTCGTTGTAATAGTCATCTCGTTGTAACAGTCACGTATGTCATGTCGTTTTATCAGAGACGTATGGTATGTCGTTGTAGCAGACACGTATGTCATGTTATTGTAACAGGCATGTCAATGTAGTAGACACGTATGTCATGTCATTGTAACAGTCATGTCAATGTAACAGTCATCTCGTTGTAACAGTCACGTATGTCATGTCGTTTATCAGAGACGTATGGTATGTCGTTGTAACAGACATGTCGTTGTATCAGACATGTCGATGTAGTAGACACGTATGTCATGTCATTGTAACAGTCATGTCAATGTAACAGTCATCTCGTTGTAACAGTCACGTATGTCATGTCGTTTTATCAGAGACGTATGGTATGTCGTTGTAACAGACATGTCGTTTTATCAGCCATGTCGATGTACTAAACACGTATGTCATGTCATTGTAACAGTCATGTCAATGTAACAGTCATCTCGTTGTAACAGTCACGTATGTCATGTCGTTTTATCAGAGACGTATGGTATGTCGTTGTATCAGTCATGTCAATGTAACAGTCATTTCGTTGTAATAGTCATCTCGTTGTAACAGACACGTATGTCATGTCATTGTAACAGACACGTATGGTATCTCGTTGTAACAGACATTTCGTTGTATCAGTCATGTCGATGTAGTAGACACGTATGTCATGTCATTGTAACAGTCATTTCGTTGTAATAGTCATCTCGTTGTAACAGACACGTATGCCATGTCGTTTGTAACAGACACGTATGGTATGTCGTTGTAACAGACATGTCGTTGTATCAGTCATGTCGATGTAGTAGACACGTATGTCATGTCATTGTAACAGTCATGTCAATGTAACAGTCATTTCGTTGTAATAGTCATCTCGTTGTAACAGTCACGTATGTCATGTCGTTTTTATCAGAGACGAATGGTATGTCGTTGTAACAGACATGTCGTTGTATCAGTCATGTCGATGTAGTAGACACGTATGTCATGTCATGTCATTGTAACAGTGTCAATGTAGTAGACACGTATGTCATGTCATTGTAACAGCATGTCAATGTAACAGTCATTTCGTTGTAATAGTCAGCTCGTTGTAACAGACACGCATGTCATGTCGTTGTAACAGACACGTATGTCATGTCGTTTTATCAGAGACGTATGGTATGTCGTTGTATCAGGCATGTCGTTGTAACAGACACGTATGTCATGTCGTTATAACAGTCACAGATGGCGTGTCGTATCAGTCATGTCGTTGTAACAGACACGTATGTCATGTCGTTATAACAGTCACAGGTCGCGTGTCGTTGTATCAGACACGTGTGTCATGTCGTTGTATGAGACACAGATCTCATGTCATGATATTGTTGTAGTTGTTCAAGTAGTTGTTGATGTTGTAGTAGTAGTGGAAGATGTTAGAAGACGTGTTTATTTTAGCAGAGGAAGTTTCTGAATTGTAGAAGACAACTTTCGAAATAGCAGATGACAACATTTGTTTTAGCCGAGGACAACGTTCGAAATAGTAGGTGACAACTTTTGAATTACAGTGAGACGACTTTCGAATTACCATATGAGGGATACAAGTTCCAATAGGCGAGCATGAAACCCTCTAGAGAAAATCCAATAACCCTTGAGGTTTCTTCTGGTGAACATCTGTGTCCATTGTGTTCAAGAAGTTTAAATGGTGCGGTGATTTGTTGGCGCGCACTCGACAACCTACATACAATCATCATGACACACCAGACAATCTACCTACAACTATCATGTCACACTGGACAACATACATATAACCATCATGCAACACTAGACAACCTACATACAAGCATCATGACACAGTCGACAACTCACATTCATCCATCCCGACACACTAGACAACCTACATACAGCCATCACGCCACACTAGACAACCTACATACAGCCCTCACGACAAACTAGACAACCTACATACAACTATCATGTCACACTGGACAACATACATACAACCATCATGCTACACTAGACAGCCTACATTCATCCATCCCGACATACTAGCCAATCTACATTCATCCATCCCGACACCCTAGACAACCTACATTCATCCATCCCGACACATTAGACAACCTACATTCATCCATCCCGACATACTAGCCAATCTACATTCATCCATCCCGACATACTAGCCAATCTACATTCATCCATCCCGACATACTAGCCAATCTACATCATCCATCCCGACTACTAGCCAATCTACATTCATCCATCCCGACACACTAGACAACCTACCTTCATCCATCCCGACACATTAGACAACCTACATTCATCCATCCGACATACTAGCCAATCTACATTCATCCATCCCGACATACTAGCCAATCTACATTCATCCATCCCGACATACTAGCCAATCTACATTCATCCATCCCGACACACTAGACAACCTACTTCATCCATCCCGACACACTAGACAACCTACCTTCATCCATCCCGACACATTAGACAACCTACATACAACGTATGACACATATGACTACTACAACGACGGTATGACACCTATGACTACTACAACGACATGACATGGAAAACCGTTAACAACAGAACTGACACGATGTACTGTGAAAGGCCATGGTCGCCTATTGGAACTTGTATCCCTCATATGGTCATTCGAAAGTCGTCTCACTGTAATTCAAAAAGTTGTCACCTACTATTTCGAACGTTGTCCTCGGCTAAAACAAATGTTGTCATCAGCTATTTCGAAAGTTGTCTTCTACAATTCAGAAACTTCTCTGCTAAAATAAACACGTCTTCTAACATCTTCCACTACTACTACAACATCAACAACTACTTGAACAACTACAACAATATCATGACATGAGATCTGTGTCTCATACAACGACATGACACACGTGTCTGATACAACGACACGCTACCTGTGACTGTTATAACGACATGACATACGTGTCTGTTACAACGACATGACTGATACAACACGCCATCTGTGACTGTTATAACGACATGACATACGTGTCTGTTACAACGACATGCCTGATACAACAACATACCATACGTCTCTGATAAAAACGACATGACGTACGTGTCTGTTACAACGACATGACATGCGTGTCTGTTACAACGAGCTGACTATTACAACGAAATGACTGTTACATTGACATGCCTGTTACAATGACATGACATACGTGTCTACTACATTGACATGACTGTTACAATGACATGACATACGTGTCTACTACATCGACATGACTGATACAACGACATGTCTGTTACAACGACATACCCTACGTGTCTGTTACAACGACATGACATACGTGTCTGTTACAACGAGATGACTATTACAACGAAATGACTGTTACATTGACATGACTGTTACATTGACATGACTGATACAACGACATGTCTGTTACAACGACATACCATACGTCTCTGATAAAACGACATGACATACGTGACTGTTACAACGAGATGCCTGTTACATTGACATGACTGTTACAATGACATGACATACGTGTCTACTACATCGACATGACTGATACAACGACATGTCTGTTACAACGACATACCATTCGTCTCTGATAAAACGACATGACATACGTGACTGTTACAACGAGATGACTATTACAACGAAATGACTGTTACATTGACATGACTGATACAACGACATACCATACGTCTCTGATAAAACGACATGACATACGTGTCTGTTACAACGACATACCATACGTCTCTGATAAAACGACATGACATACGTGACTGTTACAACGAGATGACTGTTACATTGACATGACTGTTACAATGACATGACATACGTGTCTACTACATTGACATGCCTGTTACAATAACATGACATACGTGTCTGCTACAACGACATACCATACGTCTCTGATAAAACGACATGACATACGTGACTGTTACAACGATATGACTAATACAACGAAATGACTGTTACATTGACATGACTGTTCATTGACATGACTGTTACAATGACATGACATACGTGTCTACTACATTGACATGACTGTTACATGACATGACATACGTGTCTGTTACAACGACATACCATACGTCTCTGATAAAACGACATGACATACGTGACTGTTACAACGAGATGACTATTACAACGAAATGACTGTTACATGACATGACTGTTACAACGACATACCATACGTCTCTGATAAAACGACATGACATACGTGTCTGTTACAACGACATACCATACGTCTCTGATAAAACGACATGACATACGTGACTGTTACAACGAGATGACTGTTACATTGACATGACTGTTACAATGACATGACATACGTGTCTACTACATTGACATGCTGTTACAATAACATGACATACGTGTCTGCTACAACGACATACCATACGTCTCTGATAAAACGACATGACTGTTACAACGATATGACTATTACAACGAAATGACTGTTACATTGACATGACTGTTACATTGACATGACTGTTACAAGACATGACATACGTGTCTAATACATCGACATGGACTGATACAACGACATGTCTGTTACAACGACATACCAACGTCTCTGATAAAACGACATGACTGATACAACGACATGACATATACAACGACATACCATACGCCTCTGATAAAACGACATGACATACGTGTCTGTTACAACGACATGACATACTCTCTCCTGATAAACGACATGACATACGTGACTGGAACCGAGATGACTATTAAACGAAATGACTGTTACATTGACATGACTGTTACAATGACATGACATACGTGTCTACTACATTGACATGACTGTTACAATGACATGACATACTGTCTACTACATCGACATGACTGATACAACGATATGTCTGTTACAACGACATACCATACGTCTCTGATAAAACGTACATGACATACGTGACTGTTACAACGAGATGCCTATTACAACGAAATGACGTTACATTGACAGACTGTTACAATGACAGGACATACATGTCTACACTCGACATGGACATACATGACTGCTACAATGACATAGCATGTAAACAGTCATTGAAAGCTGTCATCTGCTAATACAAAAGTTGTCATCTACTATTTCAAAAGTTGTCATCGACTAAAACAAACCCACGGGATCTTTGATTGCGTACCGTTAAAGTCATCATCGCTGTCGTATCCGTGTTATGAACAAGTGGTCAATTTGGCATTAATAAGTCTCATGATGCTGATGTTTCCACGGGTAAATATATTAGCAAGACCGTTGCTGTTAGTTGGCCAAGCACTGAGTAAGGTGTATGTTTCCATTAATTTCAAAATAAATTTTATAGATACATTAAAGTTGTCATGCATAAAATAACTATAAGGCTCTACCAGCTCTCTACTATACATGAAAAAAAAGCATAGCCCCCACTTGTCTGTTATAACTCTACAAAATACAAGTCACACTAGTTGTACAACGACTTTAACTACTACTACTATTACTACAACCACTACAAAAAACACAACAGTAATAGAATATCAAAAGTACATAATTTACTGTCTCTCTGTTAGACGGCTAGACCAGCTTAAGTTACCCAAGTGAGAAATTTCACAGAGAATAGGGTCTTTGAAACACGAAACAGTACAAACATATAATTACCCCCAAGAGTCTCACATTAAAACATCGGTATCGTAAAATTCCCCTGTTAAATGACACTCCTGATGAACACTTACCGGCTATGGAGATTTCCACGCGGCTGGCGGACTCTCGCGGTGGCTGATTCTT